>JAREIS010000143.1:0-162500 GCA_030060385.1 Muscicapa striata striata
CCTTTCCTTAAAAAGCATTATCAGGCTCATTTGTTTAAAAGTCTGGGGGGGCTGGGAGAGGGGGGAATTAATTTTCCCTTTTTGGGGAAAACAGCTGATAGTGCTGCATTTGATTTTGGTTTCATGTCATTATTTTCTGGTTTCAGAGGCAGGAAAAGCTGTCATTTATTTTTCATGTAGCTTATTTTTTTTTCCTGGCATCAAGGAGGCAGAGCTCATGAAATTGTGCTGTTGAAGGCCTGCAGCTTTTTATCTGATGTTCAGTTACAACAAATATTATGTCCTAGAGGTTCTGCACTTTGGGGGAAAGGGTGCACTTATAGAGATGAATCAGTGCATCTGCTAAAAAAAGCTGCAAAATGGGCAGAGGGTCTCTTTTTCACTTTCCTTGCTGACCCATCAATGAGCATCCCTTTGGGCTGACCGGCCATAATGTTTAGCTTGGAAATGTTGCAGCCCCCTGCAGGAATCGGAATATGGGGTGGGATTGGGAAAGCGACAGTGAAAACACCCCTTTTGGAAAGTGGGGCTGCTGGCTCCCCGGGAAAACAGCCATTGTTATTTCAGCTGCTCACAAAAAACTTGAAAATTTTTGCCCCCGTATTCAAATCCCCAAAGAGGTTTGCAAGGGGTATTAGTCATGTTTAAGACCCCCCATTTTTGTGCAGCTGAATTTTTCAAGGTCTTTGATTTTCACCCCGGTCAAAGTTCCTTTTTCCTTTTCACCTGGGAAAAATTTCTTTGGGACGGTGATTGCTTTATTACAGAAAAACCCTCTTTGCCACCTCACAACCATAATTTTCTTTTATTGCCCTTTTTTCTTTCTAAAGGGTTCATTTCCCTCTGCAGTTCAACCATAACCTGGGTGCAGGGATCACCAGCAATAAATGTAGTAAAAACTCTATGTAACATTCATGTATATCCTTGGTTTGTTTGTTCAAAACTGATTATAATGATAATATAAACATAAAATATTTCCAAAATAGAAATCCTTTTCCAGCATATACTAATGTCCTTTTGGAACCCCCTTTTTAAATTTGGTTATGTTTTCTCCCAAACTTAATTCCCCATTATTCCGGGACTGAAGGGAGACTTCAAAATTCCAATTTTGGGTTTCAATTTTTATTCTGTTCAGTGTGTGTGTGTTATATATATATGTATATACAAAAAATAATCCTTTTTTAATCTTTTTTTAGCAGAACAGTTTTCGTTTGTGCAGCAAAAATTCTGTGCCTGAATGTTCATTATCAGCACCTGATATGCTAGCCTGGGCAAATAGCCTAAATGGGGTTTAGGAGGGTAAAAAGGGTTTGTTATTAAAGTCACAGTGTTTCATTTTTGTGCATGTTTTTGATTGTAAATTATTCAAGCATTTGCCTTTTGTTCCCACACACAAATTATCTCCCCACGTTTTTTTTCCCCCGAGTGCTCTATGGTTTCCTTTTGTCTTTTACCCTAGGTTGGAGTATTCCCAAAAGTACTGGTTTACCAGTAGCATTTGGGGTCATTACAAGAAAATCTGGATAGTTTCTAGTTAAAAGCATTTTTTTTTTGACCTATTTGTTTCTACTTCCTCTAACATTTGGTTTCTTCGTAGTCAATATTCTGTTTTTTGGAAAGGTTTTTAAAGGGGTGCTGAAGGAGAGGGAAAAGGAAGTGAAGTGCCTATCACAATTTAAGTCTTTTTTTTTGCCATTGTTAATAAAAATAGGAAAAAAAAAATAAGTATTGAGGAAAATTAAAGGAATGGTTATGCAGTTATATCCCGTATGTGCAAAAACTACAATGTGTTTGCTCTTACTTTGAAAATTTTGACCTCTCCCCCCAGGTTTTTCCCTTTCCTTTTACAGACTGGATTAACTCATTCCAGTTGCATTTTCCAAGTACTACCATAATGCTCATCCCAAATTCACTTTATTTCTTCCAAATCCTTAGGACAACATTCAGTTTAAACACCAAGAAAAAAATTGGGGTGATTACGGGGCCCAAATGTAATTCTCAGCCCCGAATTAAAGGGAAGGACATAACAGGCCCATGTGTTTGGAGTAACAAGAAAAGATCAAAGTCTCAGCTTTTTTTATTAAAGTAG
This sequence comes from Muscicapa striata striata, assembly GCA_030060385.1. Lineage (NCBI taxonomy): Eukaryota > Metazoa > Chordata > Aves > Passeriformes > Muscicapidae > Muscicapa > Muscicapa striata. Next base: position 2,090 of record JAREIS010000143.1, read on the forward strand.
ATGTTTCAACTTAAGACCCCATTTACAAAAGAGGCAGATTCTGGTGAGATGCTTTTTAAATCTTGAAGAAAATAAATCTTGTTTTTGGGGAATAGAAAACCTTTTTGGGGTCCTCCTCTGGGTGAAATGCAAAACTGGCAGTCAGATTTTTCAGGTGATGATCAAGTTTTGGTGTCTCACCCAAAATGTTTTTGTATTTGCTCTGTTTTTTAATTGACAAAAAACCATTGAAACCCCCCCTTTTTTCAGGATTGTACCAACAGTGTTTTCTAGGCTGCTTTTTTAGCACAGCCACCACGTAATACAAAACTTTAACTATTAAAAAAAAAAGGGACTGTGAATGGTTTTAAGCTGAGACAAGATTGTCACCCTTAACAGCTTGGGCAGAGAGGGGGGGGTATTTGTTTTAGCATGAAAATCCCCTGTCTGGAACAGTTAAAGCTCATCGTCTGGAGTTTATGTCCCTGATGCCCAGAGCTGCTCTAGTCCCCAGGGTGATGAGATCTCTTTAGTTTGGTAAAGCTTCCCGGAGCCACTTTATAAGAAATTTACTGTAGGAAGAAAATACAAAAGCTCATGGGAAAAAATCAACGGACACAGGATTGTTTGTGTTCAGGTGAATTCTAATCCAAGTGTGTTTGGGGCATCATTACAGCAAAAAATTTATTGGACTCCCCATCTAAAAAGTATTGGCAAATAGGAAGAGGTTTGGGTTTTTAGCTACTAAAACTACTTTTCTTTTTTTATATCTGATGCATTCAACAGGCTGATTCAAATGCTTTGTCACACTGTCTATGAAATAAAAAAGTTGTAAGATTTCAGAAGAAAAGGTTTCTTTTCCCTGCATGTGGCAATTTACTGAATAATGCATCATTTTGTCAACTTTTATATAGCAATCAATAATGCCCTACGGTGCTACGTGCACCGGGAGAGAATGAAGATCATTATGGAAAAGGCTTTTAAAAATTGCTTGAAAAAACCCCTTCTATACTTGCAGTTTTGGAGGCCTGGGCTGTTTTTTTTCATTCTAGAGTAGCTGTAAATTTTTCTTGTTCAATCTGAGTGAAATTCCTCATGTTTGCCGGGTGGTAAGGGAAACCCCTTTGCCTTCAAAAACCCCAAAGGGGAAATTTTCCAAGAAAATATAGTTGTCTTTATAATCATCACCCTAAATTTTCCCAAAATCTACTAGAACTCAAATGGAGAGTGAGTAAAAATAAAAAATTTAAAACTTATAGTTGGGTTTCTTTTTTCCCCAAATTTTACGGTAAACACAATGTGCTAAACCTGTTTTTCCCTTTTTTTGATCATATTCCTCCAAAATTAAGTAATCAAGCTTTACTGGTTTTTGTTTTCAGGAAATAAGTTTCAAGGGTAGTCAGGTAAATGCCTTGGAAAAAATTTGCTTTAAATGTGCATAAGGGAAAAATTATATTAGAACTTCAAATTATCTGAACTTTCAAAAAATTTAAATTTTATTGTCTATATCTTCTAAAAATATAATTTTTTCAGCTACATTTAAAATCCAGATATTCTGAAGATTTGACTTAAGTCCCCGGAAGGGGCCTTTAGTTTTTTTTTGCTTTCAAAGGGGATGTCAGCACAAACAAATTCATCTAATTTTTTTTGTGGAGATATTAAAACCGTTTAAAATTTTATAAATTCCAATGTCTAAGTGGAGACGGTAAAATGGTCAGTATTTTTTTTCCTGTCCCAGTGTCTTATAAAGTTTTCCAATCAAGCAGAATAGTTTGTTCTAAAGGTGACCTTTAAAAAACAGAACATTGCATACAAAAACAGGGGCTCAAAAAGGGGGAAAGAAACAGATTTTTTTCCAAGCTCCAGGGTTTACAAGAAAGTTTAAAAATTTTTATCCCAAACACCCCATTGTTTAAGTTTAACAGTCTAGGTTTTAAACTCTCATAAATTTTACAAAAATAAGGACTACTGCATCTTTCTGACTTTTCCTATACCTCAAAGGGGGCCATTTAAGGGAAAAGCTGTGGTTTGAAAATACAGCAGAAATCCTTGACTGAGGTGGTCTCTTTTTTTATATCCAGTTAAGATCAAAAGGTTAGTTTGATGATTATTTTAAAAAAAAGAAGACTTAATCTCTAACCTCCTTAAGAAAAAGGTTTATTTCCCCAAAAAAAAATTTTTATCTTCCCCAGTGGAAATTTAAAATAAACTAATAAATTTAAACCTCTCACTAGGCAAAGTTTCGCTCGTTACTTGCTTTTTGATCAGGAATATCAAAAATGAAACAGCGAGGTGTCGGTTGTTAAGGGGTCTTAGGCTAAAATTTGAGCTCAGGCCACAGATCACGTGTGTAAACGGTACACTCTTTTATACATTATAGAAAAAATTAAAAATTTCTTAGGGGAGACCATTAAATCCCAGAAAAAATGTTGAATCCATTTCTGACTTCCATTTTGTCTTTATACTTTTTATTAATAAATTTTTCCTTTGAAAGCAGGAATAGAAAGAGCTGAATCTTAGTTAAAATTGCTTCATTTTTAATAAATTGAAAAACACTGGGGTTTGGCTTCGACAGAATTTTTTTCTTTACCATATGTTTATAACTCTGATAAGAATTTGTTTCTAATTATTCATGGTAATAAATCTTTCTCTTGCTGCTCCAGGGTTTTTCATTCTGACCATGAGCCCCATAAAAGTGCCAGCAAAGCCCCCTATTAACATAATCTCAGTTTTGGTGTTAAACAAAAGGGCATATGTAAAAGTTCTCTTTATGTATGTCGATGTGTTTGCAAATTATTACCGGCTGGAGCAAATGTCTGGATTTCAGTCCAGTTCCAGACTTGGAGCAGAATGAACAGAGGTTCATTGCTAGAACTGCGTTTTATCCTTTCTGCTGCTGGGTTTATTGCTTGTCTTGTGGCAGTAACAAAAAAACTTTAGCTGAGATCAGTACATTGTAATCATCTTCACCACTCACATGGGGAGTGTGGTTCTAGCAGAGGGTGAACTTGTATCTACCTGAGCAGTTACTGTGATTTTAAAGTGAATTACTGAGGGGAAAGGGAAAAAGAAGGGGGAAAACCCCAACAGATTGTTTGTTTGACCAACATGTTACAGGTTATGTACAAAATCTGAAGATAGAGCACTTGCTTGACTCAGGACAAAGCGACAACTTCTATAAACACCCAGTTCACAGGAGCTAAATGCCTGCCTACAAACAGCCTGCCATGCTCAAAGGGGCATTCCATATCCTGTTTGAATATTCTCTGTCCAAGTAACTAAATTATTCCTGCTTGGCCTAGGCCTAGGAAATTTGCATTCATTTCTTTCTGAAAAGTGAGAGTTTTGGAGAAATGTTTGGCAGGATATTTCTGGGTCTTGTTTAGACTCCTGTTTTCTACTTGAAATAGATAATTCTTGGACATTTTGTCCAACATTTGCCTTTCCAACTATTTTGTCTAATGCCTGCCTTTCCATTATATTTGTGTTCCAAGATCTTAGGCTGCACAATATAACAAAGAATAAACTGCTTCCAATCCTTTGGTGTCCTCTGGGTACACAGGGCAAGGCTGACAGGGTGGGGAAGGGACACTGCCTCGGGACTGCATGTGCCTTTATATTTTTGTCCCTCATGGAAATAACATGGGGCTGGGGAAGGAAGAAGAAAGGTTCTAGAAGAAAATAGACACCAGGAAAGTCAGGTTCTGTCTCTCCATCTGAAATTCGTCCACTGATGAAATCTCAGAAAATAGTTCCCAAATTAGTAATGGAAACATTAACTCAGGTCATTATTTTCAGATATGTGGTCTATAAAATATGGCTGGAAGTGTTTCATCTAATGATACACAATGGAAGAGAGTGTGTCATCTGAAAGAGAAAGATGAGCTTTATAGAGGAAATTGCAGTGTAGAAATGCTGAAATTAGGAGGGAATGGGGGTAACTGCAGAAGCAGTAGGAATGAGAATTTGTTCCACTCTTTCATCAGGAAGAAGAATGCAAACAAAATTGTCCTGATAAGGAACATAACACTGTGAGGGGAGCCATGGCTCTGCAGAGTGACTTTCTATTTTCACCTTCATGCAACTTGCTCAGGGCCAAGGAACGTGGAAGGTCATGGATACAAATGTAAGGTTTTTGGAGCAGCTCGGGTCTTGCTGTCCGTGAAGCTGAAAAGAGCAGTGTTGCAACATATTTAATGAAGATATTAGACTTGAGCAATTTTTTGCTATACATCAGTTAAAGAGCATGAAGGAGTTCCAAAACATTTGTCTACAACAAAAGGCAGTAGTTTTTGTTTGTTTTTTTTTTTGTTTTGTTTGTTTTTGTTTTTTTGGTTTTGTTTTTTTTTTTTTGTTGGTTTTTTTTTTTTTTTTTTTGTTGTTGTTCTTTGTTTTTTTAAAGGAACAGTCTATTATACTACAGTTTGGTATAGTTAGAGAAAATCAGATAACAGTCTGAGCACACAGGTTCACATCTTGTCAGTGTATAATCTTAAACTCTCCTGGCTGAATCAATTCTACCTTACAAGGCACAATTATGTCTAGAAGTTCTGATCTCTTTCTCCCTTTCATGGTTATTAGTGATTACACATATATTCCTTTCTAGAAACATACTTGTGTTTGGGAAGAACTAGAGAAAGGCTGGAAAATCTTACATATAAATTTCTAATCTTGGTCCTTAAGGAAGTTTTACCATGAAGGATTGATTGAAAATGCTGATGTATGGGAGGCGCTGTTGCTGCACCTTAAGCTTTCTCATCAGATCCTGCCTCATCCTTCCCTTTTTTTTCTCTCTGCTGTGGTTTTCCAAGGAGTGACAGCATCTTCTCCATCTCAGCAGCACTTTTAGACAGTTATGCGTGAGCAGTTCCAATTGAGAGCAAGAGGACTATTTCCTTGCAGGAATCTAAATGGGAAATGAAGTTGCAGAACAGGCTTTCTGCCTATCCATAGTTCTATAGACCAGAACTTCACACCCTGCTGTGAGAGGAAGTAAAAGGCCTTTTGCCCTTTTCAGTGAGAGAAGCTGCATTGGCTCTCATACCACCACAGATTCCTCGTGTTGTATGGCACCTTCATGTAGGGTCACCACCATCCTTCTCAAAGATGGTATGACCTTATCCCACTGTCTACAAGTGGCAGATATCCCTGAAGCATCCTATACACAAGGTCAGCTTTTTCTGTATTTTGAAAGGAAATACATCTTTGGCTCCAAAAATCATAGGATTGATTCTTTATAGTTGGTCACTCCTTGTGGCTCTTTCCAGGATTCAGGAGAAAGCTACCAAAGTCAAAACTGCATGAACCCGGGCGCCCTGACTGGATCCTGAGGCCTTCTCGACAATTTGAAGTATTGTTAGTTTAATTTGTCATATCACTTGTGTCTATTAATATGAAAAGGAGGAAGGCCAATGGGGAGCGGCGCGCGGCGCGGGCGCAGCCGAGGGCGAGGAGGGGCGGGGCGGGGAGGGGCGGGGCGCGCGCGCGGTGCCGCCCCTTCCCCCGCCGCAGTGAGGAGCGACCGGGCGGCCATGTTGTGCGGGGGGAGGGGAGCAAGGAGTTGAGAGGAGACGGCGGAGGCTCTCTCACACACACGGCACAAGATGGCCGGGGAGCAGCCGCAGCTCCCGCCCGTCTCCCGGCGCTCTTCCCGCCGCTCGCACCGGGGACGCCCGGCGAGCGCCCTCGGTGCCGCTCCTGGGCGCCAAATCGGGCCCGGCGCTCTGTGGGCTCCGGGGCTTCGGAGGGCGGCGAGCTGGGCTGCCGAGCGGGGCTGCCGACGGTCGGGCAGCAATGGCGCCGGGCTGCGGAGCCCTGCCCGCGCCGCTCCCATGCCGGGCGGGCGCGGGGCTGCCCTTGACCGCGGGTAGGGAGAGCCGGCAGCAGCGCCCTGTCCTCGGGGCCGCGGGTCCCTGCCAGCGGGGCTGCTCTTCGCCGGGTAAGTGCCGGAGTCTTCGGGTTCCTCATTGTCCTTTGTCCTTGGGAGGAAAAACAAAATGTCCTTGGAGCCGGGAGGGGGAGGGGGCGCTGCCTCCCACTGCCCCCCTTCCCCCCCCGCCGCTCGCTGAGGGGAGCTGCGGGTACCCTCGGGGACCCCTGCCCGTGGCGGACACCAGGCTGGGCTGAGGGGGAGCGGCGGGACAGGGGGAGCCCCGGTGACCCCGGCGGCTGCGGGCGCTGCCTTCGCTCTCCTGCAGCACCCGGGGGGCTCCGCACGCCCCGTCCCCGGTGCAGCCCCGGGGGGAGCAGCGGCGGGTTTTGGCTCCCCTGTGCAGCACCCAGCACAGGGGGGGCTGCAGACCCGTTCCCCAGTGCAGCCTGCAAGGGGGGTATGTGCAAACCAGCCTGGAACTCCAATGCAGCAGTGGAGGGAGGGGGGAGAGGTGAAGGCTGTACGACAGCATCACTGAAATGTTTAGCTTCGTGTCTGTGTAAAGAGCGTTTCTTGCCCGTCGCTGGTCGGATAGGGATGTGTTTTCGTAGTTTCTAAGAACAAAGACGCCATGTCCTTTTCTCTTAAAAATAAAACTTGGAGTGATTTTTTTGTGGGGTGTTGGCTTTTAACTCTTTGTAAACCAGTAAGAGAGAAACAGGCTGCGGATGAGACAGATTGGTATTTTATGAAACAATGGAGAGAAATTGAACTTCACTGTAGAAACAGCAATTCAGGTGCAGAAGTTTAAAAGAAAACTCTTAGGGATTACGTGCAAAATTGATTTTGCAATTAAAACGGCAATGTAGAAACTTAAAAGCTTGAGAAAAACACGGCTCGGTCATGCCAAGTCTACAGTTTAAAGTTGGCAAAATACTACAGTTGTGATTTAGACGACACTACAAAAAGAAAAGAGAGTTACTTAAATAGGAATTACACAATAAGGAAACGGATGAGTTTGTGTCTGACATTGAAAGCTTTTAAAAAACATTTAATGGGTATCGGGTTTGTTTTTATTATTGAGTTTATAGTTCTTTCGGAGACCTCACAGTTACTTTTCTTTACAAAACATTTTAATCGTCGTTTCTGTGTTCTGGTAATTTAGAAGTTGAACAACACCTATTGCAAGTCTTTCTAAAAATGCAAGTTTAAATGTAATGGCTGACGTTTGTTTTGGGTTGGCTCGCGTTCAGCAATTATCAGTTTAAGGGTAAAATTGTAATTCTAAATGTATAAAAAGTCTCTGTAGCAGAGCAAGAGGTAAATACTAATAACTTAAGTTTTATTGGAGGTTGTGTATAGTCATATTTGTTGGGTTTTAATCTTGTATGTTTGTGCAAGGTTATAAAACTGCCGATTTTAATTACGGCACTTGGAGGTAAATCTACATTTTTTGGTACTTCCTTTGCAAATAAGAATCTGTCATTGCAACAATTGAAGTTAGCCCTTTTTTTGGGAAATAGAAATACAAGTTTCAGCAACCATTGGACTTCTGTCATCTCTTTGCAAAGTGTTGGGTGTCTTTATTTTAGGTTTGGATTATGGCGGTTTTATAAGCCCAGCAACAGTTCTGCAGTGTAGAACAGGTTCTGGCATACACACTTTGCCCTAAAGAAAGTTCTAGCTTTAGGTGGGTGTCTGCTGGATTTGTCTTAAGTATGTTAGAGGATAATTTTTGAATAGTTTTGACTGGTTTCTTTCAACAGCTGAATATAAAATAGCAGGTAATTTCCAGAAAATAAATTACTTGTAATTCATAATGTGTTTTATTTAATAGTTCTGTGGCGGGCTTTTTATATTTAAGGTGTAGGGGTTTGAATTTTTACGCCTTTTAATCCAGCATTAAAATATCTTTTAAAATTGTATATTTACAGAATGATTCTACAGTTCTAGAGTATGAAGTTGTGCTGGTGATAATTATAATTGCTGTTAAATAAAATGTTACGGTTTTTCATAAAAGACAAGAAAAGTTGGCTAGAGGTTGTGCAAATTTGGTGTTCCTTGTGCTAAAAGAGCATAGTTCGAGATCTGATTAAAGGGTAAAGAAGCTGGAGGCTTTAAAACGTATACTGAAGGGCGAAAAAGATGGTTTTTTGGAGATGAAGTAACTTAGGACTTAAAATTCAGAGAAGCTGATGACAGAAGCCATTTTAAAATAACCTTGCTATCAGTAGAGGTTTTATTTAATTTTGCATAGCCTACTTCTAAAGACTTTAATGTGGAAAAATAGTAAAAGGGCTGAGAGATATTGTGTGATAAATTACTCAGTTTAAAGAAATCTAAAATTGGCATTTTAGCTTTAAGTCTTTCAAAATTAAAGTAGTGGGAGACAGAAGAGCAGACTGCAGTTATTCATGAAAAACACAGATCATGCGTGTTGTGTGTCAGTCACTCATTTCCAGTGGGTTTTTCTTCAGCCAGGAATGTACAGCCACTCATACTTTTATTTTTAGAGTTCAGTTCGAAAGATAGTTACTGTGATCATAAGTTTTTCCTGACTTAATAATTATCTAAAGATTGATAGATTTCTGGCATATGTCTTAAGCTGCTTTTCTAAAGCAAAATACTGAAAATTTCCATGCTTTGTTTTTTCAGGTAGAATTTCATGAACAGAACTGTGTTTCCTGACTGGCTTCCAGAGGATTCGTTCATGCCTTATTTTTCTTAGGTAAGAACAGTTATGTCTTGTGTTAATATGTTCATTTCCTTGTTATTTTTTTTAAACTGGAATTTGTGTTTTTGCTAATGTGCAGATGGGAAGAAAAAAAAAATATTTTATATGGAGGGGACACATTTTATAAATTGTTTGGATTTCTGAAAAGCTTTTCTTTGCAGTTACAGGTAGACTGTATATATGTCATAATGTCATGTTTGCGTGCTGTTTGGATATAAATTTCAGTTTACTAGGGCTATTTAATAGATGGATTGTTTATTTTTATAATATATGGGTACATATGTATATGCATTGTATTTGATGGAAAAGGACATATATTAGCATAAAAACTGAAGTTCTGTGTGTCCTATTTAACCAGGGAAAATCTGCATTAAACTTTGAAAATGATTGAGGTTTTTTACTTAATGAGTTTGTAGTATTAATGTTTGGGGAAATAGTAGAGGTTGTATATGAAAGTATTAAACCAAGATTTTAGGGATTCATAGAGAAGGAGATTTTTTTTTTTCTATTTATTCAAAGACATTTCCTTTACGTGTTTTCAGAAAGTTAGTTGGTCAAGAATTTTAGGACTTAAAAAGCTTGTCTATACCTTGTTTTCAGACAAATCTGGTTTTGTTGTTTTTTTCCTTTAAGGAGTATTACTGGATATTGTTCTTCCAAAGATTCAGATGACTGGTTGAGCAAAAGACCTTGAGCAAAATTCTGTACTGTGCGTGCCAGGTATGTTACATTGTGTTGTGGGGCTTTGTGCTTTTTGTTTTTTAATTATCCTGGAAACACTTTTTTTTCAAAATAAAAATTAAAAATTTAAGTTTCAGTGTTTTACCTTGTTGAATTTATTTTCTTTTGAGCTTAGTGCATTTGGAAATTGTTAGTATGTACGTACGACAGGAATGTTTATGTCTCCTGCATCTTTGAAGACTTTTATGGTCACTCACAAGTACAACTTTGTAACTATCTGCTATGACCATGTTGACATGTGGTGAAGCCAAAGGATTGTCTGTCTAATCAAACAGAGGATGTTGTCTAATCAAACTTCAGGAATGCTTTTCCTTAGTTCAAGGGACACTTAAAAGCTTTTCGTTTTCAAGAAATTGTTTACACAATAAACTTAAAAATTCTAGTTTTGGTGTAAATTTTCTTCTAAAAGCCTAAAGTACTACCAGCATGTTATGAGTATCTTGCTCTCCTCCTTGCAGTATAAACAAAGCAGCTTTTTAATGTTTATTTTTTGTTTTTGCACTTCAGATTCTACATTTAGGATCAGAGTAGCATGTTGCCTTTGAGTCAGTCTTTCACCACTCTGTAATTAAAAGTGGGGGATCTTGTTTGCATGTCTTAACTGGCTCCTTTTCACAGCTTCCCATGCTCATGTACTTCGGTGCATACTCAGGACCTTAAAGCGTAAGGCGTCTTCATGAGGACACATGTATCAGGATTCCCAAAAATACTTTTGATGGCTTGCCTTTTAAAGTTACAGAATTAATCATGGTAACCAAAGAGTATGGTTGTGAATACCTGAGAGCAGCTGGGGGTTTTTTTGGCTTGGGTGAAGCCTTCAGTCTGCTCATAGAAAAGCAATTGTATGCAGTTTTCCATAAGTTTTACACCAATGTCTCTTCAGGTTGTAGTAAACCTTTATCTGCAGTGAGTCACTGCTGATGTGCAAGGTAGAGTTCAAATTATATTTATAGATATTGGACATGTGCCACCATCATGGATGTCCTGCAGCAAACACAGCTAACGAGCAAGGTGATCCATCAGTATGTTCCTGCAACTTCATTGTGTGACTGTCTGATGGGAAGTGTGAGAGCTACAACTTCGTGTTAGAAATTATCTCATACCTTCAGAACAACAGGGCATATCTAGAATCCCACGTAAATTTAAATTTTCAATTTAGAGGGTCAGAAATCACAGATACTGCACAGTATCTTACGATAAAGGCAAGATCAGCCTGGGTCACACAAAAGTCTGATAATAGTGATAGAATTAAACATGTCAGACTTGACTTATATTCCTGATACTAAATTCTGATATGTCTGAATCTGCAATTTCTAACTGACCTGCTCTTAAAAAAAAAAAAAAAAAAAAAAAGTAGAAAAGTAAAAATGAAAAACTCAGACTGCTCAGGAGCAGATCTTGGCTGACCTGAGCATTTTATGCTAACTATGAAATTGAGCACTTTGATCTTAACAGTCTTGCGTCTTTCCAGTCTTGTCCTGATGCTGATTGTGCTGAATAGACATTACAATAAAAGCAGCTTTAACTGTCCCTTTTGTGAGCTCTTCTGAGCTGTCTTTTTTTTTTCAAGAACAACTTGTTTTCATCTAACAGGGCTTCAGCTCTAGGTTAAGTAGACCTCAGCGGGTTAGATGCACACTACTGGGACTTGAGGGGAAGTTCCAAGTTCATGGCTACCTTACAGCATGCTCGTGAGGATCGAGGGGGTCAGGAGATTCTCTTCAGGTTGAGTCCAAAGCTTTTCAGAGGAACCTGTTCCTCTGTGGGGATACAAACCCATGTCAGGTATTCTCATAGAATAGATTTTGGTAGCATTGACGGCGTACATGGAAGAACATCGGTGTGGTGATACACATCATCTTTGCCAAAATACTTTGTTAATTAAACAATGAATACAAGAGAAAATGTGATAGCTTTTGGATATCTGACCTTGCCTCTTGCTGTAAAAGCAAATGCACTGTGTGATGGCTAATGCCAGTCTCTGGGGGAAGGAGCCATGGACCTTTGAGTCTGGGCATGTTTTGTGTGGCGTAGGCTGTACTGAACTTCAAGTAATTTTAAACTGTACTTCTGTATTTCTAAAACAAAAATAAGCCACAGCTATTAGATTACTTAGAAAAAGTAAATTCATGTTTATCCCTTATTTAAAAATAAAATAATTTTTTTAACTGCACAGGCTACAACAATTACAGCAAGTGGTCTGATTAAAGTTCCTGGTTCCACAAAGGAACCTGATTTTGACATTAGATACAGGGAATACAGCTGTTAACATGAAAGGTTAATTTTTTTTAGCCATGACTTGTATTTCCAAGCTCTGGTTCTGGCTCATGGCATAAATCTGTAGCTTTGGTGATTTATTCTGTAGTTTGAGAGAGTGTGTTTTGGATGTTAAAATTAAAACTCAAAATACAGGGGTATATTCTATAATAGTGAAAAAATAACTCGTGAATGAAATATAATACCAGCATCCTCATGCTGCTTTTACAAAATTCCTTTTTTTGGTTCATCCACTCACTTCCAGAAGAGAAGTGTCACTACTATGTGATACACCACTCTGACAGACAAAAGGTTGCTTTTGCACAAATCTGCTGAGGTCAAAGAATGAAACTCTGGTGGAGTCTTCATATGACTGTCATTAGAGGAAGGTGCATTGTGACAGCCATATTAAATATCCTTATTACAGTTTCTGTCAAACTACTATAGCTGTGTACTTGCTCTAGTACTAAAGAAAACAAGAACCAGGTTGAAAGCAATGATGGATATGTAGCTGTGCTGTAAATTATTAAAAATGGCTGAGAGCTGTAAACTGAGTCTTCCAGTCATTAACTTTACCTGTCTTCATATATTGGATTGTAGTTTCTAACTGGCCTTTTTTGAGTGAAATGATTGAAATGGCCTAAGTAACTCTGTTCCCCTGATTCATTTTTCATGCCTTGGATGACTGGTGGATGCCTTATGGCTGATTAGAATTCAGCAGCCATGTTGTGTTTCTTCTAAGATGGTGGATGGGCACTTCACAGAAGTTCTGTGCTTCCATTTAATAGCAGCTGCTTTTGCACATTCAAATACATTTTAAAATATCATTAATACACTTTCAAACCTCTAAATTTCACATGCATTAGGATATTCTACATGCTTCTGCCAGTCTGCTATTTTTTTTAATATCCCTTTTTAAAGGCTTTTTCCATAATAAGAGTTTCAAGTAAATTACATCAACAGAGAAATTACAGTCCTGGTTCCATCTTTCTTTCTGCACATCTGAGTAGCTGTCAGATGGAAGAGAAAAATTTAGAGGATTGCACACTATACTGTCACTGGATAGGTTCATTAATTTTTATGTACTTGAGGCTATATGTCAATGTAAGTGGATTCTGAGAGATTACAAGAGAAGTGGTTTGTATGTGTCAGGAGGATAAACTTGAATGGTCAATTTCATGTAGTTGAAATTTACAGTAAAAGAGGGTTCATGAGTTATTTTAGGTCTTTAATCCTGCTACCTTTGCTTTAAGGTAACTGATTAAGAATTTATTGATACAGACTCCCAATAGGCATTTTCAAAGTCAGATTTCCACATTTGGACCTTGCCCATACATGAGTAACTTTGAGATAGAGTAGATAATTTGTTCCACGTAAATGTGTTACATAATTGCCCTGCATCCAGCTGATATCTCTTCTCAATAAAAAGAGCATTTTGTTTTCTATTGTGAAAGTCAAGTCAGTTTGCTTAAGCATGCTTCTACTTCATGCCTGATTGATCTTTTTCAAAAACTTCAGAGAATATTTTTTTAATTGTTTTTTTCTCAGTGAATTTGTGGACTGGGTCTGAATTTCTTGGGTTGTTTGCAGGTTCTTTAATAACAGGTTCCTTAGCAATACTTCACATTTCTTTTATAAAAATAACTTCTGTATCACATGCTGTGAGCTGGGAGTGCTTGGTTTTTTGGGTTTTTATTTTTGTATGATGTAATAAAAGCTAATGCTTGGTCTTGCAGACCTTAAAGTCTAGTTCTCTTTTATTTTTAATTTATTTTAACTGAAGTGTTTTAATATCCCATTTTCCCTACAGATGTGTTGAGGAATTGATTTACTCACTGTAAGCAAAATAGCTGCTCTGGTTGAAGTACTGGTAAGTTGTTATTCCTAATAACATTTACTTTTTAGCTTTAAAAAACCCAGCAACCACACATGCCCGTAATGTTTAAGTGGCTGAAGGCTTTGGCTGAATACATTGTGAAGTTCATTAGTGTGTGGCCATGTGTGCATGTGTGTGTCAGAAAAGCTTAGTTAAAAGGGCCCGGGGATCATTCCTGCTGGGCTCTGGGGCAGTGAGCAGTACTTGGAGTGTCCTCTCTCCCTGTCTGGCTGCAGAACAGCTTTCAGATCTGATTCTTGTTCTGGGGGCTTCCATAATTTGACTCCAGATTTCACTGAGACATTTTATATCATAGTTCTGCTTGTTCAGAAGGGTTTTTGGTATGCAGATGTCTGTCTCTAGAGAGATATACAACACACAATTTGGATAACAAATGGCATGGAAAGTATAGCAGGAAGAAGTTGCTGTACAAGCATCTTGTGTTGTCCTTATGCTTCTGTCAGGATCAGTGGGAACCTTTGAGCAGACAGTTACTGTTTCCTGTTCTACAATTGTTCTGTTTCTGTTCTTCGTTCATAAAGCTCTGGCTTTGTACAAAATTATAAATGCCAGTACAGTTTTCTGTTTAATTTTTTTAAATTAAACTGCTAGCTGATAGACTTGAAATCATTCCTCATATAGTCAAAGCATAAAATTGGCAGGCTTGAGTAGGTAAATTAATTCAGTTCTATACTGGTTGAATATAGGGACAGGATTTTTTCCCCCCCTTTTCTTAACTAAAAGGAATTTGGTCTTGACCTTTTGTTGTCTCTGGTACATTTTGTGACTTTCTTGGGAGTTGCATGTGGAAAGACACAAGTCCTTTTGTCTTCTGTCTACTTAAAATTCAGACTTCCTGATTCTGCATATTTAATTAGGGCATCCATTGCATTTTGTGTACTTGGATTAACTTTTTTTTTGTGGGAAGCTCTATTCCTGTAGCACTGTGCTTTGGAATATTTGCTTTTCTTTAAGAGAGAGTTTTAGTCTGACATGCTACCTGATTGAGTAAGGCCTTCCTTAGGCTTCAGATAGCTTGGGAAAATGTTGTTCCAAGATGCAAATCCACTCATTTTTGTGGCTCTGACAGTGAATTTTAGCTGTCCCATAGCTGTGTTTGTTAGCAGAGCCTCCCAGCAGCCACTGCCTTCTGCACTGCCTCAGGTGCTGGGAGAGAAGCTGGTTTTGTACTCCAAAGTCCTGTGCTTCTCTTCCACTCCATGGTGTGGAGATTAATGTAGAGCCCTTTAGAAAGGGAAAAGGAATCTGTGGGGGTGAGGTGCAAACCTTGCCAGGCTATCTTAGTCTGGCCTTCTGCTGCTTCTGGGTCCATTTCTTTTTGGACCAATTCTATCACCTGAGTTTTCAGTCCTGAAGCAAAAGAAGTAGGAGAATATTTAGCAAGAGAGTTCATGCACTTGGAAGGAATTGTGTGTACACAAACTCAGTTTTTTTAATAAGTATTAAATATCTTCTGCTACTGTGATCTGTAAGTTTTATTATTTTGTTCTTTCAGAAGTTTTAAGGTATTTTTCCCACTGCAGGTGTGTGTTGAACAGCATATTTCTTGGTATGTTTCTTCTCCAACTGTTCCTCAAAACTCTTCCTATGCTATCCACTGGTGCCTTCCTAGAATCTCTAAACATGTGACTCATCTTCCATTTTGATATTGATCTTTATGTGATTCCTACATCTTTCTGTGTGCATTTTTGTTTTTTCATTGGGTTGTAAATTAGCTATTGTCAGATGTGACTCTTGGAGTAGAACTTTGGCTTTTCAGTTACACACTGAGTAATTCTTCCATCCTTTTCTGGTTTACTATACTTACCTAAAGGAAGAGGTGAATGTGAAACTCTTAAATGACTTAATTGAAATAGTTGTCTACAGAAGAAGTTGCTTCAAAAAGCAGTTGTGAAAGCATTCAAATGGGTGGATCTTGAAAGATCTGGTTTTGCATTCTTTGATTAACATGGTGTTTAGTTGAAGCATTGATTTTTATTTTAAACTCTTTTTTAAGAGAAGACAGAAAATACTTGAAAACACTAGGAGCTTTATTAAAGTTGGCGTACTTTGCTTAATGCAATAAAATCTATTACTTAAAAATAATACCCACAAAAGAGTGCATTTGTGAATAAAGTTCCATATCTTATCTGGAATTAACCTTGAAATCTGTCTGTCAAACCTGGCAAAAATAGCCTTTCTTAGCTAAAAATAGCCAAACCTACATGAGTTGTGCTTCTACTGCTCTGCTTAAGGAATGTCTAATGGTGGTAAAAAGCAGATTTAGGGCCATCCAGAGCACTTAGTTCCTGCTAAAGATGGTACAGAATAACCTAATGGACTTAGCTGCCAATAAAGGACACTTCTTTCCTCCAGTGTATAAGTTACCAGATATGTTGAAAATAAAACCTTGCTTTAATGAACTTTGAAGTGTAGAACTTGAGGTTTGGTTTGCTCAGAACCTAGTTCTGTCCATTCAGCTTCTCTATTGGAGTGAATTCCCTTTCCCAAGTAGGTCACCTTGGTTGAAAGTTTAAGGCTCAGATTTCATTCTGGAATAGTTTGTGAATGTGGTGGTGTCTTATGCAGGGGTGTTGTATGTGTTGGGCTTCAGTCTCATACTTGAAGGAATGCAGGGTTACAGCGAGCCTGAAATGGCTGAAGCCATGGGTTTGACCATAAGGGATGTCTCTTACTGCAGAGATCTTTTAATACAGCAACAAATAATTGCAAAAAAAGCTGAACTGAAAAACTCAGATGTTTTGTAATTGTTGCCTTGAACCTTTAAGCAGGTTAGGAATGGATGCCATGGAGTGTCAACGTGGTACCAGTTTGGTTTGGAGGAATCTTAGTATTACAGGACTACCCTGGTTCCTGATTTATCCTGACCAAAGTACAGTGCTTGGAAGCCAAACCAACTACTAGTGGATAACAGAAGTTTGAAAAATTGGCAGATGCCTAATTCATTTTACAGAAGGAATGGTAGAACCATGTCATCTAGGAAAAAAATGGTTTTTTCAGTATCTACTTCAAGTGTAGGATCACTGCATATGACTTCATGGAGGAGTGTATTTTTGTAACATTATTGAAATTTCTTAGTAAAATGTGCCTTAATTCATAAGTAAACAAATGCTGTGAAATCCTTTAAAGCAAATGTAAATTTCACAAGCGTAGATACTGCTATTGATATTTTGGCCATTCTTGTGGCATCTTTTTGATGTCTAATAACTTGGGAGAACAAGAATGTGTTCTTAATTATAATACATTGTCAGTTCTGTTTACTGCTAATTATTTTACAAGATTTAGAGAAGAGTTTAAGATGAACGTCATGCGGTAACTTGCAAAGTTCTTGCTCCAGCGCATTGTAGGTGAACCTAGCAGGGAAATCTGCCCTGAAGTTGCTTTTGGCAGGTTCTGTCGGTGTCTGAGGCAGAGGGCTGACACCAACTGGAAGGAGCCTTTTGAGGGTGACTAATACACAACTAAATTACCTTTTTTAGATGTGGGGAAAGTTGATGTCAGTAATTGGATTTCTGTTAAGCTTATTGAAAATAACAAAAAATATTTTAATATATTAAAATATTTTAATATTTTAATTATTTATGGGTTTCCACTGTACACGTTAGTACTTCAGTGTTTGATTGTGTCAATAATGGACAACTTATGGTGGTTTTTTTCATGTTTTGATACTTCAGTCAAGGCATTACCATGAAAAAATATTCAAACTTTTAATTAATCTTCAAATACCTAAATAGACTTGAAATTAGTTTAGTGAGAAGTGGGGAAAAAAAACCCCAACCAAACCCAATGCAACCCCAAGACCAGCTTAGTGTGAGGGAAAAGCACATTTCAAAATATTTAATACATTGTCTTAACTGAGAGTGAGTTGAATGTTTGAAACAGAGCATTTCTTTAAACCTGAAGGTTCTGTTTCTGAAAACATGAATGAACTGGGGTTGAATACTCCTGCAGCTATGCACATTTCACAGTGCAAAGTGAAATTACCAGATCCCATATTCCATTTCTATGTGCAGTACTTTCCCTTTGTATTTAAAACAAGAAAGTCTATAGAACAGCATAAAACAGGACACATGGGTACTTGTGAAAGTCAGACTGGGGCTTGTTGCACTGCTTCCAGTGCTCTTTGCTTTGCTATTAGTGGTTATTTTGAGAAGAGACTGGGCAAGCTGGGATGCTGAGGCAGAGACCACTAGATGGCCCCACTGGTTTTTGCTGGGCTGTGGGCAATTTCTGCATCCCTTGTCAGAATCTGCCCAAGACTATCAGGGAGCAGAGTGGTGGTGAAGTTGGCTTTCACAGTAAAATGAGGTTAAACCTGTACATATTCACAAAAGTAAATTGACGTTGGAGTGCAGATACTAAAAATCATGAGGACATTTTAAAACCCTTTTTGCATGTCATCCTGCAGTCAGCATTGGTTTCAAAATGATGTTCTTAACACTTAGTAACTTCCTGTACCTAAGTTTTGCATGTGAGGAGGAGTAAGATTTTACTTGAAGTAAATTAAGCTTATATTTCCTGGAAGATAGGAAGTTGGGAACATTTGGTTTGTATTTATCCATGTGGATATTGCTTGCTCAGTTTGGTTTGTCATTCACCTATGGGCTTGGTTGCTGTTCCATGACGAGTACAGTTGGAAAATGGCTCAGTAGCCTTGCTAAAGGCAGCTAGTGTGACTTGTGACCATTTTCATCTGATTTCTGATGTGTCCTTTCCCATCAGTAACTAAATCAGTCATTCCATTTGCTTGTGTGTTTGGTGTTGCACTGTACATCTTTCATGAGCTGGAAAACTGGGTTAAGATGGTGGAATGTCTTGTGTCCAGTCACCATCTGTCCATAAGAAACCAGTTTTTATTGGTTTTGATGGATCTGTGTCTTCAATGAAAGGAGTTTGAACAGTACTTAGAAATTTTGGTTTGTTACAAGAACCTTGGTGTTCTACTAAGCAATGTTGACTTCAGGGGATGGACCAATGCAATGAAAATGGTTGCAAGAGCAAATTTCTTAGATTTGCCACCACAGATTTCTCTAGTGATGTAACACTGAAGAAATTTCAAATGGAATTCATGGATCCTGAAAGGATTCTTGGACTTCTAATAATTTCTCCCCATTTTTTATAGTTTTGGTTAAAAATTTTATTTTTGATTCTTGAATTGATTATTTGACATTGTTTTTGATAAAAGTAGATATTGTGGGCTGTGTAACATGGAATGAAGCATCAGTTACATGTTTAAATTTTCTTCAAGATACAGTAGTTGAATGTCTTAGTTTAAAGCAATTATATGTATTCCAACAGCATTTTTCTTCTAATTTTTCATAAAGAATCCATTCAGATGAAGAGTGTCAAAAGGAGTCTACGAATGAGACACCAAGATGGCAGTTCCACTGGGGATTGAGAGGTTGAGGAAGTGGACTAAGGCTTGAGTGCTGAGATGTCTGTCCAAGAAAAGGATGTTAAAACGTGGACTCTCATGTTATTAAACCAGAGAAGATGTGGGTTGTGATCATCCTATCAAAATGGACTTTGCATTTGAATTAATCAGTGACTATCCAATGATGGATCTGTTTGAGGACTGGGTGGCAAAATTTTCTTTTTGGGTTGTGTTTGCATGACAGGCAAATTCATTTGGTAAAAGATCTGTTGGCTACCCCTTTTGAAAAATGTAAATTATAAAATGACTTTAAATAAAAGGTTTTGCTTTATTATACACTTTGTGTTTGTCCTCTCTGGCTGAATATTTTTTATTGTGTCGGTATGGAAGTGGGCCACTTTTTTGGTTGCTATTAAACTGAGAAATACTTTAGCTAAGTACTGAAGGCAAGGTAAAATTCTGTGCTATACTTGGTATCAAATGTGGTTTTCATTTGCAAATTATGTTCATTTTGCCATGACTTCCAATGAATTTTTATTCGCTGGCTTGTTCATTCAGGTGCTTAATATGAGGAGTTTTCAGTACTTGGCCTATTGTCAGGGCACTGCTGCTGAACTTGGTGAAGTTATTTTAAGATGGAATTGATACCAATTGAAGGCTGAGAAAATAAGACAATAAAGGAGTACTTGAATGCTTTGTGTAACTTTTTTAGGTATGTTCTTGTGTTGTGGTGTGGGTATAGAAGCTTTTCAACAGATTTCCTGGACTACAGACTTCCTGAACAGTCTCTTTGGTCTTAAAATTGTTCTGTGCAAGTGTCCAATCTGCTTCACTGCTCTTGCATGTAGGCTTAGTGTCACGATATTGTGCCATTGTTTGATGAGAAAAAACTGAGTATTTTTGATATTACATTTGATACAGATGACATATTAACCTTTGCAAATCAATTTTAAAATGGTTCTAGTATTTTAAAGTCATTATTTCCTTACAGGTTTCTGATGGATCTAATAATTTAACTGTAGGCATTTCTTCTCTGTATGTTTCATCTGAAACTCAAAGTTGTCTTTGTTTTGTGCTAGAGGGCCAAGGTGATAAAGCTGGTGCTAAGATACCTTGAAATTATCTTTGAAAACCCCCAAAAAATCCTGTTCATTGTTTGTGTTTAACTATTTGCCTTGCTCAGACTTTTTTGGAAATGCCCATTTTTGCCATGATGAGTTGCTCATAGCTGTTCCATCCAGCCATTTTGGTGGTACATACTTGCCCCAGTTTGGTTTTGCCATGTGTTTTTATGGTGGAGTTGGATACTGTGGGTCTTCTGAAGGGTTTCTCATTCAAATGAGTGGATTTCCTGAGGGTTACCATAAATGCTTGGAATGGTCTTGCATTGGACTTTTTTAGTTGTTGCAGTCAAGATGCAAGGAGTCTTCTGTGAATAATGTGGAATTATTTTTTTTAATGGTTTGTGGCATTGGGAGTTCCTAATGAAACCCCTTGTGGAAAGAGGATAGATGGTTGTAGGAGATAAATGGCAGATCTGTGGAGGAATTAAAGGGGATGGTGTTGGTTCTAATGGTGGAAGCCAATGGTTTTGGGCTGTTGGGATGCTGTGCCATGGATGTTCCCATAGAACCCCAAACTAGCCCATTGCCCCTTTGTCCCCCAGTGGTCCCCCGGTGGCTGATGCCTCTGTATTGCTGTGATGCTTATGAATATGCCAGATGTCCTTGTGCTTTAAGGGGTTGTTTTTGGTCCTGGAAGACAACTGGCAGTCAGAATCAAATGGTCAGGGAATACTTGGATCACCTCCATTTCCTTGGTGGTACATCCTCTCAATTCCAGGATGTTGTGTTGGAGATGTCCATTGATTGATTTGCAGTTCTGCAGCTTGGCTATTGTGAGCTTTAAAATTATTTTGTTGTGCTACAATCTGTTAATGACCATGAATGGGTTAAGAATGTGCATTAGAAATAAGCAGTTTGATGGTGTTGGACTGACTTGACCGTAGTGCCTTGGTGTAGCTGATGGAAATGGCGTGGCTGTCGGATTTGAGTTGTTGGGGGAAACCACTAGGGAGGCGCTGTGGAGCTGGAGGGCAATCTCAGCTCTGCGGGGTTGGCTTGGGAGCAGCTGATGCTCCTGTCCCCCCTGCCAGTGCCAGCACTGGGGGGCAAAGGAGAGAGCTCTGGTCTGGGGATTCTGCCTCCAAACTGGGGGGAAGCTGCCCCTTGGGTGGGGTGACCCCCAGGGTGGGCTGCTGCTGCCTGCATGGCTGTGAGCTCCACTTCCATGCCTTCAAAATGGCTTGTAACAGCACCACTTCCTGTCCAGGGAGGAAGTAATTTTAGCCCAGGCACTGAAATATTTAGCAAATCTTTAAAACAAAAGGCACAAATTCCATTTCTTTCTGGCTTCCAAAGGGTGCCTGAGCCACATGGGGTTAAGGTGCCCCTTGAGCTGGGGTAGTTGGAAGGAGCCAGGGCTGTGGGGTAGCAGGCACCCTTTAGGTGGAGGCTCTCTCTTTTTTTGGTAGAAATGAAGGGGTGGGTCTATGGTACATCACCTGAGTTGTGGGGTAAATGTAGAGAGTGTCAATCAAAGGCAGAG
This sequence comes from Muscicapa striata striata, assembly GCA_030060385.1. Taxonomy (NCBI): domain Eukaryota; kingdom Metazoa; phylum Chordata; class Aves; order Passeriformes; family Muscicapidae; genus Muscicapa; species Muscicapa striata. The sequence continues at coordinate 23,550 of JAREIS010000143.1, forward strand.
CTCAGAGCTGGGAAGGAGCTCTAGATGGCGGCTGTGCCTTAGAGAGAGCGCGCTCAGCTCCGTGCCTTCCCCAACACTTTACGCAACTTTCCCTAACTTTCAGGCAGCCTCAGGGGGCCCCCACAGCCCCTTGCCTCTCCTAGGCACTAATCGGGGGCTGAGCGGACCTTTTTCGGGCAGAAAAGCAGCTTTTAAGGGCTCCCTTTTCGTGCCTTGCTGGAAAGAAGAAGCCGTGGAGAGAGCCCAGGTCGTTGTTTTTCCAGCTTAGAAGCCATGGCGTACCTCCATTTTTGTGCGCTCTCCTAATGAGCTTTTTCCCCCGGACATTTTTGTACTAATTACCGCTTCTTTTGCTTTATCGGCAGCATATTTTTGGGATTAGAATATATATTTTTTTTTCATTTTCTGAAATTTGTATTTTATCGGTATAATTCTAAATATTTTGGATCTAATGTTTTTCCACTACCCGAAACTAATATCGACTTGGTCCTGGCGGCGGTGCATGGATCAGGTAGGTGAGCAATTAATAATAATAATTTTTAGATTTCTGCCGTTTTGGGTACTTTGATTTTCGACCGATTTGTGCTGTATTGGGATGACGCAATAAGATACAGAGATTATTTGCATCCAGTGTTACTTTGGGAAAGTTTGCAGGATGCTCCTCTCCTGTGTTTATTCTCGGATTTTTCTTGTAAAAATGATTATTTGTTTTAAATCTCCGGTTTGCCGTGTTGATCAGTGCTGTGTATTGTTATAACAATATCATTGCAGCGTCAGGACTTTGTTCCTGATAATGAAAGCCAGTGAAACGAACTGGGACCTTACCTTTCTTTCAACTTTTGACAGTAAATACCTGGGCACAGGACTTCAAAGCAAACAGACACCCCTGACCCCCTTTTAATATTTAAGAATAAAAAGATGATGAGAAATAAGGACAAAAGCCAAGGAGAGGAGGGTTCAGTCCACAGCAATGCATCGAGGTATGACCTATCAACTTTCTTTTTTTTTTTTTTTTGTAAAACCTGTGAATACCCTGTTTACTTTGACAGCCTTGGGTTACTGTCAGTGCTTAATAGAAAACATTTTACTGATTTTGCTTCCTTTTTAAGGAATGACCTTGAGATTGTTAGCATGCCACACCCTAATTTTTTTTTGTAGCAATTTCTGAAACTTGTGTTGTGACTTAAGGGCCCATGTCCTAGGCAAAAGGTACTGTACCTTTATTCAGGGCAGCCCTTGCCCCTGTATGATGTTTTTCCAGCTTTTGAATTTCAGTTTTTAGGTTTTTTGTGCTGTGAAAAATGACCTTGTCGGTTTAGCCATTGCTGCATTGCACCATTTTACATACAAGGCAAATTTTTCTTTGAAGAATCTCAGAAGTCTAAACTTTAACTGAGGGCCATACAGAAGCCTGGTGTAGTAGTAAATTATAGTAAATAGGCACAAGAAAAAGTTACATGAATGAAAAAAAGCTTATTTTAAAATATAAACTGGAAAGTGCCTGTTTGTCGGATACCTCTTACTTCAAATTTTATTTGAGCTTGTAGAACTTTGATTCTGTGGAGGTATTTTAGAATATTTTTATACAATTTAACCAGACTTTGCCCTGCTGGTGATGGCATTTTGTATCATAAAATATACACTAGGACTGTTAACAAGAGGCACCAAATTATTTGCTTGCTTTGTTTAACGTGTTTTTGCTCAGATTGTTTTTATTTACTTTTGTCAAGTAATGAGATTCTTTACAGATTTTTAGAAACTTAACCTTGATGTGGGAAAGTATGAAATACTGAAAATGTTTGCTTGCTGGGAATGCAGAAATACAATTACCAAACCGCTCATTTTGTATTTAAAAGGTCGGCTCTTCCAAACATTGGAAATTAAACTATATGCATTTTTGTTTTTTTAGTTTGTAAATATTACTGAGTTTTGCATTTTGTTAATTTTAGTTGAATCTTGGCCTGTTTCTTTTTCTCTGGTGTTCTCTTGCTGCATTTTTAACCAACATTAATAAAAAAGAACTCTGAACTGTCTGTTGTATCACATGTGCTCTATGTGATGTTCAGGTGTTGGAATAGTATTCTTGATGTCCAGTATTTAACCTTCCTAAGCACACGAACTTGAAATGATGTGGCAGTATATATTATTATCAAATTACTGTAACCTTCTAGTATAAACTTGGATGGTGTTTGAATGTACTAAAAATGCAGCCAATTTCTAAATTCTAAAATAGATATAGGTAAGATTGTTTAATTTGAAATTATTAATAACTAAATTAACCTCAAGGATTGTTGAGGCACTTCAGCAGATCTTTTCTAATAATGCAGTTTAAAAACACATCAGATTTTTGTACTATGCTTTCTTTACTGTAAATGCTGCACACAAAATATTATGTAAAAGTCACCGTTTATAAAAATTATTTTTCAGGTTATGTAAATTTTTATGCTCTTCTGAAGTGGAGATTATCAACAAGAGCAGCATTAGACATATTTTTTATTAATAATAATAAATAATAATTGAGGAAATTTAAAGTATTTTATCAGTGTTGGAAAGGAATAGGAGCTAAAATCTGAGCCATGTAGCAGGAGTCCCACAGGGGGTTTTGTCCTTAGGGGTATGAGATTTGCATAGTGCTTCGTGTGCTTTTGGGGTTTTCATTGAAAGGTTATTTATCATAATTGATCCATTTGCATTTAACACCTGTTGTGTGAGGTTACCCTTCTCCCCCTTCACATCTTTTTTTTTTTTTTTTTTTCCTCAAAATAAACCTGCTGTGTGTGACACCAACACAGGTGAAGTGTGGGAACAGTCGAGAGCACAGGGTATTTGCAAGTGAACCTTGTTGAGCTTATTTGTGAGCTGTGAGTCAGCTCAATGTCATAAAATGGGCTTTACTTCCTGAGGTCGACCTGAAGTATGGGAAATGATTTCTAGGAAGTCAAGCCACCCCTTTGCTGTACTGTAACCCAGAAATGCACCGGTGTCTGCACCTTGCACACTGCTGAGACCTGCTTGTGGAAGTACCTGAAGGTGGAAGTGGCACAGTTCTGGTGGGAGCCCTGGGTGGTGGAGGAGGTGGATATGGCCTGTGCCATTCACCTGGGCTGGAGAAGGGTGTTAGAGAAGAAAAAAATACAGTTCTTGCACACCACTGTAGTGCCCTAACTGAGGAATTGACTCCCACTTTTCCAGTTCTAAGGAAATACAGAGGCCTGTGTGGAATAAACAGAAATGCCTGAGAATTGTCCCAAAGCAGATAATTCTTCTTGGGGAGAGAGATCGTGTTAACTCTTTAGAGTCTGTAAGCCGAGGGTTGTACTCCTGCCTTTCCAGGTGCCCAGCAATACCTGTCCTTTGTGCTTTTACAGTAAATGGAACTTGGAGCTGAGTGATTATTTCGTGTAACTTTGCCCAACAGGGAAAAGTTGCTCTGGGTGTGCTGCAGTTCCTGCTGACCCCCAGCTGCGTGCCTGGGATTTGCATAAGTAATTGAACACAATCTGCTGTATTTTGTAACATCTTCAGTGCTGTGTGTCTGTAAGGCAGGTAGTGTGAAGGTACATCCATGGTCGGCCCTCATGGGAAGCGCAGAGGCCGGAGGCAGGCTGGGGCCCCCTGAAGCTCAGGGGTGAGTTTTGCAGGGATAGCAAGTAACAGCAGTGGGATACGTAGTTTTTCTTTCCCTTGGCCTGTATCTGTTGCGGTTGCTCTCCCACCTCTGAAATACCCGGCGTGGGAACAGTTTGAGCTGCAAACTTTGCAAAGCTGGACAAGCCCTTGTGTCTGTATCCAGCTCTGAGCTTCCCTAGCATTAAAACAGCTTTTTTAAGGGAAAACCAGGTTGCGGTGGGTTAGCTGCCAGGCCGTTTTCTGTGCAGAGCTGGAGCTCCTTGGTCTGAAATGGCGTGTTTTTGCTCCGCAGCCACCTCCCAGCGCAGGGCTTTGCGCAGCACAACACCCTCGCCTGACGTGGCAGCCATTTTATGGAGATGTCGGTGCACGCGAGCCGGGACTTGGCGGAGTGGGGGGAGAGGGGGGAAATGATCACGCTCAGCACAAACCGCCCCCGGTGCGTGGCTCCGGGAGCAGGGGCAGCCCGCTGTCGCGGGGGCAGCGGCGGGGCCGGCCGGGGCGGGCGGCGGCGGCCGGCGTTGTCACAAAATGGCTGTTCTTTGTGCCGCACTGCTCGGGCGCCGCGGGAAGCGGCCGCGGGGTTCAAAGGCCGCCCTGCGCCGGCCGCGCCGCCATTGGCTGCGCGCGGGCTGCGCGCGCCGCGCGGGCCCCGGCAGCGGCAGCGGCAGCGGCTCAGCGCCGGCTGCGGGCGGCTGCCGTGCTCCCCCCGCTTCCGCTGCCGCCCGGGCGTGGGCTCCACAGCCCGCCTTTACGGCTTTCGTTTTAATAGCGCCAGCTATTTTCAGCAGTCACTTGAAAAGAAGCCGGGCTATTTTTTGATGCGGATTTTTTTTTTTTTTTTAAACTTCAAAAGGAATTGTAGAATGTCATAGTATTCCCGGAACATCTGCTTTTTTTTTTTTTTTTTTTTTTTTTTTTTTTTTTGTTAAGGACTGTTTTCAGTATCCTTAACTCACCAAAATTCACTGTTTCCTTTCAGTGTACATTTAAAAGTTGATTCTCTTCCAGCTGAGTAGAAGCATTGAACATGCTTGTTAAAATGCCTCAAAATGTGAGTTTCAAGTTTTTATCCAGAAGACGAGTTATTTTTTAGCTGTTGTGGCCATGTGCATGTGCAAGGCTTTCAGTTTCATTTGCACCGCTGCATTCTTCAACAAGCACTTTTTTTCTCCCTTCCTTTTTAAGCTTTAACCCTTTGTGAAACTGTCCGGAGCCTTTTTTTGAAAAGGAAATGTGCTTGATCAGTGCGGGACACAAAAGGAATAATGTGCAAGGAATTCATATGAATCATGATGTAATCTGTGTGCAGCACAAAGGAGATTGTTCTTGTTTTGCTTTGTTACTTCTGTTTCACATTACCCTGTGAAGGAAGTGTCTCATCCAATTACGCATGCACAGTCCTGAGGCTTTCAACTCCTCTCTTCCCTGTTTTGTGATTGCTGCCAGAGATGGATACAGTATATACAGTGCTATAAAAAGGACTCACCAACTGCAAGAAGCTACTTTTAGCTGTAATTCTTCTGGATTGTTCTTTTTTTAGTTAAACATCTTAAGCTAATTAATCAAATTGTATAGATTCTCTGAAGTGCATGACTTTTGCTGAATAAAAATTGGAAAATGGGAATAAAGAGCTCACCTGGGTAATTGTGTAACCCAGTTTCTGTGCCGGGGCAGGGGCATTGCCATGGCCAAGTGCACGTGTGTGCAGGCGTGTTCCCAACTCCATGAGTGCCTTCAGCCAAGGGAAGGTGACGTGGCTCAGATCGCAGATTGAAGCTTGTTTCCCGTTCTGTCGGGTTGATGTTTCACCTGCTGCACTCTGAGGGCAACAGCTGCCCTTATCTGCACCTTCCCCCACTTCCTCCAGCGCTGGAGCCGAGCTGTGGCTCGGGTGCCATTTCTGAGAACGCGGATCCTGGCTCTGCCTCGGGAGCAGCGCTGGGGCTGCCATAACCACACTTCTGCCTTCAAAGAAACACTTCCACTGGGAGCTTGGACAGGGCTCAGGAGGGTCAGGAAAGCACCGATGTGTCATTTTAATCTTCCCAACTCAGTATAGGGATAAACCAATTCTTGTCTTTGTTTTCGTGTTTCACCCCTCAGAAAGTTGCACATAGCATTAGCAGGTTACTGAGCTGCCAGATTTGTCTCCAGGGAATTTTAATACTGGGACATCTCCTAATTCAGGTTTATCAGTGCTGGTTTTGAAGAGCAGGTGAGGGTACCGGTGGCAGACGCAGACTGGCCCTGAAGTGAAGTTCCTGGGCGAGCAGGAGTCTAGGGACTGAACTGCAGCTTCTGATCCATGGACTGTCTGCTTTTGAACTCGAGACAGCCCAAGTAAACCTAATTTGGGTGGGTTTGGCAGCTTACACTGTAATTGCATCTCCTGATACATAACCTGGAGGTGTGTGTATCCACTATATCTTGTTTCATGTTGCACACAATGGTCCCAGCAGGAATTGCAATGTTAAATTAGGCTGCTAAATTCTGGAGATGGAAAAGGCTTCTAAATCTCTCCTTGCCCCTAGCTGAAATCCAGCTCATGAAAGAACTGATAATGGCTGGAGAAAGCTTCTCTTCTGCTTTCTCTCTCCTCTCCTTCAAAGAAAATAAATACAAACAGCACACACTGGGGGAGGGGATGGCCTGGTTTACCACAGTTAGATAGAAGTGCCTTCTAGCAAAGGATGTGCTGTTCTACTGACATGGTGTCTCACATCAATCTTTCTGATGTGCTGAAATGCCACATGAAGATGCTCTTTCAGTACGTGCTGGTGTGTATGTAAAGCCCACCTTCACATCCCTTAGGGGAGCCTTGAAATGAAAGAAAAAAAGGACAGAGGAAAAGTTCACCCCTAGTGACTTGCAGTGAAGCTTTTGTAAGTCTGTCACACTGTTAATGCCTCATTTTGTTAGAGCAGGGAGTATCTTTTGGATATAATGAGCCAAATGTTGCTGAGTCTTTCCAAATGTGCAGCAGTTCATTTTACATTACAGCTTGTATAGCACTGCTGCTAAATTATAAGTTTCAATCTTCACCATTCTTTATATTTACCTGTGGGCTGAGATAACCTACTCGGTACTACATGTGCTTTTCTTACCTTGACTAATAAGGGTTAAAAATTAAAAAGTTTTTAACTATGATCTCAGATTCCTTTCTGGTATTGTGCTGGAAGTGCTGGCATGGCGTTTGATCTTGGCAGGGCTCAGTGCAGTGTGTCTGCCAAGCTCCACAGACGGGATGGGATGCTTAACACTTCACTGCTCACCAGCCTTTACCCCATCTATGAACAAGGGTGTTGCAATGTCAAGAATCCACTGACTCCAGAACACCCGACTCCTTAGGAAAAAGCCGTGTTGCAACTATTCAAGTTTCTTGCAAGTGTTATTGTTAGGTATAGATGACTTCATAGAATTGCTAATACTTTAATTATACGAGTCGTTTGCACCTCTCTCATGGGGAGGAATCTCTGTGCTTCAGTACAGAGTTGTCACCAGTTGAGATTTGAATGCCATGTGCTGTCTGTAAAACTTTGGCTTAGTGATGAGCCTTAAATCTCTTGGTTAAAAACAGTCATTTTGAATAACCCCCTAAGGCCAGATCAGGATCCCTTCTTCTGAACTGCCGGTCACCTGGAGCCATAAAAAATTTCTGCACCATCATGCGGGGACAGCCCTCTCTGATGAAGATGTGCAGCCCCGGGCTCCTGCTCCTCTCCCTGGCTGGGGTGAGGAGGAGCTGGGAGCTGCCAGGAGCCAGCAGGGTTCTCCCGCTGCTGTGGGATGCGGAGCCGGAAACGCTTCGCTGCCTCCCGGGGAGGGAGAGATGGGCCCTTTCAAACCCTGAGAACTGCAATTGTTCTCCCCTTTCTGTGCAGGGAAAGGGAAGGATGCTGCTTTGGAGATTATCAATGGTGCTCCTTAATCAACCAGACAGGTTTTGACTCCTTTTGTTCTTTTTCTCTTTTCCCACTAAACGTCCCAAGCATTTTTAGCCTCTGGCTTAAAGATCAGAGAGGAGAGGAGAGGAGAGAGCCAGCTCTCCCCATTATGAGTGAATTGCTCCTTTTGCTTGCTTGTGCAAGCACAACACAGTGTCTTCCTAGTGGAGGAAAAACCCCCACCAGCTTTTGGAAAGTCTATATCATTCAGGATAGCCCAATGTGTTTTGCTGAACTGCAGCAGAGCAGTGAGGGGTATATTTAGCTATGCCTTTGGCATTTGGATGTCCTGTGCTGGGGTAAGTAACAGTGGCCAGAATAGGCTGGAAAGCCTTACAGCCTAGTTCAAGTGGGTATTTTGGTTAGATACTTCTTGGATGTGTAATCCCTCAGCTGGTACAGCAGCACCATGGCCCAGCTGTGCCCAGCGCTGTGTAAATGTAATTAGCACCCAACCCTGCAAGCCAAGTTTGCAGGCACAGGTGGGGGAAGTGTGGATTCTCCGGGAGAACTTATCACATGCCTCTTTAAGGAAAAAAAAAAAAAAAAAAAAGAAAAAGTTGATCATAAAGTGAGGTTAGGGAAATACTTTTATGCTTCTTTGAAGAACACAGTAATCTGGAAGGGGCAGCTGTGTCACCGTGGGAGTTTGTTGTGCCCCTTTAAAGCTGACCCAGATTTGGACAAATAATATTTTGAGTATTCAGAGTTGCTTAAGACTTACTCCTAAACAGTATGAGGCGCCTGGTTGTGTTAAGAATTTTGTAATCTAAATTCCTGCTCGAAGACAGATCAATGTGTAAAAGTACCATGCATAGGTACTGCATGGAGAGTAGAGGAGCAGGAGTATTTTTCTTCCTTCCCTTCCCCCTATTTCTACTTTTCCCTGCAGGAAATAAACTGGGAAAAGCTCTTTCACCAAATGACCCTTCTCAAGGTTTCTCACTCAGAAAATCTTTGCCTTGGGAGACAGGCAAGGACTAATCACTTTTTAGCAGACTTTCAGAATAAAATCAAGGGAACTGAAAAAGCTAGGAATTTATTTATCTTCAGTGTCACAATCTGTTCTTTGCTTGGCTCTCCTGCACACTCCATGTGCTGTGTCTGTATGGCCTTGTCTATGATTACTGTGATATTTGCTCAGTCCTCTGTGGTACCCATATTATCTTCTCTTCATCCTATGATCCACAGCAAGAACCCATCTTGTGTTCCTTTCCCTGGCTTGTTTAGCCTAAAGATTAAATTTAGTGCCTTTTTACAGCTACCCTGTGACTTGAGTACACATATCAGCATTGACGGTACTTGTTTATATTTGCAATATATGTAGACATTTCACATATGTTTATATAGAAACACAGAATGGTTTGTGTTGGAAGGGACCTGAGAGATCATCTCATTTCTACCTCCCTGCCATAGGCAGGGACACCTTCCCTAGACCAGGTTGCTCAGAGCCTCATACAACCTGCCTCAAATGGTTCCAAGGAATGGGGCATTCACAACCTGTCTGAGCAATCTGCTCCAGTGCTTCAGCAAGCTTACAGTAAGGAATTTTTTCCTAATATTTAAACTAAACCTTCCTAAACTTCTTTTCAGTTTGAAGCCATTCCCGTATCCTGTCACTACATGCTCTTGTAAATAGTTTTTCTTCATAATAGGGAACATCACATTCATAGATCAGATATTCAAAGGAAATGTTTAACAGCAGCACAGTCCTCATCTTGGTGTGTTTGCCCTTTCTGTGGTTTGTCACTGTGCTTGTGTATGCCATAGTTTGTGCAGGTCACTTCAGAAGATGGACCTGTTTAAATAGTTTTAAATTGGTGGCCTGCACTGGCTTTGCTGCTCTGTGCTATGGAGTAAATCTCAGGCTGATTCTGCTGGTGGATGGGAGTGGCTTGGAGCAGCTGGCAGCCTGAGCTGCAGAGCTGTGGGGGCCCAGGAGCTTCTCTCAGGTAGAGTTGGCTCTGCCAGATGCCCCTGGTCTGGACCCTGCCATGGTCCTGCCAAACCAGCGGGGCTGTGGGGACAGGGCATGGAGTTGGGCTGACCCAGCAGATGCCTCCAACCCTGGGCTGCTCACCCCCTTCTCAGGATCTGTTAGATTGGAAAAGACCCCTGAGATCATTGAGTCCAAGCTACTGTTGTGTTGTCCACTCAGCAACTCGCCTGCACTGCCTAGTGCAGTTTATTTCCATTGTCCCTGTTACTGTAAAGGCTGGGTCCGGGCCGGGCTGAAGCCGGTGGTGACATGCTGTTTCTCTGGGCTATCCAGCTGTGGTATCAGGAAGCTTGGCCGGTCCAGCCAGTGCTGGGAACATGGGCTGCCGGCTGAGGAGGGATGGGAGCAGGGAGGAGCTGTGTCCCAGCCACCTGCCTGGGGCATTTTGGTGTCAGCAAGCCGTGGATGTGCACCTGGGTGTCAGTTACCCGCAGTGCTGGTGACGCTGTGGCCAGCAATGCACAGGAGTTAAATATAACGGTTCCTGCTGTCATCCAGCCCCTGATGTGATCCAGCCATGGGATAAGCTGCCAAGGTCCTTCTCCAGCCTTCACAGGGTGTTTTGCTGGTGCTGAATCCCTGCAGAGCTTGCGAAGCACAGTGGAATGTTGCTGTTTGGATTCAAACTTGTTTAGATTCAAAACATTCACAACAGTTCTTAAAGCTGGGAGGAGCTTTGCCTGTGGGAGGGTCTTGGGTTATTAATCCTCCTTTATTCCCCTGTCTGAATTCAAGTTCTGTCCCTCAAAAGCCACATTTTAAACACTGGGATATAATGGTCCCAGTTAGAGCCATTCCCTGATCAGTTCTTGGTTTCACAAATGCATATTGGGATCATTTTTTCAGCTGTCTCACACCTTCTGGAAGCATATCTACTGTTTGTTCTTACTGAGGGAGAGCTTATAATATGATGTGCTGTTTGCAAAGATGATCCCATACAAAATAAAGTCATATATGAAATATTAAATGCAAAGTCTGGAGGCTTGAGGCACATGGTAATTGCTTTTTAAACTCAGATGCTTCACTCTAAAGGGTCTTATCGCTGCTTTTCAGCTACTTATTTCTTGGAAGGAACATGTCCTTCTTGGTAAGGAATGATTTAGTTTTGCTTCCCCTCAAGTCAGGAGCAGGCTCTTAATTAAAACAGACTTAACAGCCTGAAGTATTTCTTAGAAACCAGAGGAATGTATTTGGCTGAGTCTTTGCAGATCTCAACTTCTTTTAGGAGTTTCTCACTTCAAGGAAGTTACCAATGGTCCATCTGTTGCTTTCTTTTGATGTTCATGGGTTTTGGAGGAGGGTGGTCTGGCTGAATTGTGATTTTTGTGACAATTAATTCTAGCTTATCCCTCACTTATAGTTTAATTGAAAGTCTTGTTTGGATGCTAACTCAGGGGCATTAAACCAGAACAAATTCCAAAAATAACTTCTGAAAAGAGGACTTAAGTCTCCAGGTATATACAGTGTTAGACCTGATTTGACATCTGATGTTGCTAATACATTATGTTCTGTTGGCAGGTAGAAATGCTTCCTGATTGTCCCAGTGACAGTTAGAAAGGATTATTTTATGAAAAGAGGCCTTTCAGTTATCTTTTTTATATGATCAACATAGAAAAGAAGACAAACACATATTTTGCCTCGATAACAGGTTGTTAATTAAAAAAATAAATTACTTGCAACAGCCTTCAAAAGGACATAACCACTTCTCATCTGTGTTTCTTTCCTTAGTAGGGGAAGCAGGTGTGCAAGCAAATACCTGCACATACAGATGTGTATGTCACCAGAGAAGTCTTCCACTTTTCAGATGACACAGTTTACAGCCTGAAAAAAAGAGTTCCAGTGTTTAGACAATGTTGTGGATAAAGCACATGAATTATGGCTATTGATGTGCAGAGAGCCTGTGTCCCTGTGTCCTTGAAATAAAGCTTAGGGCTTTGAGGAACAAAGAGCTCCAAAGCAGGGGGAGGACACTAATTACTGTTCTGACTCTAAACAAATACTGTCAGAGCTGTCTGACCTCAGTCTTGCCTGGGCTGTTAAAATTCCTTCCAGCTATTGCCCAGAAATCCGATTGAAGGAAAAAATGTCTTCCTCTTCCGTGCATCGCTGTGTGACACGGCATGTCAACATGCCTCAAGTAGAGCCTGATGCTGGCACTTATTGTTGTGACAACACAGGTTTGGATGCTTCCAGATCCCTTCCTTTGTGGAGGCCCAGCAGAATGGTGTCCTGCTGAGCCCTGCCCATGGACACCACCTGTCCCCAGAGCTGCTGGAGTGTCATTCCCAGGAGCAGTGTGGCACCACCATGGGTTATGGCTGTGGCACCACAGGTTATGGCCATGGCACCACTACAGGTTATGAGTGTGGCCCCACAAGTTGTGTATGTGGCATGAGTGTGGCAGCACAGGCTATGGCCATGGCACCACCACAGGTCACAGCTGTGGCGATGGAGAGCTGTGGCGGACAATGGGGGTGTTGTACAGCCCACAGTACAAAGGGTGTAGTGGCACACAGTGAGTGGGGCTGCCCCTTTGGTTCTGGTGGATAACCTCCATCCATGGACAGGGACAGGCAGGAGGGACTGGGCAGCCTGCAATGGCCGTGGTTCAACCTGCATTTCCAGCCCTGCTTGCAGGATGCAATGTGATAACCCCGTTCCCTCAGACCCAGGCTGGGACAGTGAAACAGCAGCCGCGGGTGATGGCTGCCCGCGCTCCTTGCGGAAGGGGCTCCGTTTGTGTCCCCTCGGGCTCGGAGGGCCGCGCTCCTTGCGGAAGGGGCTCCGTTTGTGTCCCCTCGGGCTCGGAGGGCCGCGGTTCCCCTACCCCGGGGCAGTGCCGGGGATCCGTGCCGGGGATCGGGCACGGCCCCGCGGTCGCAAGATGGCGGCGGAGGGGCGGCCGCGAAATGGCGGCGGCGGCGCCTGAGGGCGCGCGGGTGCTGCCCCCTGCCCGCGTCCCGGCCCACAGCCGCGGATCCCGGGATTTGTGCTGCCCGGGCCGCGGCTCGATGGCAGCAATGTCCTGTGGAGTCGGAGGTGAACGGACACGTGCACATGCTTATTTTTTGTTTTTGTTTTTGTTTTTTTTTTTTTTTTTTTTTTCCTTTGGGTTGTTTTTGGTTTGGTTTCTTTTTGGTGGTTGTTGTTGTTGTGGTTTTGTTGTTGCTGTGGTTTTTTTTCTTTCTTTGTGTTATTTCTTTCTTGAATCGTGAAATCTGAGCAAAGCCTTTGATGTACTTTGTTACTTCTGTACAAAAAAAATAAAAATCTGTTTAATCCTTCTGTGAAGTTTTCCTGACTCTTCTTTTATAGTATTCTACCTAAGTGAATCCTTAAATATCACAAACACATCCAGCTGCCAGTGCAAAGCTGACTGGGAACAGAGTGCTCCTTGTTCCAAAAGTTTTTAGCATCATTTTCACTGTGTTTTTGTTTGTGGCAGTGGGGTTTGAATGCTGCCTTGCCAGTGCACGTGTGATAAAGGTGTACTGAGATTTCAGTTTGCTTTTTTGGATCTTAAAACAAAAAATATAAATGTTAGGAGTGGTTGGGCAAAGGTATTTGAATATTTTGGCCACCTAAAATAGTTTGGCCTCTCATTGTTTTGTTGAGGAGCTGTTATTAAGGGAATACTCGGTGTGTTAACCCATTTTTATATAAAGAGATGGAAAAGAAAAGAAGAAAGAAAAAGAGGGAACTACACCTACTTACACCTACTGCTCTCCCATTATTGGCTTGAGAAATGCAGTCTGCACAGCACTGGTGTAATTCTTTAAAGATGAGCTGCCCCAGCCACAACCCCATATAAGCTTCTTTCTTCTGCCCTGTTGCTGAATTCTTTCTTTTTGTAAAAAAAAAAAAAAATATATATATATATATTTAACATAATTCATGGTGTTATGAGTATAGTGTTTGATACTGGCCTCTCCCAGAAAGTGGATATCAGATTTATTTGGAACCACTGGCCACACTAGGATGCAGTGGAGAGCCGTGCTGGAGCAACTGCTTATATTTAATACAGCGGGATGGTCTCTGGATGCTGCAGCTGCCACTGCTCCTTACTCTCACTCCAGGACAGTACCTGTGCTGCTGGTACTGCTAGTGCTTCTCTTCACTTACCACCACTGCTTTTGTTCTGCTGATGAGCAGGAGATCCTGGACAGAGATTTTTGGGTCTGCACTCTCACCCGTGTTCATTGCCAGTCCTGCTGCAGGATGCCAGTGTGGGGTGTCTGCTCCTGCAGGCTCCACACTTGCATTCAGGCTTTTCCAAGCCTTTTGTTGTGACTCAGATGTGTCTCAGGTTTGCTCACTGCTGCGTATTTCACAGCTGTGTCAGTGCAGTTCAAATGTAACCTCTTCTTTCTCTACCATTAGTCACTCGGCATCCGAAGAAGCCTCTGGCTCTGACTCTGCAAGCCAGTCTGAAAGTGAGCAGGGCAGCGAGTCAAACAGCAGCTCCGAGTCCTCTGAGAGTCAGTCTGAATCCGAAAGTGAATCAACGGGTTCCAAATCCCAGCAGACCCCTCCTGAAACCAAAGAAAAACCAGCCTCTAAGAAGGAAAGGATAGCAGATGTTAAAAAGGTATTACCCCTGCTGCTCTGCACAAATACGTTACTCCTGTACCCACCACGGAAGGTCAGACAGCAGGACCTCAGTGAAGCTGTGCCCAAATTCCTGGCCACTTTGCACATGGATCCAACAGTGTCCCCAGAGGCTGTTTGGTCTGTGTGCTGGAGCCCTGCTGGTGTCACCTTTGAGAGCAGGAGCTGCTGTGTTTGTGGAACAAACCCTGGGCACCAAGGAGATGCTGCCAGGGCTGACTGGTGCCAATGAGGGGCAGGTGCCTGTCATCAGTACATGATCTTGTCATTTCATCCTCTCCCTCTGTCCACTCCTCTCTCCTATCTCTCCCTCAGAAGTAGTAAAGCTTCCCCATGTGATTAAATAATCAGGAAGAAGGTTTGTGTAGGGTTTGAAGTTTGAACCACTTTGATTTTTTTTACATCACTCTTCGTCTCAAAAAAACATAGGAAAAAAAGAAAAAACAGGAAGAATGAAAAAGCTATTTAACATCTATTATTTATTAAGTCCAGAGCAGTGCTTCTTTACTGTGTTTTTTTTTTTCCCCTGCAGCTTCCCAGCTCCTCCCTAGGAATACCCCTCAGATAGCCAGGTTTTCCCTCCACTTGCTGTCCAGCAGGAAAAGGGATTGTAGGTATTACTGCACATGGTATCCCTCTGTATCCCTCAGGGCAGAAGCTGCACCTAAGGTACCTGCTTTACCTGAGGGATTGGAGGCACCTGAGTAACACAGGGCAGTGTGAGGTGAGAAAGAGGAGCCCAAATACCATTTGGAGACAGGAACTCAGTGAACTGAGTTTACTTGGATGGAGAAAATTCTGGTTAGGTCAGCTTGTTTGTTTGTTCTTGGTGTGTAATCATCCCGTTGTTCTTAGGTGTGGGTTGCACTGGGCACAGCTTGCTCCTGAGAGTGAGTTTTATGGAGAAAGGTGCTATGTGTGTAAAAGATAAGGAGGAAGGACAGTGCTTCCAGCCTGTGCTTCCCACGGACCTGCCAAGGAGAAGTGAAGGATTTTGTTACCACCTTTTCCCTCCCACAAAGCTCCAGGCTGCTGGCTTAGGTCGTGGCTAAATCCTGCAGTGAGCGGACTGGCAAGAGAGGATGAGTTTATAAGGCAGTTCTGGTAGCGCCATATTAAAATTTGTGGTATATTGTTGATAAGTGGTCACCAAATGCAGTCTTCTCTCCCTCTGAAGGATTCTAAGAGCATGTCCATAACAATAAATGTTAACATAATCCTGTAAGGAAGTGCATCCATACACAGGGTGATAATTAGCATGGATGAAACATGAAAAGGTCAGGACACCCTCTAATATGAAAGCCTCTCCCTTCCTTAATTTGTTTGTTAATGGATGACTTCCTTAGTTAGGTCTAACCTAGACATGTTGATGCCTCTTCCCCTTGAATAACCAATGCAATTAATTATTATGTTATTGTTTATTTGGTATTTAGATACACCCATGAAGGCAAGGTTAATCTGTGTTAGGTGCTATTAAGATTTGTCATGGAAGTTGCTCCCACATTTAAAACCCATGCCATTTAATAGATGAAAAGACAAGTTTTTCGAATGGTTTGGGGAGCATTAAATTTGAGAGTTTACTCTTTAATGAGAATGTACCTCAGTACTTGCAGTCCAAACACATACACTCTGTCCCTTATCCCATTAGTCCTTCCACAGAGGCAGAAAAATTGCTGGGCTGCAGCCTTGTATCCATCACCCTCTCCATCCCAATCACTGCTGCATTTGGCACCATATTTTGATTTCCGTTTCCTGCCAGTGGTTTGCAGAGATATTTGAGGATTGGAGCGAGAGAGAATCAGAAGGAAATGAATGTAGATGGAGACAACTAAGAGCTCTGCTGAGGGAGAGGTGAATTGCTGGTGTAGGAATTAAGGGGCATGGTGTTTATTTTTGCCCTGTAACTCTTGTGTCCTGTGTCACCAACACAGCTCTGCATTCATCCCCCTCAGGGCATCCATTTTTGTATCCCCTTCTCCTACCCATCCACAAGAACAATTGCATGCTCTTATGCACAGTGTGTTGAACTGGTGAGGGTCTCATTTTACAGCAAAGAGCACAACCATTCCCAGCAGTCACCTCTGCACATCCATGTGTCCTACACTGCCAAACCACATTCCCATCAGTGCATTTGGGAGAGGAACCAGCTGCCACTGCCTTGCCTTGCCAAAGGACAGGGTATCTTGCTCCATTTGCCATCTAGACTGAGCCACAGAATTCACCTTTGAAGCTGCAGTGGCAATGTCTCCAGGCAGCTTGGTGGGGTTTTCCACCAGGAAAGGAATTGTGCTGGAAGCTGTTAGTGACAGGGAATTGCCCTGTTGAGTTGGTAGCTCTGTTCATTCCACGTTCAAAGTGTTGCCTCCATTCCTTTGGCGCCAGTGCTACAGAGGGCTGGTTACCTCAACACTCTGTTCTTCAGCCTCAGTGGGCTGGAGAGTGATTTGTGCCTCCATGGAAAGATGGACCACTGTAAAGATAGCACTGAGATAAACACATGGAGCTTTAGAGAGGTGTCCAGTATCACAAAATAATAATAATAATAATAATAATAATAATAATAATAATAATCTTTTTCAGCCAGTTTTTTAAATTGTCCATCTACTGGTTGCTAACTCCCTAATGGTTTTTTGTTCATTTTTTTAAAGCCACCATCAAACTTCTCTAAAATGTCAAAAATAACTGGGGTGAAGCAGGCCTTCTGATGGTCTGTTTATTTTGCAGATGTGGGAAGAATATCCTGATGTTTATGGGGTTAGGAGGTCAAACCGAAGCAGACAAGAACCGTCACGATTTAATATAAAAGATGAGGTAAGGAAAAATAAAAAAGGTTGAGGGCTTACTGAACATATAAAACCAGCCAAACCCAAAGAGGAAAGGGAGGTCTCAACTGCATTGCTGTGTAAACACTGAGTCCCAGCTTGGTGCATGGATGTTGGAGCTCACAGCTGAGGTCCCAGTCCTGCAGCTGGATCCTTGGCCTGAGACTTCTGGAGTGAGCGGGACACTGCGTGGGCTGAGATCTGCATGCACTGACCTGGTTGCTGGAGTGGGGCGTAATGCAAGTCATTCTCTGCTGTAGGAACATCATGGAGAGGAGTCTGTAATAAAAAAAAAAACAGAACGGGACCAAAATGCCCTACAAATACAACCAGGAATAAAGGAAAGTTCCCAGAAAAACCTCATAGCTACAAAACAGTCATTGTTGCCCATCCTGGAATGGATCCCACTAATAAATACATTTGTGTGTGTGCAGCTTTATGACCCATCACTTTTCTTTGGTTGAATATTGAGGAGTTTTTTATACTTCAGTTGAAGGTGACAGTGGTGAGAGCCTGGCAGCCAAACCTTCCAATTGTTCCTGTTTCAGAACACTGTTGGGTTTTTTTTATGAAGATGTAGAAATTAGGTGCCACCTTCATTTACATCTGACAGGTTTTTTGTGTGGAGCATTTCATCTGCAGGTCTTCAGGAGGGTCAAATGCTATAGCAGAGGGGAAAGAGACGCATCTGTGGGGAACTTGGGGCTTGGGGCTGGGAATCTGAAGATCAGCAGCAGACTTTGAGCAGGGCAGGAGCCCAGTGACTCAGGCTGTTTGTGCTTCACCACCAGGATGTGCATTTGGATGCTCTGGGTGTCACACACAGGTCTGCAGCTCCTTGCTCTGGTGCGTTATTGCTGAGCCTTGGTGGCACCCCAGTGCCACCAGCTGCCCCCCAGCCTTCTGTGCTGGCTGTCCCACAGAGCAGAGGTCAGGAAGGGGCTCAGGGTGCACCATTGACGTAGCTCTTGTTTTCCTTTTCAAGTTGGCAGTGGCTAGGCTGGCTGGCCACCCCTCTGTGCAATGCCCTGGCATGCACTGTGCCAGTGACCTCACACCCATCCCAGAGCTCTGCTGCACACCCCCCTGCCCTCTTAGGGGCCCAGGTAAGTCCCTTCTTTTTTTGTTTTACAATATTATGTGGTTTTGCAAATGTTGTTTTCTTTTCCAATATCTTTATTTCCTACTACTTAAGGTAAAAAAAAAAAAAATTAAAAATCTGAGATGCAAAAACTTTGCTATACCACAAAATATTGTAAAAAACAAACAAACAAAACCTCTTAAGTCCTCCAAATGACCCCCACTGCAACTTCTGTGAAACAGCTGAAATTAAAAATATTGGAGCACCCCTCATTCCTCTCTCCCCAAAGAAACACTGACTGGTCCCCACAGAGCAACTCCCATCTGCAGCAGAGTCTGATGGAGCGTGTGACCTGTCAGGAGCACAGTGCTGGGGCCTTGCAGAGAGCAGGAGGAGATGGAAGGGCTTGCTCTTAGAAGGCACCAAGAGAGAGGAAATAGCATAGCTCAAGCCTTGCTGCTGCTGGAGGGGGCAGAAACACAAGGCACATCTGAAGATGCTTTTTGCCTTCGCAGGATTAATCCTGTCCCCAGTGACCTGCTTGGGACTTCCAGCACAGTGTCTGGGGGCTTGTGATTGCCTTCTTCCCTAATGCTTCTGTGCAGATTAGCAAAGAGCATTGTGCAGGCAGTGAGGCAGGCTCAGAGACCAGAGCAAGGATGCTGCCCCGTGACTCAGCTGCGCAGGGGAGATGGCGCACGGGCCGAGGTGATTCAGGTGACTCAGGTTTTGGGGCCCTGCTCCATCACTGCGTCCTCTTAGAGCAGCACTCAGGGTGGGGTTATTTGGGTGTTAGAAATGGTTACCTTCTGGGGGTTTCTGGGCTCCTTGTGTAGGTGTCCGAGGTGTGATCAGGGAGGGTGATAGCTCGTGATCAGTACCCAGGCGTGGGCTGAGCCATCGGGGAAGCGAAAGTGCAGCTTTGCATAGGAGCACAGATCTGCTCAGAGGCCCAGAGATGTCTCCAGGAACAAGAGAACGTGTGAGTTTTTTAGTAAAAACACAACTTCCCCAGGCATTTTCTTTGCAGTTAATTAATCAGCTTCAGTTTTCAGCCAGGGGATGTGAGGCATGCAGAACCAGGTGTCTTTCAGAGTATTTAAATTGGTTAAATTCAAATTTAACCAATTTAAATACTCTGAAAAGGGGGAGATTTAGGTTAGATAGATAAAGGAAATTCTTCCCTGTGAGGGTGGTGAGGTCCTGGCGCAGAGAAGCTGTGGCTGCCCCATCCCTGGAAGTGTTCAAGGCCAGGTTGGATGGGGCTCTGAGCAACCTGGGATTGTGGAAGGAGGTTGTATAATAATCTTTAAGGTCCCTTCCAACCCAAATAATTTTATCATTCCATCATTCTGTGATTCTGGGGCAGTTGAGAAATAAATGTGCCCCAATCAGATGCAATATTTTTACTATAAAAAGAATAGTTTCAGATTGAAATTGGTGACAAATGTCAGTGTATTTTTTCTGTCAGAGAGAGGCCAGGAGTCACGCACCAGTGTGTTCTAAAAATACAGCTGGTTTTCTTACTGGAAAAAAGAATCTGTTCATTTGCATTTTGGTCAGTGCTTTGCCTCATGTATTTGCTGAAAATTCAAACACTACTGGGAAAAAAGAAGTTCAGCAGATATAAAACTAACCTGGTGAGCTGAGATTCTCCTGCTTTTCTGGAGCACTAGAGTTTGACCTCTGTTAAGCCTGAAATGAGCAAGTCCTCACTTTGACTGTAGTCTGAAATACTTTTGGCTCTATTTAAGCAAGTCATTATCTCCCTTAATGTGAGCTCCTGAGGCTCATCTGGACCTCCTCTTCAATAGCCTGGAATCTCTACTTCTCCTGGACTGGGCTAGTGACAAGGACACTCGTGGATAATCTGTAGGAGCAGAACTTTGAATTGCTCTGTGTTGCTCTGCTTGGTGCTACATGTGCAGCATCATTATGTTTGTTTGGTGTTGCTCCACAGCAAAATACAGTGCAATTAATCTAGTAAAAGTGTATACACTATTCGTGCTGGGAGAGGGAAAGAATTGATGGGAGGAGTCTATGAGGCATGGAGAGGGAAGGCTGATCCCTTTAGCTGGAGATGAGGAAACTGTAAGAGGCCATATCCTAGTCCAGCTGGAAGTAGTGGTGCAGGAATAAGTTGGGCACATTTTGATAGGGGAATTCACGGTTGTCTTTTCCCTTGGCCACAGCAGCAGCACTCCAGCAGGGCAGCCTGAGCACTTGGGCTCTGGAGTGAGCAGCGTGAGCCCAGCATCTCGTGCTGGGCTGACAAAAATCCCACTGGGACTGGGGATGGACTTTGCCTGTCTACCTTGTGTCATTCGGGGAGGTGACATTATTAAAATTCAATTTGCCTGTGATTTCCCAACCAGTCTGTTCGATGGTGGTGGTGGGCAGACAGGGTCTCAGCTGCACGCTCTGGACCTGGCACACCCTGGCACACTCTGTGCTTCCTAAAACTGGGAATTTACCACCAGGAGACACAGGGAGCGGGGAGGAGAGGCTGAGGAGCTGCAGCACGGCGCTTCCCAGCCCTCCATCCCGGGATGGGGAGGATGTGGGAGCACAAGGCAGGCTTATGACAGGCTGGGCACTGCCCGTGTCGGGGGAGATAGGGCTGGGCTTGACACACATCCAAAACAGACACGGCTGTCTTTGAAAAATGTAAGAGAAGGCAGCTGAGCTGCAGTCACAAGTTATATTTTTCAAGGTGGAAGAGGGGAGGAAAAGTTGAGTCATTTAGAGATTATCATCAGCTTTGTAGAGACAGTGACAGAGCAGGGGAGACTACAGGCTTTAGGAAAATGGACACCAGAAACTTGGAAAATGGGATTTTGGCACAGAAGTGGAGTTAACTTCAAAGAGCTAAAGGTTGTATTTGGTTTTCTCCCAATGTGATCTCTGACGCAGAGCAGAAGAGAAATCCACCTCTCTTTACTTGTGGCTTGCCAAAAAGACAGCAAGAGTAAATGTGCACTGAGGGGCAGCTGTTCAAATCATGCCAAATTGGAATGGAAAAGCTTCAGATAATGCATAAAAATGATTAAAGGAGAAAACGGAGGAATTGTAAATTTTGTGTGTCAAAACTAAAATCTGTGGAATGCTTGGCTTGTGTTGCAAGGGTGGGTAGGGCTCTCCATGGTGTTTGTCAGGCACTTGCTTCATGGTTGGTAAATGAGACAGGGATTACCTGCAGGGCTGTGAAACAGGTGGATGGACACGTGTTTGTAGTGAGATATGGTGCAAAAGGTGTTATTGTGCCCCATGCAAATCTGACACCAAATCCAGGAGAACTCATGGTCAGACGTGGCTTCCAGTACTTTAGTGTATTTTAGTGTATTTTAGTGTATTTTAGTGGATACACCCATGCAAACAAGACAGAAGTTTCTGTGGGTGGAAGAAAAGGTGAAAAATGGGAATGAAGGATGCATGTTGCAGCTTGCACCATTTCACAAGGTCCTTGTGTGCACAGCTGTCCAGGAGGGCAGGGAGAGAGTCAGGGGATGCAAACTGTGGCACCCATGATGATGGACAGACAGTTCCTGGAGGCAAAGCTGAATACTGTGGCAAAAAGCAGCTAGAAGTGGAAGATTTCCAGTAAGTGTGTGGAGCAAGCAATCTTGGAGGATACTTCTGTCATTTTAATACTTCTTTAGAAATCTCACATGGGTTTCTTCAGTTTTGTCCCTGCCTATTTGTGTTTTCTGGGGGAGGCTGAGGAGAAGTCATGTTATCTGTGTGGTAATCTGTTTTCATGGTTGACTAGTTTTTATGAAAATGGGGTTATGTGCAACCAGCATAAAGAGATTATTTTAGCTCTCTTGGTCTGTGGGAATTCATGATGCCCACTTTTAAAATAGTACAGCAAGTAGTTAGAATAGCTCTAGGTATATTTAGCCAGAGACATTTCACTTGTGGAGACTGTAGGACTAGGAGGAAGGAAAGCAGCAGGACACAGCTCTGACCCAGTAAGGTCTTTGGTGACTTTTGCTGTGGGAGAAAAAACCAGACAGCAAGACAAGGACACTTTTGATGAGAATATTGCCTTCTTATGACAATATTTTTATTTCATTCCCTGTAGGAAGTTCGTGCAATGAAGGCAGAGATCATAATGCATTTGTGGGGATAAGTTCACCTGTGGGTTTGCAATCCCTGGGGTATTGCACACACTGTAGGTCTGCCTGGCTGCTGGGCAGTGTCTGTTGGGCACTGGGGGTTGGTGCTGAGGGGTGGATGGGTCCTGAGCTCAGGGACTTCAGGATAGGTGATGTTGTAGAGCTCTCCATGCTTCCTGCAGAGTTTTCTTCTTCACACTGAGAGCAGAGCAGCAGGACTGAGGTGGCTGTGCTGGGAGACAGCTGCCCTTGCCCAAAGTGTCCTTCAGGCTGCAGGGAAAGGACTCCAGCTCAGCCCACGAGCAGGTGTTTCACCTGCATCCTTGAGGAGCCAGTCCACAGTGAAGCCTACAACTTGATTTTCTTTCTTTTCAATTAAAGGCAAGTAGCGAATCTGAAAATGAGAGCCCAAAAAGAAGACGCCAGAAGCAGTTGAAAAGAAAGTAAGTTTCTAAGGAAAGGGTTTTGAGTGCTGATGCTTTGGTTTATCTCTCAGAACAGTAGTGCATTGGATTGTTTGGTAGGAGTTGTCAACATGGTGAGCTTGTAAATTCAGTACTTTAATAATACTTTGGATTACTAAAATTGAGAATCTATAGATGGATGCAATTTTCCAACTTTTGTCTGTATTTTCCTGCTGTGCCTGTGGTGGAATCTGAATGAGTCAGGTTCACTTTCTGTTGTGAGTCTTTCGCTTTTCCGTCAGGTTACTGATTCTCCTTCAGAGATATTTAAAACAGTTTAATCCCTTCTCCTCCCATCTTTTTGATTAACTGAGAATAAAATGCCATATTATTATCCTTTTTTAGCTTTTATAACCCTCTGTTAAAACAAAAGAACTTCCTTAAAGAATGCTTTGGATGTCTGAGCACCATAACTTGAGTTCACTTACAGTAACATTGTACTGCCTTTTCCCATCTAGGAAGTACCTTCTAGTTTTTGCAGACACCAAAGTGAAGTAGGGAGCTATGAGCTGCCTGATGGAGAAAATCTAAACAGAGCCACATGATCCTGCTTGCTTTCTCCTGCATCTTGTCTTTTAACTCTTCTTTTAGCTGTACCCATCAGTTCAGGAGGGAGGGTGACAAAGCACAGGGAGGAGTGTAAGGACAATGATCCTTGTGGACCTTCCATGTTCTCTTGGAGAGAGGAGGGGCTCCTCCAAAAGGCATTTTGGAGCTGCAGCTTTGTTCCTAGTTGCCCCCAGAGAATATGCTTCCTTTTACTAATGGTACAATGTGACTTGATTTCACACTCAGAAACTTGAATTGGCAGGAGAATTTAGATGGCAGGAGACTTGTTCCATTTTCTGGGCTCCAAGGAGCTCATGTAACTGTGCACGTTGTGGCTCATACTCTGTGATAGTGAGCCACTTCTCTTCAGAGTCTTCCAGCCCATCTCAAAAATGCAGAAATAAAAAAAAAATCATTAATCAAAGCCCTTGCCCACCCAGGTTTGAGCAGTACAGCTCTGCCACCAGCACATGTGGTAAAAGCTGCTCTCACTCAAGGCAATCCTGCCACTGTGTGAGCAAAACCCAGGTGACTGAGACCCTCCTCCTAAAAGCAGAGAATCACAACACAACATCCCCTCTGCACTGCACTGAGCAGCCAAGGCTACAGTTTGGAACTTTTTTCCTGTAATTATGGCCCTGATGGTTTGTTCAGCCAAGTATGTGTGTAGAAATATCATTGCCCTTCATGACCTACATTTCTGACCGCAGAATTAAATGGAAAAGAGAGGTCTCTGCTGGGGAAGAGGATGAAGATGGAGGGGAGCAAGGCACCAGTGGAGAGAGTGAGCCTGAACCGAAGAAAATTAAAGCAAGAAGACCTGTTCAAAGGAGGTAAGGAATGGTTGGCTCAGTCTCTTTTTCTGCCTGTGCTGTGTGGAGAGGCAATCCCTATTTGCCACTAATGACTGTATTTTTCCTGCAGTGTTACCTTTGTTTATGACCTAGTAAACCTAGGGCCTAGTTACTCCTTCATCTCCCCATCTCATGCTCCAGTGAGCACTGGAGTGGTTTCCATGATAGTAAGAGCAGATTAAATCCCTTAGGAGTCTAATATCTGAGATTCACTTCCCTAAAGACTTACTGAAGTGGATATTTACATAAACTATGCTGTATTATGGCTTTATTAACTCTTATTTTAGAACAGTGGCCAAAACTGGTGTTAAAAAGCCCCACAAAATCCAGCGTGGGAAGAGGAAGAAACCAGACTCATCTGAAGATGACGATGATGATGAAGATGATGAGACCCCCAAGAGACAAACTCGGCGAAGAGCAGCCAAAAATGTCAGGTGTGAGGAAGTGTGGGGCTGCTTGAGGGTGAGAGCTGGGTGGGGAAGGGGGGCACTGGGGGCCCTGACTCCCTGTGTGGCCCTGCAAGGACCTGTGGCTGAGGTGTGGCTCTTCTGACAGGTTCCTGCTGAGCACACCTGGGGTTTACCTCATTCTGCCACCTGGGAAGGAGGAAATGTTTACCAGTCCCTCTTAGAGAAACGTGAGGAGGTTTGCATAATGTCTCTAAAGCACTCTCAGATGAGATTAATAATTGCAAATAATAGATGAAAATGAGCAAAAGGGAGCAGCTGTGCTGGACTGGACCAATTGTCTTGGTCAGTGTGTTGAGCCAGAGTGGAGGTAAAGCTTTATCCATTCCCCAGTATACCTTCTCACCTTTTGGGCAGTTCCAAGAAGGGGCTTGCAAAGAGCCATCCAAATGATATTTTGTGGTGGTTAAACATTCATCAAAGACGAGAAGTGCAGTTCCTAGGGCAGTGTAGGCACCCATGCAGCCTTTCAATGCTCTGCAACCTCCGAATAATATTTCCATCAATAGTGGAGACTTTCTCTGTTATGGCCTTATGCTTTGAGATTGTTGCACCTTATTAATCATCTGATGTTGGCCATGGTCAGAAAAACTATACAGGCAAGTTAGAGGATTAGTGATAAAGTGTAGCTGTCTAAGTGTCTAGGAAAAATACTGAATGGATGACATAAGATGTGTGTGCTGAATGTGCACTGAACCATAAATAAATGCTGGAGAAGATGCTCCAGTCTGAGCCTTTCTGTGTGTTGGTGGGCTGGGAGGAGTCAAGGGTTTTATATCAGTTTGGTTTTGATCTTACTCAGCTACAAAGAGGATGATGATTTTGAGACGGATTCTGATGACCTGATAGAGATGACTGGGGAAGGAGCTGATGAACAGCAAGACAACAGTGAAACTATTGAGAAAGTCTTGGACATCAGGCTTGGAAAAAAGGGAGGTGCGTGGTTCTGGAAGAAGCCTTTATTCTTGATGGTAATCGCGTGTGCTCACGGTTTCTCTTGAGCTGGTGCAATGCTTTTGCAACTTTAAAGTGAGGCCAAGGGTTGTTTCAGTGCTTTTCATCTTTTCCTCTATGCCTCTTATTTACATCTTGTAATATGTAATGGCTTTTGCAACATATAATGTTTAAAATCCTAAAATCTCTGTAGTTTATGTGCTCGTCAGCTTTCATTTAGCTTGCACACATTTTAAAGACGCAGCCGTGGTTCTGCAATTCCTGCTTTTCTCTGCTGTGAAATATAAAACAGATCTAAGAGAGTCAGTTTTCATAGCCCCGTTGACAAAGCCATAATGAAAATAAAGCCAATGTTTTCTTCTCAAAGCCTTACAAAATTGTTTTTGTAAAACTGAATGGTTGTGAACACTTTCAAGAGGCCTTTGAATTATACTTATAGAAAAGCTACTTATGACAGATTTAAAAAGATTCTGTTGTATGGGAAACTTTTGTGTGCCTGCCTTATAGGCTTGCAGAATCTTTTGGATGTTCTTTGTGCTGCCACAAAGGATGTATTAGAAGAGTAGCTTTCTGCTGTAATGCAGCTGGTGTGCGTGGCTGATAAGGAGGGTACCAAATGCAGGCTGGTTTCTCCTGCAGCCATCGGAGCTTCCACCACAGTGTACGTGACCGAGGCCAACGGCAACCCCAGCGCCGACTTCGACCCCGAGAAGGACGAGGGGGAAGTCCAGTACCTGATCAAATGGAAAGGCTGGTCCTACATCCACAGCACCTGGGAGAGCGAGGAGTCCTTGCAGCAGCAGAAAGTGAAGGGCCTGAAAAAGCTAGAAAACTTCAAGAAAAAAGAGGAGGAGATCAAGCAATGGTAGGCTTCACTTCAAGCAGTGATTTGGCCTTGGGCACATTGTTTTTAGCCAGAGGTTTGAGGAGTCATGACTGAAAATGTCAATGAAATGAATCTTCTTACAAAGTCTATTTCATGTGCACTCTGGTCTCTCTTTGCCTGCTGAGGAGCATCCCCCCACACAGAAATGATATCTGTGGTGTGGATGGCTGGAAAATGGAGGGGACAAGGCGTGAAATCCACACTATTGCCACTTCCTAGGCTTAAGAATTGGGAAGGCTAATGACAAATAAATGGTGCACACTTCAGCTGGCCCAGGAGGTGCTGCTACCCTTGTTAATTATGGGCATCTCTGTGTGGCAAGTTTTTGCATCAGTTTATGTCATCTTCTCCAGAAACTATTAGGGGAGCTACAGTGTCTTTCCAAAGTGCTAAAGCTGGAGTAGCAGCTTCCATCTCTATTTCGTTCCTGTTTAAAGACTGATTCTTGCATTAGAATAAGGCAGCATTTAACAGGGAGACAATCTGAACATCTATGACATTTGCTTCTCAGCAATAATTAATAATTTTAGGAAATTTAAGAAACGTCATAAAACAATAATTTGCCCCTGTGACTTGTCTGAATGACAGAACCCCATAGTAAAGTAGATCTTCTATATGCAATATCCATAAACATTATGACAGAAGCATTATAGTTTTTTTTGTTGTTGTTATTTTGTTTTTAATTATTTTGCATCTAGGCTGGGCAAGGTATCACCTGAAGATGTAGAATATTTCAACTGCCAACAAGAGCTGGCTTCAGAGCTGAACAAACAGTATCAAATAGTGGAGAGGGTAATTGGTAAGTGGAGCCACGACTTTGGTAAAGGAGTGAAGTAGAAATGGGAACTTTATTCCATGTGACAGCAGAATGAGCGTGCAACTCTCTCTTCTTCCCTGTTCTCCAGTATCCCTGAAGAAAAACCCATGGTGTTTACTTTATTTAATCATGTGAAATTTAGGAATTTGGACAGTAGAAATCCAGGTTTACAGATTTGCATTTACAAGCAATACAAATCAGTGACTCTCCTTGCTTGGAGTACAGGATGACACACTAGTTTCCAATGGGTTGCTTAAATTGTTGCTACTGAAGTTCTTTGTCTTCAATCCTTCGGATGCAAGATGTTTGTTCCCAAAGCAGCAGCATGAGCCTGGCTTTTGTGAGGTCCACTTTCTGTGGTGTGGTTGAGGATGTGGTTAGCTGCAAGGCAGCTCAGGGGTGAGATTTTCATGATTAATTAATAAAAATAAAAACAGAACTTACTGAGCACTTTGGTAATATCACAGTCACGTCAGTCAGAGGTACCAGCACCCAGTTGCTTTGGAATTGACTTGGAGAGCTGCTTGACCTGTTTCCAGTACAATTCCTGTAAAAGCGTGGGTGTGAGGCAGTGATTGCCTGCTCTGCTCCCTCTGCTGGCTGCCAGCATTCCAACCCTCCCTTCCCTTCTCTCTCCAAACACAGCTGTGAAGACCAGCAAGTCTGCCACGGGACATTCCGATTTCCCAGGTAAAGGAACATTTTTTTGATCTCTCTTCACTTTTCCTGTGAGCCAAGACCTGTCTTGTGGCTGTTGGGGCTGTTCAGCCTGTGAACCGTGTTTCAGCTGTTCAACCACAGGTGCTGAGCTTTGGGCCTTTTTGCATATTTTACAGCAAACAGTCGCAAAACATCCTCAAACGACCCCGAATACCTGTGTAAGTGGATGGGGCTGCCCTATGCTGAGTGCAGCTGGGAGGATGAGGCTCTGATCAGCAAGAAATTTCAGCACTGCATTGACAGCTTCAACAGCCGTAACAACTCCAAGACGATTCCCACCCGGGACTGCAAGGTTTGCTGGCTTCTCTCCTTTGCTGGGTTCCTTTGGGCTGGGGGAAGATGCAAGAAGTGGGAACATGAAATTTTGTCAGGATAAATGTCAGAGAACATTTGCCCATCCTCCTACCTGCGTTTGAAGGTTTGTTTGCTGTTCTTGTATTGCACTTCAAGCAGGGACCTGAACCCCTTTGAGTTTCATTTACTCTTTGCACAGTGAGAACTTTATGTCCCCCTGGGGAGTGGAAGGCTTAATTAATCCTTGCAAAGTGCTTCCTCCTCAGAAGGAGCTGCAGCAGTTTCAATATCAGTTGGATGAAAAAACAGCACACCTGGGAAAAGAGGAAGGCTGCAAGATGCTGATACAGTGAAGGAGAGGGACAGAAATAATGGGAGAAAAAACAAAAGAGGACAAAGAAAGAAATGGAGCTTGTTCCAACTCCTGTGTATTTTGTGCAGCTTACTACACTCCTGGGGGACTCAGAGCCCTGATCATAAACTAGAGGGCAGCAGGCAGATCACAAGAAATGCAGACATTGCACTGGCTAGGAAAATATGGATGTACTTGAACCAGTGAAAAGATACACACTCTTTGCTGAATTCATAGGCTTCATTGCTGAATTTTCAGCCTTTCAGCCCCTGAGAGTTCTGCCTTTCTCTGCAGTGGGCTTATGGCAGCATGTGTTCCAGGTGCTGAAGCAGAGGCCGAGGTTTGTTGCCTTGAAGAAGCAGCCGTCGTACATCGGCGGGGAGAACCTGGAGCTGCGGGATTACCAGCTGGAGGGCCTCAACTGGCTCGCTCACTCCTGGTGCAAGTATGTACAGAGGCTGGGTGTTCATTCTGTGGCTTTTTTGTCCCAGAAGGATTTGGCACTCCTCCTTTTCAAGTGAAGTCTTTACCCACCCTCCTTCTGCAGCTCGGAGGATTTCAAATGTTATCGTGCCCAGCTGCATTGCAGATACTGCAAGCAGGAACAACCTAAAGCATGAACTTAAGAAACCTTGTGTGAAAACAAAAAGGATTTTCCCTGTCTGGGCCTGTTCACATGATAAATTTGGCTGTTGTGTGAGCCTGGTACATATCAGCCCTAGATTTCCATTGACTTAATGGGAAAAAATGGTTTCTGGCTCAGTGTGCTTATATACTCATGAAATCTTTGAGAGATATCCTTCTAAAATTAGCTCACTGATTCCCCTGTACCTTTGGCTGTTTTCCTCCTGTTTGGAGTCATCATAGTTTATTTTTGCATATTATTGTTCCATGTTCAGTCTGGCTGTCCCTAGGATCCACTTGGAAGTGTTCAAATAACTGTTTTTGCACTGCCCCTCTCTGTCCTTGTCGTGGATTGCTGTTCATGTGGAGCACAGTAAATGAGCAGCAGCAGAAACATGCACTCAGACAGCATTTTTGCTTGTTCTCCTCTTTCTCAGGAACAACAGTGTGATCCTGGCTGATGAAATGGGGCTGGGCAAGACCATTCAGACAATATCATTCCTGTCCTACCTGTTCCATCAGCACCAGCTCTACGGCCCTTTCCTGGTGGTCGTGCCCCTGTCCACCCTCACCTCCTGGCAGAGGGAGTTTGAAGTGTGGGCCCCTGAGATAAACGTGGTGGTTTACATTGGAGACCTCATGAGCAGGAACATGGTGTGTAATCAGAGAGCAAAGGGTGAGGGCTCAGGGAGAAGCACTGGGTGCAAGCTTGTGTGTGATGTGTGTGACACGCAGTCAGCTGCAATGGCTGGGGGATAGTGCTGGCAGCACTGCAGGCAGCTGGAGCTGGTGGAGCTGTGTGTGTGTGGGTGGAACTCCCTGCTGCAGGGAATTTTCTGCTTGATTTTTGCCTCTTGGAGTGAGTGCAGGAGTACTGGCTTCTCTCAGAGTCTGGGACCCAGTACTGATCTGGGCTGAAACATGCAGTGAGAAGTCCAGCAGTGTAAAAGCACTTGTCTTCAGTGTTTGGAACTATTCAGACAATGGAATACACGAGTGTTGGGACTCCAGTGGTGTCCACAGTGAGGTGATGTGTTCATTAATGTCACAACAGCAAGTTAACCTTATTTTGTTACCTGTGCAAGGGCAGTTGAACCATGTGTGCTCTAAAACAAATTGTTCCTTGGGCACCTTGAGCTCTTGAGATGGCACCTTGGAACAGCAGGGGTTTGGACTTGGTTGGAGTCTCTGGCTTACAACTGCACTAAAATAACAATTGTTAGCTCTTTCCTTTTGTTACGTGTTCAAGTTAACTTGTGTCTCCCCTCACAGATTCGTGAATATGAGTGGATCCATTCTCAGTCTAAAAGATTGAAATTCAATGCACTTATCACAACGTACGAGATCCTCCTGAAGGATAAGGTGAGCAATGATCCAATAATGTTTTTACTTAGACTTCCTCTCATTTTCAAAGGGAAAAGCCAGTTCTCAGCTAGTGGGTTTCACCTCTTCCCTCTGTGGTGGTGGAGAAATACAGCCACTATTTGCTTTTCCTTCCCAATAATGCAAGCAAATATGGGAATGTGACACATTTTTCAGTGTACTTGTACTGCACAAGTAGCACAAGTAGTTGTGCTACTCTTTTTACATGTAATACATCTGGCAGGATCCAGCAGCATCTGGATTTTTACCTGATTTAATTTAGGCTTGTTAAGAGGACAAAACATTACACTGAACCTCTGGCCACAGTGTTAACAGTATTTACATTTTTGCATCTACAAGAAATCTGTCTGCTTAGGAAATATTCATCAGTCCTGTCAGTGTATCACTGCATCCTAGCAGAAAACAAAAAGCTTAAAAAAAAGAAAAAAAAATTAAATCCAAAATTTTGGATTACCTGAACTTTTTAGGCTTGTTCATCTGCTCTCCTGTTCTTGCTGCAGTGGGACTAGTGCTACCCAGGGCCCCAAGGGCATGGAGAAAGAGGGGAATAAAGAGCTCGGGGAGGACTGGGTAAAGCAAAGGAGGTTTAGGAGGGGAGTACTTCCTGCAGGACTATTGAGATAGAGCAGGAGTGTTGTACAGTGTGGCTAATTTTCACTTTTCCTTTCTGGGAAGGCACCCTGGTCCCCAGATTTTGTTAGCAAGAAGATCCTGTGAGGATGCAGGTGCAGGGGCACAGCACACACTGCAGGGCTCCCTGCCCTTGGACAGAGACACTTGGGCAAGGTGCTGGGGCCAGTCTGACCCAGCCTCTCCTCAGCCCCTGTGTTTTGTCCCTTCTCTTCCTCCAGACTGTTTTGGGAAGCATTAACTGGGCCTTTCTGGGTGTGGACGAAGCCCATCGGTTGAAGAATGACGACTCCTTGCTGTACAAAACCTTGATTGATTTCAAGTCCAACCACAGGCTGCTCATCACCGGCACCCCGCTTCAAAACTCGCTCAAGGAGCTCTGGTCCCTGCTGCACTTCATCATGCCAGAGAAGTGAGTCTCCTTTTGGGCCTTCCCAGAAGTGTCTCTGCCCATTCTTGTCTGTTAAATAGGCTCAAGGGAGTGCAGAATGGCAGAAATCCCTGAATTAAGTCCCTGAATTAAATCCCTGAATTAAACTCAGTGGTAGGACAGCAGTGATAGGAGGACAGACATTAGTGGGGAAAATTAAAGGTTAAATAACCAACACAGGCAGTATTTCTGGCAGCAAACTGGATGGGAAAACCTGATACATGCCTTACAAATCTGTCTGCTGTCTTCCAGCCATCTCTAAAAAGCTGAACTTGTTTTAAGCAATCACTTCAGCCATTTCTGAGGTTTCCAGTACACTGTGGTTCAGGCACCTCTGCCAACCATTTCGTGGCAGCTCTGGGGCTGCTGTCTGGCTGATTGTGTGTCCACAGTTTAAAAATTGTTTTGTTTTCTTTAAAATAAAATGAGCTATGGGCATCTCTAAGGCTAAGACAGGCATGCCCCAAAGCTCACTGAAGTTATGTTTGACTGCAAGAAGAGCTGTCCCCCAAATTCTTTTTGTTGGATCACAGAAAGAGTGAAGGAGAGGCTTGAGGTTTCCCAAGTGGTGGAGAGCAGTTCTGTACATTTCAAAGGAGCTGTCAGAGGAAGCAACAATCCCAAAGGGTCTTCAGAGCAGGTTAAAACAGTTCAGTTGTCAAAGCTGTTCCTGGGAGAGGCACCAAGGAAAGTTCAGAAACTGCTGCCAGGTAAATGCCAACAGAGTAAAATAGTGGGAAACTTGGGGTTTTGGGTCCTGGGAGTCAGTGTGGAGCTCAAATGTAAGATGTTAGGAAGGTGTCTAAGCCCAGAGACCTAGTTTTGCCACCAACCTGTTTAGTTAACCAGAGCAGAGTGAATCTGTTATCTTCCATTTGTTTCCAGTAAACTGCTGGTCTCCTGTCTTGTGGTGCAGCAGGAGTGTATCCAGTAAGTGCCGTTTGGTGCCATAAGACAAGAGGTATTCTGACTCCTCCCCTCTCCTCCTTTCTGCTGCCAGGTTTGAGTTCTGGGAGGATTTTGAGGAGGATCACGGGAAAGGTAGAGAGAATGGCTACCAGAGCCTTCACAAAGTCCTGGAGCCCTTCCTCCTGCGCAGAGTGAAGAAGGATGTGGAGAAATCTTTGCCAGCCAAAGTGGAGCAGATCCTCCGGGTGGAAATGTCTGCTCTGCAGAAGCAGTATTACAAGTGAGTCACTGAATAAGTTACTGGGAGTGCTGGTAGAAAAGGGCACATCTTTCTGTGGGCCTTGGAACTTGGTGTTCCAGTATTCTGTGCATACTGTGGCCTTCAGAGTGCAATGTGACACCATCACCTGTAGCACTGGGAGCTTCCCAGAGGGAATATGAGGAAGGGTAGTTGATATCTTTCCTTCTGGAAGATGTTCTTGTGGAGTGATACAGTTCAACTGGGCAGTTTTGCAAGACAGAGGTTATGTCTTTTCTGGGGGAATGACAATATGCACAAAGTTAGGATGCTGTTCAATATTAAACTGTGATAATACCAATAGGAAAGCAGGTCAGGGTTTCTAGAGAGGAAAAAGCATCCTGTAAGAGAAATAAGGAGAGATAGAGGGAGGGAAGTAAACTGATGGCTGAATGAGCTGTTCCTGAACGTTTTGTTCCTCCAAGACTCCGCTCTGCACTGAGTAATGATCTAGACTTTAATTTTCTTGCCTGCAGGTGGATTTTGACAAGAAACTACAAAGCTCTTTCAAAGGGAACAAGGGGAAGCACATCTGGTTTCCTGAATATTGTGATGGAATTGAAAAAGTGCTGCAATCATTGCTACCTTATCAAACCTCCTGAGGAAAATGAGAGAGAGAATGGCCTTGAGACCCTGCAGGTGAGTGGTGTCCTTGGTCACTTGACCACTTGGTCATTCTTTTTTCCTTAAATTTCATTCTTTTGTCCTCCCAACAAAATAATAACTGGTGAAGTTTTAGCTTCTGTGGCTTCTCCTTTAAAAATATTTCTCACAGCTAAGCCATTTGAACCCCCAGCCCTCCAGTTACTCTGTAGGCAACATTTGCCTACTAGTGCAGGAGCTGTGGGCAGTGTAAGATCTGTCTTGTGTGATTCATTATGTGTGTGGGCTCTGCAGTGTAAATCCAGATGATTAGATTAGAGATGTACAAGAGATGAAGGACCCCAAAAGGAGCATGTCTCTGTGTGATGTACACAAGGGTAAGATTAGAAATGATGGTTATTTCTTCAGTCTTTGATCAGGAGCAGTGGAAAGCTGATTCTCTTGGACAAGCTGCTGACCAGGCTGCGGGAGAGAGGCAACAGAGTGCTGATCTTCTCCCAGATGGTGAGGATGCTGGACATCTTGGCAGAGTACCTGACTATCAAACACTACCCTTTTCAGGTAAGAAACATCAGCATGGAAAACAGTGGGGTCCCCTTGGAAGTGTGAGAAAAGGTGGAGGGAGCTCGAGGAGTGGGAGTCACTGAGTTCCCCAGAGGTTGGTGGCTGGGATTACAGCTGGCACTTACTGGAGGGAGCTGGGGTGTCCCCTCATTTCAGTGTGGCCCCAACTCTGCAAAGCTCCTCTGGCAGGCCCTGCTGTGGGCAGTGCCATGTGATGAACCCTGAGGACAGTGAGCACAGAGAGCCTGGCTGGGAGCCTGTAACAGGAGCTCAGTGTCACCCGCTGTGTGCCTGCTCCCCGAGCATCCCCCAGCCCTTGTGACACAGCGCAGCTATTTTTAATTGGCGGCTATTTTTAACAATGGAACAGGGGCAGGCAGCACAGGGGCTGCAGGGCTGGCAGCACTCAGTGCAGCAGCCCCTCAGGGCTCTCTACCTGCTCGGTTTGATCACTGCTGTTGGTTTTTGCAGCGCTTGGACGGCTCCATCAAGGGGGAGATCCGAAAGCAGGCGCTGGATCACTTCAACGCCGACGGCTCCGAGGTACTGCACTCCTGGGCACAGGGTTTGTGGCTGAGCCACAGGTTGTGACTGACACCAGGGGATTTGCTCAGTTCAGTTCTTTTTATAGGGCCCCAGGTGCTTTTACAGACACAGATACGGCAGGTTTTGCCATACTGCTTATTTTAAATCTCTCACATCCAAGGAGCTGGGCTGCAGGTCATGTTTCCAGAAGGTCCTGAAGACGCTGGGAAGAACCAAAATTTAGCAATTCTCTCCCTATTGTTCTGGAGAATGAGACGGTTGCTGAGTGATTCCAGTCTGAAGCTGGTTTTGAATATGAAATGACAGAGGCAAAAGAAGGATTTTAAGTGTTGGCAGGCAGTGGAGTCTGGTGCTGGAGGTGAAAGTCTCCAGTGTAATAGGAGAGGGCATCTGAAGCCTCTCATCTGTGCTTGCTGACTCATAGTGACTGGTGCAAGACACTTGTTTTTGTGTCAGTCAGCCCAGCTGTGAGAAATACCTTTCCTCACTCTAGAAGACTGGGCTGGAGAGGAATTCTTGGCTCACACAGGAATTGTGAGAGACCATGGTTGTAGGAAAGTTAACAAAAGGAGGTGTGAGGGGGGAAGGAGCAAGAATGACCATAGAACCTGCCCTTTTCCCTGTCCTGAGGACATCCATGGGGCCTCAGGCATCTTGGCTCTAATCTGGCACAGTCTGTTCATTGCTGATCTCACTCCTAGCAGAATTCAGGCAATGAAAAGCAGGTATTTGCCTGCTGCCTTTGTAGGAGTCTGGTGGGCAATGTGGTGTGACCTTCAGAAGTGAGTCCAAAGTGCCCTTGCCTTGAGCTGCTTGTTTGATTCATATTGATATTGATTCATGCCTGGAGTAGCACATCCTTCACCTGGGCCAGCACTGCCTCACCATGGGTCTGGGCTTAAAGACTGGTGCTGCTCAGCCTGCATGAACAGGGCATATAGGAAGGAAATCCTTTCTCTGCTTTAAGAAGAATAAGTGCAACAGAGCCTTCCCTCCATTTCCTTTTACAGCTTTTGAGTCACCATTGTTATTTTATGCCCATAGTTACAAGCTGGTTAACTCATGGATGCTTTTTATTTTTTCATTCCCAGGACTTCTGTTTCTTGTTGTCAACACGAGCTGGAGGGCTGGGAATTAATTTGGCCTCTGCTGATACTGTTGTTATCTTTGACTCGGACTGGAACCCCCAAAATGATCTTCAGGCTCAGGCCCGAGCTCATCGGATTGGACAAAAGAAGCAGGTCAGAGGAGCTGCCTGGGTTCTTTTCACTGTGCCTTCAGTGTGTGCATCTAAACATCCTCTCAACCCCCCAAAGCTTCTGAAAACATGGGCTTTTTGGCCAAGTCCTTGCTCCAGAGAATGCTGCCCCAGGGGGATTCTCATTTAAAAAGTAGGAGACAAAAAACCAGACAAGATTTGCCAGGTGCCAAGTCTTTCTGTTGGTTTTGAGCAAACCCAGAACTCAACCCTTTGCATTGCACTTCTCAGCCTAGTCCTAGTGGACTCTGTTCTTTCTTGCCCTGAAAAACTTAAAAATGTAGAACATCCACCTTTACTAGGGGTTATTAGATATATGAAAAGCTACTTTGGTGCTAGTTTGAATTTAGAGTGATTGTTTCAGAAGATTTTTACTCTGTGCTTAGGCACACTATAGGATCTGGGTTAACCATCCTGATTTTAGCTGGATCTCCTGAGATACAGAGAGAATGTGCGTGGTTTTTTTCTGGAACAGCACATCTGTACATGAAGAGACAGTGTCAGCAGCCCAGTGAAAACAGCTGAGGGATGCATTGCTGTGTCAGCAGAGCCTGTCCAGGAAATAGCTGTGCTCTCTTTTTGCCTCTCAGGTGAACATTTACCGCCTGGTCACAAAGGGGACAGTGGAGGAGGAGATCATTGAGAGAGCCAAGAAGAAAATGGTGCTGGATCATTTGGTCATCCAGCGTATGGACACCACTGGCCGGACTGTTCTGGACAACAACTCTGGCAGATCCAAGTACGTGACTGTGTCAGAAATGTCTGGAGCACGTGGCATAACCAGCTTTGCCTGCTGGCATTTCCCAGTATTTATTTGATAGGTTACAGGGCAGAAGGCCAATAAATAATGGCAGCTTCCACTGATTTGTCTGCTGCAGCCATTAATTTGGACACATAGGAAAAAGATGATCAGAAATCTAAAACTAGTTTTAGGGCACTACTTGCTTTTGCTTCTGTCTTCCACCCAGAGTTCATCCTGGTCTGAGGGAACCTGGCTGTGGAACAGCTGCATTTTGGCAATGACCTCAGATTCTCTTCATTTCCCCCAGTAGATGGAGGTGGTTCCCATTGGAGTCCTTGTCTGTGCTAGAGCAGGAAAGAGATTAATAACAAAGCTTTTTATAGTGCTGGGTAGAAAATTCATTTCTTGCTTCAATTAGGAAAAGCTTTGGTATGGTTTTGTTCTGTAGCAGTTCTGACTGAACAGCTCAAAGCACCTTTTTCTTCTCTTGTTCTTGCAGCTCAAATCCCTTCAACAAAGAGGAGCTGACAGCTATTTTGAAGTTTGGAGCTGAAGATCTTTTCAAGGAGCTTGAAGGGGAAGAGTCAGAGCCTCAGGTAGTTTGAAATTGAAATCACACAGCAGTACGTAGTGGTCTCCAGGTCTGCAGGAGGGACTGTCTGGTAGCTTCTGCCTTGTTCTTGCCCTGTGCATGAGGGTAGGTTGTGAACTGGACATGTGGGAGTCTGGAGAAGCTGAAAGCAGAATCTGGAATTGGGGGTCATGGGCTGAGGAGAGCCTTGTTGGGGATTAAATAGTAGTGGTCACTCACAGACCATTGCCTTGCTCACCAAGTCCTTTCTCTCCTGAGGATTATTAGCTAGTCACAGCACAGCCTGCTGAAGACTCCTCTCCCTGCCTCTTCTGAGCACTTTTCAGCATCCTCTTTTGGTGGTTCTGAGCGAGGCAGGAGTCAGCACAGTGCAGTGAACAGCTTGCTTTCTCCTGCCTCAGTGCAACATTGCCTGACAGTTTAGCATGGAGTGTTTTGACCAATTCTCTTAATGGCCCAAGCAGCAGAGCTTTCCCCCAGGGAAACAGTCAACAGTTCATGCATCTCACTGCCTGGAAATATTCCCCACTGTTCAGCCTTGATGGTCCTTTCCTTCTGTTCTGTCACCTTATTTGTACTTTGTTTTACCACTTGAGACAGTTCATCCCTGCCCTCTGGGATGGCACCCTGCAGATATTTGCACTTTATTTAGCTCATATCAGCACACAAGTCTGTTCTCAAAGCCTCTTACTTCCCACTGTGCCTGGCACCCTCCACTTTATCCCTCCTTGTCCCTGGCTGGCAGGAGATGGACATCGATGAGATTCTGCGTCTGGCCGAAACACGGGAGAATGAGGTGTCCACCAGTGCCACCGACGAGCTGCTCTCACAGTTCAAGGTAGGGACCCCCAGGCTCTGTCCTGGGCTGTGGGAGTGTGGCTCCCCACACCCTGCCATGGTGGTGAGGTCACTAACAGGCAGGAACACCTCGGGGAGATCACAGAATCACAGAATGATTTGGGTTGGAAGGGAACTTAAAGATTATCCGGTTCCAACCCCTCTGATGTAGGTATTCATTTAATTTCAAGAAAGTGGTTTTGAATAAAATGCAGAATTTACCAAATTTGGAAACAAACCCAATAATTTACAAATACTCAGCAGTACTTCTTAAACTGCACGTACTTCCTCAAAAGCTGTTAGTCCAAAGACGTGGCAAGGAGCCAGGAATGTAGTGACATAGGGATCAATTATGAAGGAGTTATGGAAGTGTTGGCAGAATTCCTATGGAGAAGGAGTTGAGGCTTAGCAGACAGCTCTGGGGTGTTCCTGCCAGGGGAGGGAATTGCTGAAACTCCTTTGCTTGTAAAAGGTTGCCAACTTTGCAACCATGGAAGAGGAAGAGACAGAGCTGGATGAGCGGTCCCAGAAGGACTGGGATGATATCATTCCAGAAGAGCAGAGGAAAAAGGTGGAAGAGGAAGAAAGGCAGAAAGAATTGGAGGAGATCTACATGCTGCCTCGAATCCGGAGCTCAACTAAAAAGGTACAGCCCATCTTGAGGGGATGAGAGGCTGGAGGAGAGAGCTGGCTCTCTTCAGGGGAAGTCTCCTCACCATCTGAGCATCTTTCCCTCCTCCAAAATTGGCTGGGAATAAAGCTCCAAGGTAGCACAGTGGCCTCTTGTTGGCACTGTGCATTGGACCAATGGTTTGGGATGCAGCATGAGGGCCCAGACTGGACTTGGTGCAACTCATGTCACATTAGCAGACAAAATACAAAGAATCTGTAGTGACCACAAAGCAAAGTATCCAGTTGTATTGGATTTGGCTGCAGATTTTTCCATTTTTTGGCTGTCTCTTTTCCTTGGGCTCTCTAGCTCCCTGGGTGGCTCTTGACTAAACCTGGATTGTGAGGAGCAAGAGATGGTGTGTTCCCAGGCTCTTCTTTAGTTAATGGGATCTACCCCAACCCAAAAGAGAGCTGACTGCAAGGACGCTCTGCTGGGACATGGTGCTTTAGGGGTTAGAGCTCTTCTCTGGGGTGAGCTGGGGAAAAACATTGATGTGAAAAACAGAGAGTATAATTCATGTTGGATGAATCCAGATTAATTTCTGAGATGTCCTGGTTTTCAAAATAGTCTAAGGGACTGTGGCACAAACCCACAGAAATCAATATTTAAACATCTAGTAATAGATCAAAATGCAATTGTGAAATTGGTGGCTATAAAAGGAGGATGACCACCACAGCCTCAGCCAGCTGGGAACTGCAGGGGTGTGAAGATGCTCTGGGTTGGTGACATGGGCCCCTGCATCTTCAGGAATGGATGGTCAGATGTTTTACAGTCCATTAAATAGTGCCAGTGCACGGGAGGACAGAAATGGTTGTTAGCTGATTAGATGAGCAGTTGCTAACTGTACTGCTGTATCTCTGGTACATGCAGGCTCAGACAAATGACAGTGAATCTGATGCAGAGA
This sequence comes from Muscicapa striata striata, assembly GCA_030060385.1. Classification (NCBI taxonomy): domain Eukaryota; kingdom Metazoa; phylum Chordata; class Aves; order Passeriformes; family Muscicapidae; genus Muscicapa; species Muscicapa striata. The sequence continues at coordinate 63,105 of JAREIS010000143.1, forward strand.
CCAAGAGAAGGCTTCAGAGATCATCTGGATCAGAGAGCGAGACCGACGATACCGATGACGAGAAGAGACCGAAGCGCCGGGGACGCCCTCGGAGTGTTAGAAAAGACACTGTGGAGGGATTTACTGATGCTGAAATCAGGAGGTCAGTGCTGGGCACAAGAGACAGGTCAGAAAACAAATATAGAAATCCCATGCAGGTGGAGAAAATCCCAGGTTAGTCCAGGACATGTTCACCTGTAAGCACGTCAGTGGTTAGGCAGAACTGGTTCACTGGCACAGCTTCTGCACCTTTATATAATTCAGTTTGATCCCAGCTGATGACCTTAACATTCAGGTCAGTGCAAAATGGAGTGGATTGTCTTTAGTCAGGTTACAGTGAAGCTGGTACCTTCCTGAAATTAATCTGTGCTGTAACTGCCCTTTGTGGGCCAAATGGATCGAGCTAATGCCATGTAACATGTGAGGTCTTAGGTGCCATGAGCTGCAGAGCTGGAGAAACCAAGGGCTTTGGCCTTCCTGACATTTTTTTGGCAGTCATCCTGCTGATTTAAGCTCTCAGTGAAAGGCAGGCTCTGACAAAATGACCTCACGAGGAGCACTGGTCCTGTTGATCCTACTGGTTGTGTGTCAGTCTCTGATGTCAGCTGGGGACTGAATTTCAGAACACTGTTTTCTTCTCCTATCTTCTAATTCTTGAGTCTTTCCCAGAGATCTTTGTCTTATGGCTCTATCCAGATGTTCAGCCAAAGATGGAAGAGAGGGAGTTAGGAGTTTTCCTTAACTCTTTCTATCTCTGAGCTGCTATATTTTCAAGCATGAGATACCAGAGTTTTTCAGCTATAATAGCTGCCCCATGACCATCTTGAAACCATGGAGCAGGAAGGACATGTTACAATATGCAATTTAAGAGCCATTTAGGTTATTGTGATGTAGCAGAAGGAGGTTGAAAGAATACAAAATGAAATAAAAAGGCAAAGAATTAACAAATTTTCAAAATAACCTGTAGTTGTAGTCACTGTGTCTACTCCCAGCTCAAGGCAATGTTTGATTGCAGCAACTCTTGCCCTAAAGTTGTGTTAGGCACAGCAGGGATTTTCACAATAAAAATAAGACATGAAAATAAATAGCAAACCTCGTCTGCAAACCTCTGTGATCGATTGAACCACATTTGGCTCTTCTGTGATGGGTTGCTACATTTACAGCCTGAGCTTTAAAATTACTAATGACATTGATTTAATGCCTCTTTTCTTCCTGGAAAAATGAAGTTAATAATTACCAACATGGTGTGAGCCAATGCTTTCTTCTATTTTTTTTTTTTTTTTTTTGGCCCTACAGTTACCACTCTTCTCTTTTTTTTCCCCTCATCTGTCAAACACTCAGCATTCATAATAATGTTGTGTTCTTCTTCAGCCAAGGTCACAAAACTCTTTGTGGGGGCTAATGGATGTGCTGAGGGATGCTGAGCTGATCAGTGGGGAATGCAAGGGTGATAATGTAACAGGCTGTAATTAATATATTCAAGCATATTTGTGATATTGGACCTACTTTTTATGGCAGTTAATTTAATTTTTTTTTTTTTTTTCTCCTTAGGTTTATCAAGGCTTACAAGAAGTTTGGATTGCCTCTTGAACGGTGAGTCCCAGCCTGGCCCTACTCCAGAGGGGAATTGTGGAGGCACATTGTGAGCACAGCCAGGCACACACTGCCCTGGGTGTTTGACACAGCCTCCACTGGCAGCACCAGCCTTTCTGCCCTGCCATCAGACCCCAAGCACTGCTGTGCAGTCCCTGGTGTCTCTGTTGATGGGCACTGATGAATGCTGGCTAAAAACCAGCTGGAGCAGTTGTGGCGCCAGGCTGTGACACAGCAGTGTCCTGCTGGCACAGTCTGCCCCTTGGGGCATTCCCACTCTACCCAGAAAGGAGAGGGAGCAGCTGTCAGAGCAGAAAATGCTACCCAAAATGCTTGCCAAGCTTCTCTATGCACATCAGCCTCAGGACTGAATTTGGAGCATCTTTCCATCCTCTATCCCTCCTGAAGGGAAGCAAAGAGAAACACAGTCCTCAAACATGGATCTGCAGAACCCTGGCCCTGTGCTGGCTCTGGAAAGGTCTCAGGGCTGAGGCACAGTTCCCTGAATGTATTTATTGTAGTTCAGTGCTTTTTCAGCTGGTTCTACTCTTCTGGTGTGAAACACAAGGCCTGTGTGTGAGTTGTGATGTTGCTGACTTCAGACAGGCAAAAGGGACAGCAGATGGCAGCTTTGGACCATCACATGGAGTTAATGTGGAACCAGAAAAGCCTGAGGGAATACTGGACAGTCATGGAGGGTCCCTGTTGTCCCCCAAAATAGACAGTTCTCACCTTTGTTTTGATACTAAAAAATCCAGAGGATTGGGTCAGTTTTTCTACATCTGCACTGCAGCTGTTAGACCAAAAAAAAAAAGACAAAAACTGGGTTGTTTCCTGCATGAACTCAACTCGTGCACGTTTCATACATTCATATTTGTACAGCACTGAGTGAAACAATTGAATAGGAAGTGACTGAGAGAAGAGAAGCTGTATCAAACAGAAATCTCTCCCCATTTCCCAGGTTGGAGTGCATTGCCCGGGATGCTGAGCTGGTGGATAAGTCTGTGGCTGACCTGAAGCGGTTAGGGGAGCTCATCCACAACAGCTGTGTGTCAGCAATGCAGGAATATGAGGAGCAGCTGAAGGAAAATCCAGCTGAAGGTAGGCAAGGGGGTTGTGTGCTGCTGTTAGGATTGTTTTGGGAATGTTCCATGGAGCTTGTGAGGGAGCCATTCCCATGCTGGACAGGGAGGCCACATTGTGACTGAAAAACAGTGAACAAGAACACACTTAAAGCACCCCATCTCTGCCAGGCAAGCTCTCACCCACTGAGAGGAGCCCCTGAGCTTTCTGCTCTGACTGGACAGTGCCACTTGGGTCTGTCAGCTTCTGCTGGACATGAGTTTTTGTGTGGAGAGGCTGAAGTGACCAGCTTAGTGAATGCTGGGCCACAAAGCAAAGCAGATCTTATTTTAGCTGCTCCTAGGACTAGAAATCAAACTGGTGCTGTGTACTCCACAGTTAGCAATTCCCAGAGCTGGAATCACCACCCACTCTCTGTCTGGCTGTTCTTTGCTGTTTATTTGGACATACAGAGTCAGGGATAGATTTCCTCTGGGTCTCTGCCTGTTGCAGCTGACCAAGACTGCAGAATCAACAGCTCCAGCGTACTTAGAAGTATTTTTAAGAAAATAATACTGGGAGGTGTTTAAATTGCAGATCTAATTGAGTTAGTGGAAGAAAACTTGTATTTTGGGCCTTGTATTTTAATGAGAGGTTGCAGGCAAGTCTTGATCACTATCTGTGAAGCCATTTTACAAAGACACTTCTTTCTGTAAGAGTTCTCTTAATTGCTGTGTTTTATTACTGAGCAGGGAAAGGACCTGGGAAGAGACGAGGTCCTACCATCAAGATTTCTGGTGTCCAAGTCAACGTGAAATCCATCATCCAACATGAAGAGGAGTTTGAAATGCTGCACAAATCCATTCCCTCAGACCCAGAGGAAAGGAAGAAGTGAGTTTGGCTAAGTAGGCAATGCAGAAAGAGGCTCAGGGAATTTGGATTTTGTAGTGGAAAGGGAATAGCCTGGATGTGTGGATTTGCTTTATCCTCCACAGCATTAAAAGTAGCTCGTGTTTGAAATGCCTTTAGGTACCGCCTGACGTGCCGTGTCAAAGCTGCTCATTTTGATGTAGACTGGGGAGTGGAGGAGGATTCTCGCTTGTTAGTGGGAATTTACGAGCATGGTTATGGAAACTGGGAGCTAATTAAAACAGATCCGGAGTTGAAGTTATCTGATAAGGTAGGTTGCTTTGCTTGGTGCTTCCATTGGGTCCATTGCAGTGCTCTTAGCAAACATGCCTCATTTACTCCAGAAACAGATGTTTGTGCTTGCAACTACTCCAAAAATCACGATAAATAATAATGAGGACAACAGTGACCTTCATGGAATGTTGCATGCTCGATGGAAAAAGCAGAGTTAAGCTGTTTGGTGGGCAGTACCAGGTGAACCCCATTAAAATGATGCAGGCAGGAAATGGCAGTGCTGGCATGTGGTTCCATGCACAGGATAGAAGAGGCTGTGATATGATGTTTCCTTGAGCATCTCACAAGAAGCTGAGTGTGAATTTCTGAGTGGAAATAATTTTTCACAGATTTGACACTGCTTATGTCAAGGCTGGTCCGTGTTAGCTTTGAGGGTATGGTTACATGACTGGGAAAGGCAGCACAGCCAGCTGGAAAGCCTCCATCTAGCTCCTCTGTTCCTCAGTCATCCCCACAAGAACAGTTTACAGGCACCATGTTGAAATGATCTGGGTTAAAAATAATCCACCATCCGTTGTGTCAGTGTGGTGGAAAGAGTGTGGAAACTGCAGCAGAGGGCTGAGGAGCACTGGGGATCTCCACACCAGCTTTGCTGCCAGCATGCAGCATTCCTGTGACATCCCTGCTGGTACTTCTAGCAAAGATCAGCCTCTGCCTCAGAGCCCTGCATGTGTGGAGCTCAGAAAGGCATTTTGCAATGGGAGCAGCTGCCTGGGACATGCCACCCATTTCCCAGTGAAGTATGAAGCAAACCTAGCTGGCAAGCTGAGATATTTCCTCCACCAAGTGTCACCTTTCAGCCTTGTTTTCCACTAAAAATTGTGCATTTGTGCCCCTGCTGTAGCAATGTCTCAGGTTACCAGAGTGACTGGGCTGCTGTGACCAAGCTGTCACAAACAGATCTGATGTGTCAAGACCAGTGGACTCAGTTTTGCAACTCAAGGTCCCAAATATAACTTGTCAAGGATTTTTTTCCTTCAAGAGAACTTAGCAAGCTTGCAAGGCTTTTAGCAAGCCTTGGGATCCTTTAACTTCTGCAGGATTCCAAGGGAAAGGATGCTTGCTTGCTAGGAGCTTTGCCTTTGGCCAGACAGGGACAGTCTGAGAGGGGGAAGGAAGGCTTGAGCCTTCTTGTTCCCCCAGAAGGTGCAGCATCTTTGCTGGGCCTGGAAAGGCTGCTGCTAATGTGTAAATCTGTTGTCAAGCTTTGTGCACAGGGGTATATATATTTTTTCTTTCTGCTTTATCAAAGATCCTACCTGTTGAGACTGATAAGAAACCTCAGGGAAAACAGCTTCAGACCCGAGTTGATTATCTACTGAAACTGCTGAAAAAAGATCTGGACAAGAAAGAAAACATGAAAGATGGGGAAGAGGTGAGATATGGCTGCATGATTCTGGGGATTTCAGGGGGAGTGGCTGGGGACACCTTGTGTTCCCAGGTCACCAGGCATCATTTCTGTGAATTTCTTGTCTATTGTCTGATTGCACTGTGATATTTCTCATTTAAATGATAATTAATGAGGGGCAGATTATTACTGCACTTACTGAAGGATTTGGGCTCATCAGGCTTCCTGGCAGCCTGCAGGACCTGCCACTGTTTGCACAATGTTCAGGAGATGGGAAATATCCCCAGGAAGTAGCTGTAGCTATTTGCTTTCCCTGAGTTGTTCTGTGTTTTTACCAGGGCAAGCTAAAGAAGAGGAAACCACGAGTAAAGAAAGAGAACAAGGCTCCCAAAGTCAAGGATGAGCATGGGAATGAACTCTCCTCTCCTCGGCACTCAGACAACCAGTCAGAAGAAGGTGAAGTCAAGGTGGGTCACCCTTGCTGAACAGTGCCTTTTCCAGGTTTCCTTGGGCTGTGCTGTGGCTGCCCAAACTCACCTTGGGAAGCATTCCCAGCAAAGCCCCCAGGAGTCAGAGGCATCAAGAGCAAATTCCCACAAACTCACAAAACCACCCATACAGCTATTGGTGTGAAAGAAGGACCTTTCCCACCTATTCTTTTAGGTCAGTGCTTTAAGGGATTTGGGGCATCCCAGAATGGCCACAAAAATCCACATATTGACTCAGGGGAAAGGTTGTCTCAGGACAAAGCCTGTTGCCCTTATAAAGGAGAGAAAGAAGAATTGTTTCCCTCTCCTTTTGGGCACGTCAGCCCGTGGTGAAGCTGGAGTTTACCAAGGTCATGCTGTTACTTAGAAAATGTTCAGTCCTTGAGTGGTTTGGCTTGTAGTCTGAAGCTTTTTGTTCGTGTGCTGATCAGTATCTACCTCAGGGGCTGAGTGTTCTGGAGCACAGCTGGCACAGGAGAGCAGGGCTGCTCTGCAGCTTGCCAGCTTGTCACAGAGTGGGGCTGCTCTGGTTTTCATACCCTTCTGTCACGTTTGGGGGGATGGCAGCTGCTTGAGCAGGGCTTGCTGTCTGCTTAAAGAGGTGTGAGGGTAAATCTGGATGGACCTCAAAAGCTGCCTGTGTTTTAAGGATGTTTTATGGAAGAAAATGTACATGAAGTGAGGGACTCAAACTTTATGCTGTGACTGATGTTCTAGGAGGATGGCTTGGACAAGAGCCCAGTGAAAAAGAAACAAAAGAAGAAAGAGAACAAAGAGAACAAGGAAAAACAGACATCCTCTAAGAAAGAAAAGGAAAGCGATAAAGAGAAAAAGAAGACAAAAGACAAGAAAGAGAAGGTATGTGGAACTTTCAGGAGCAGCTTGATAGGGAAGTCCCTGACAAACTGTAAGGACAAACTGTAAGACTTAGGACTCAAAAGGCCCTGTGTGAAGAGACATCAGTGAAGCACTGTGGGATGAGGGGCTGTCCCTTTTTCAGCCCTTCTTAATTGCCATAAAAAGTAGAAAAGGCAATACATGTCCTAAAGCCTCATGGAATGTGACCAAAACGGAAGAGATTTTGTCAGGCTGCCTTTAAAGTACAGCTGTCCTTGTGACATGGATATGGCCACAGAGCTGATGTTAAGGAAGAACAGGGGAAGAGCCTGGAGCACTCAGATCAAAGTTCTGTCCAGTTGTGATTTATCACAGGCTTGGCAGCAACTTGTCTGTATTCCCCTTTAATTTAAACTCACCCAAATGACCCAAGTGTCCTCACCATGAAGACTGTAAGTTGTCATTGTCACTGTTCAGGACTCAACAGAATGAGTGTTTCGACACCACTGGTATGCTGGAGACTCAGATGTCTCTTGAATTTTGGGTACAACTGCCCTGAGGCTGGGTGCAAATTGGAAGGGGGGTAAAAGCTTCCATAATAATGACCTGAAGTACCTGTCCAAGGAGCAGGTATGTACTTCATGCCCAGTGTGTTTTGACATTGAGGTCATAAGTGCAAACTAAGAAGTTTTGTTGCCTATGTAAGGGACAGTTTGCTTTCCTGTGATTTTTGGTATGGCTTTGACTGCAAGTAAGTCATATAGATAAAAATGTACATGAACATGCCATGATTTGAGAACTAGTGGTATCACATAAAGTTGCAGATCCTTATAGACATGAGACTACCCTGAGCTCTGTCCTTTGCAAGGGAGAGATACTCTTTATTTTAACCTCTCTTCCAAGTCTTCAACATTGGTTTCTCCCCATGAGTGTGAATATCGTATTCGTGTCCAAACTGTTGGCTCTGTCTTTTCCCTGCTCCCTCAGGGATGACGTAAAGCTGAACAGAGCCATTGCAGCTCAACAGTTGGAGGTTTTGGGAGGAAAGTTGTAGGAACAGTGCCCAGGTTTAGCAGCTGCCAGTAACAATAGTGTGGAGGTTGTTAGTTGGGTCACTTGGGATCCTCCATTCTGGCTCATTGTGTGATGTGTGTAATTTGTCCTTGTAAAGCCTAAAGGTGGCGAGGCCAAATCTGGAAGTAAAGGGAAGAGATCGCAAGGTCCCGTCCACATCACTGCAGGGAGTGAGCCAATCCCCATTGGAGAAGATGAGGATGATGATCTGGACCAAGAAACATTCAGCATAGTAAGTATTTTCAGCAGGAGATGAGAGGGCAGTGCCCAGAGCCCAGTGAGGCAGCCAAGGTTTGCTCAGGTGTCATCCAAGGACGTGTTTTAGGTGTTGGGGTGTGAACCCCCTCCTAGTGCCCCACAGGGGTTTCCTCTGGCTGATCTGAGAGCAGGGCAGGACAGCCCTGGACAAGAGCTGCCCACCAGTGCTGCCAGCCTGTCAGCAGGGCATGCACAGGGGCTCTCTGCTTCACCTGGTGACTTTCCACTGCTCAGCTGCAGTCCTGGGTTACAGAACACCCTGCAGCCTTACAGTCCCTCTCCTGTAGAAGCCAAGGAGCCACTGAAGCTCTTTCAGGCAAGGAAGTGCAGGAGAGTTTTGAGGGTGACCTTGTAGGAGATGTGGAGCTGTGTAAATGCTCTCACAGCAAACATGCCCACAAGGCTCATTGTAAAAATTGCCTTTTAGTAAAAGTTGTCATGGCAGATTCTCCTTGGCTTCTTAAAAGCAGTTCTCTCAATGCAAATCTCTGTATTTGCTGTGGGTCCTGTGGGGTTTTTTGTCTTTTCTTTAACTCTCCTTCTGTTATGCACAAAAGATCCAGGCAGGCAGTCAGTCAAAAAATCTGTCTGATTTCCTATCTGTGTGTGGTGTTGATGTACCCAGGCTGAAAAACATACTGCTTTCATCTCATGTCTGCCAGTTTTGGTAAAAGCAAGCATTAAAGTGGCCAGAGATGGGATTGGACAGGACTGAGTTGAGCAGTCTTTCAGGTGAAGTGGCTGGTTCAGTGTGTGGAGGCTTGGATACACTTCCCTGCCTGCCACAGGATCCTTGCAGGGCAGACCATGTGTGGTTGCTGATTGCAAAGCAAATTGTCCCCCCGCTAAAAGGCAAGGGCAGTGGAGGTGGGGAGACTCTTGTCTTTTACTGATTATTGTCTGCAGCTTGTCTAACAATTTGCTATTTAATAGCTGATTTCTCCTTGCCTAATGGGCAGATCAAGCTAAACGAGTTTCTTTTTTCAATTAGCAGGGCAATGACGTAGAGCCCTCTGCCAAATTAATCCCTTTCTCTTCTCTATTGCTCTTTCAAGTGCAAGGAAAGAATGAGACCAGTCAAAAAAGCACTGAAGCAACTTGATAAGCCTGATAAGGGACTGACAGTTCAAGAACAGCTGGAGCACACGCGCAACTGCCTCCTAAAAATCGGTGATCGCATCTCTGAGTGCCTTAAAGCCTACACTGACCAGGATCACATCAAGCTATGGAGAAGGTGAGGGATCATTTTGTTTTCCTTACCTGCTCTAGGATATTTTGAAATGGTAGTCTGAGGCTGCTGGTTTTCTTTGTGGAATGATGTGCCATTTACCTCTTACTTAACCTGTGAAATATTGTGTTTTCTGGTCCACTCAGTCTACAGAATCATGGAATGGTTTGGGTTGGGAGGGACCTTAAAAATCACCCAGTTCCAACCCCCTTCCATGGGCAGGGACACAGTTCACTAGACCAGGTTGCTCAGAGCCCCATTCAGCCTGAACCTTGAACACTTCCAGGGACGGTTTTCCATGACCAGTTCTAGGCAAGTGTTTTGTCTTCAAGTTGTCCTGGTTTTGTTAAAATTGGTTTCAAAGCTAAATCACCTAAACCACTGCAAGCCTCTTTATTTTACTTGGAAGAACGTGGTTCCAGCCCTCCTGATCATCCTGTCCTGAGCTAAGACTGTTTTCCAGAGAGGGCAGAATGAATTTGATGTTGGTTTGGAAGCTGTTAGCAGTTAAACTGCTGCTGTAGCACTTAACAGAAAATGTTCATGTCCTTCTAGGAACCTATGGATATTTGTGTCAAAATTTACAGAATTTGATGCCAGAAAACTACACAAACTCTACAAGATGGCTCATAAGAAAAGATCACAGGAAGAGGAGGTGAGAGCTGAAGTGCTTTCCCTTTGATTTCTGTCCTTAAAAGTTGCTGCACTGGAAGTGCCAATTCTTTCTGCCTCTTACTGTGGGTGTTCTTTGTTGCTGTTGGCAGTGTGTGATTTTCTCAACATCTAAAGAGTCTGATTGCATTTGCCTTCTTTTTCATGTGGCATTTCTGGTCACTTAGTCCTGGCTGTTGTGACCAAGCAAAAAGCATTGTTTGGTGTGGCATGTGATGTTCAGCTGCCCTGTGGAGTGAAAAGCCTGGGCGTGCTGCCCTGTAGAGATCAGGTGTAGAAGCTGCCAAACTGTGCCTGTCCTCCACCACGTTTGTGCCGTTCTTTTGCACAGAGGAAAATGCAGAGCCTGGCAGACAAGGCCATTGCTCACAATCAGAGTGTTTTGGTGGGAGAGCAGCTCAGCTGTATCCTCTGCTCCACCTTGCAGGAGCAGAAGAAGAAGGAGGACATGTCCAGCATGAAGAAGCCGTTCCGCCCAGAGCCCTCAGGCTCCAGCCGCGATTCCGTCATGTCCCAGTCTCACGTGCCTCACAATCCTCACTCCCAGAAGATGCACATGCCCCCTTCCCACACCCAGCAGCAGATGCATGGGCACCCACGGGACAACTACGGCCATCCAAACAAGAGACATTTCAGCAACACAGGTGAGCGCGGCCGAGCCAGGAGAAACCTTCCCTTCCGCCCTAATGCTCCTGGACACAAACCCTTCTGGGACTTGTGACTGCTCAGGTTTAAAGGTGGTGGTGATGCCTTGGGTTTTAGCTTTTATATTTTTCAGAATCTCTGCTGCTTAGTGTGTAATTCTGAAACATCACGTTAGGTGTTAGTAAGTTCTCTTCACAGGGTGGTTAGACAAAGCAATTCCTTTCTAGATAGAGAATCAGTGACACTCATTACCCAAAAAGCAGAAACAACGGTGAGGGAAAAGGGGCAAGGTAGGGGGCTGAGACTTCATAGCCTGGGGCTGTGGTTGGATAATTGACCCCAATATGTAGATAAACCAAAACTTAAAAAAGTCTAAAACTCGTGACTGGGATCCATCTTGGATTTGATGTGGGTATAGCCCCAGCTGAGTTCTTGCACTGCCCAAGGTGCATTCTTTCAATAAAATACCTATTATATTCCTTTTGCTCTGTCTAGTCACTGTTCCAGGTCAGCCTTTCCAAGCAACAGTTTGATAGAACATACACTACCACTGTACTTACTGCTGGGCTAGGAAACATGGTGATGTAGTGAGGAAAAGAATGTAAGAATGGGACAGAATAACATTTGAGAGGATAATAAAGAAATAGTGAAAAGCAAATTCAAAGAATAAAATTGGGCCCACATAGTTCAGGGAGGAGAAAGTTAAAGGGGCGTCAGTAGCTATTATTTCTTGGAAAATTCAGGGAAGTAAATGAAGGCATGAGACTCAGAGGCGCTCTTTGCTTTTGGCAGACCGAGGAGACTGGCAGAGGGATCGAAAGTTCAACTACGGTGGCAACAGCAACCAGATGTGGGGCGGGGAGCGGCACCACCAGTACGAGCAGCACTGGTACAAGGACCACCACTACGGGGAGCGGCGCTCGCGGGGGGACCCGCACCGCAGCTCGGGCAACTACCGACCAAACAACCTGTCCCGCAAGCGGCCCTACGAGCAGTACAACAGCGACCGGGACCACCGCGGCCACCGCGACTACTACGACAGGTGAGGGGCTGGGCCTGGGGTCACAAACCCCAGAGGGAATCATGGTTCGTTCCACCCCAGGGTGCAAAAGAAAAAGCAAGAGACTCAGGTTTTATTCAGCAGAAAGCAGCAATGCAGTTTATTGCGTGCCAACAATTCAGTTTTGCGATGGGGAGAGAGAGAGAGAAAGAGGTAAAGGAAACTAAGTAAAAGGGGGGAGAGAGAGAGAGAGGTAAAGGAAACAAAGTAAAAGGGGGAGGGGAGAGAGAGAGAGAGAGAGAGAGGTAAAGGAGACAAAGTGAAAGGAGAGAGAGAGAGGTAAAGGAAAGTAAAAGGGGAGAGAGGGATAGAGAGAGAGAGAGAGGTAAAGGAAACAAAGTAAAAGGGCGGAGAGAGAGAGAAAGAGGTAAAGGAAACAAAGTAAAAGGGGAGAGAGAGAGGTAAAGGAAACGAAGTAAAGGGGGGAGAGAGAGAGAGAGAGAGAGGTAAAGGAAACAAAGTAAAAAAGAGGAGAGAGAGAGAGAGGTAAAGGAAACAAAGTAAAAGGGGAGAGAGAGAGAGAGAAAGGATGGGGATATAGCTGCCAACAGAAGGGACCCATCCTCATGGTCATCCAATGATAGACATCAATGATAGTCTTCAATCTGTTGGGGAGAAAGAGATCTCAAAGTCGCTTTAAGAAAGTCACTTTTTATAGTCCTTTTCCAAAGCAAGTGGCCTCTGGCCAAAAGGTGGGGAGATTTATGGACTGTTGTATGTGGAGATCATTGCTCCAAGAAACAGGTGCTGGAACAGGGTGCTATAACCAGTACCCTGCTCAGGAGGTACCATGGCAAGCACCAGGCACACCTACAAACAGTCCTTGGCAAGCATCCACCTTGTCCAGGCCAGAGCTCAGGTCCAGAGTGAGCAGTGGGGTCCCAGGGTCTCAGTCTCTGATGATGGTCGTGAGGCAGATCAGAGAAACTTCAGACCGACTCTTACAGGGGGTGAGCATCACTGGCCACAGAGCCTGGCTTTGGGGAGCTGATCTCCACCCCCTTTTCTCCCCACAGGCACCACCACGATTCCAAACGGCGGCGGTCCGACGATTTCAGGCCTCAGAACTACCACCAGCAGGATTTCCGGAGGATGTCTGACCACAGGCCGCCCATGGGCTACCATGGCCAGGGACCTTCGGACCACTACCGGTCCTTCCACACAGACAAACTGGGCGATTACAAACAGCCCCTCCCTCCAGCTCACCCTGCCGTGTCGGACCCTCGCTCGCCCCCCTCTCAGAAATCCCCCCACGATTCCAAGTCACCTCTCGATCACAGGTCACCTCTGGATAGGTCATTGGAACAGAAAAACAATCCAGATTATAACTGGAACATTCGGAAAGCATGAAGTGACTGGGAGGGGGAAGTGCACGTCTGAAATACTGGGATTGATGCGACGGTGGCTGCTTTCTCCAAGCCAGCAACGAGAAACTCTGAACATGCTGCTATCATCTGGCTGGGTCAAGGAAGATTTTGGGGGAGTGGGTGGAGGAAGATTTTCCCTAGTTCTTGATTCTAGTTTAGATTCCCATTTCCTTTCCCCTTTTTTTTTTACCATTGAACTGTTCTGTCATGGAACCAGCCTTGCTGCCTCATTCTTTGTTTTTTTTTGTTTTCCTCAGTCCAATGGACCCAAGGGAATTTTCTCCAGCCAGTATTTCCTCAGAAGGAGAAGGCAGATCAATGCTGCTTAGGATGGTGCAGAAGGCTGTGTGCCTGCTCTGACTTGATGTTACGTGACAGATGCTGCTTTGGGGTTGGGGATGGGATTTGTGTGTCACCAGCATGGGGCAATGGGAGGACATGTTCAAGGAGGGACAGGAAAGTCCCTCAGCAGCCAAACTTGGTTGAAAGAGGCACTTGATGTCCCTGCAGAATGACTCCAAAGGAGCTGGAGCCATGCTGGTGACAATCCATCACTTTGCTACCCATGTTATCATTTCCATGTCTTTATCCATTTCAAGAAACTGGCTCTGCTTTGATTGCTGTTGTGTCCACTGCAACAGAAGAGGTGGGGGGATCTTCCTCCTATCTCCAGAGCTGGAACTGGCAAATATTGACTCTGGGGACAAGAGGGAGCTGGGATATGGGAAAAAAAGGCCAACTTCCTTAGCAAAGGCTTAGTTCACTTCTAACCAGCAGGAAAGGAATTGGGGTGAGAACAGTATTTCCTAGTGGACAAGGCTCAGAAATTCTTAATGAAACACTTCTCTTCTGGCATGGGCTGCTTGGGTGGTCTAGGAACTAACAGATGCTGGCTGGGAGGTGCAGGATCAAAAGATGGCTCTGGGGATCCTGGAACTCCTAATCTTCCTGCCACTAAAGTCTCTGGTCTTTGGGCAAATCGATTCTTTCTTGTGCTTCACAAAGCAGTGATCACAAACCTTACTGTAACTGGGGGATAAGGGATGATAGAACACAGTGAAATAGGAATCCAGTGATCACTGTTCAGAGAATGGTCACCTTCCTGCTGCCTTTCCAGCAGCCAGCAGTGACTCTGAATTGCTAAAAGTAGCTGCACTTACAGACCTTTTGTTTGTCTAAATTGGAAATGAACCTGAGCACTTAGCACCTCAGTGAGCAGGGAGAGAATGGGGAATTAAGGACTGGTCTGTAAAGATCCTTGGAGCAAATGTCTTAGAGCCCAGCATGGCAGAGGGAAAAGCTGCACAGCCCAGCTCAGTGGACTTCAGGGCAAACCCTCCAAGTATTCAAACCACAGCATTTAATGTAAACCAGCATCTGGCCTGGACACTGGTGCCGTGAGAGGGTTGGTTGTGCACATACTGCTGGCCAGAAGCACTTTGGGTGATTATTTTTCAGTCTGGAGTTCCCTGGAGCCCACAAAGGCCTCCCAAGAGCCAGGCTTCCCCCAGCGTGGTGTCTGGGGCTGCCTCATCCTCCAGAGCTCAGTATTAAAGACCAGGCTGTCCCAGACTCCTGTTTGGTGGGACACAGAAGCTGGGCCTCCTGTTAAGATGCCAGTATTTGACCCTAATAAGCTGTGATATCCCTTCCCCAAAAGACTGAGGGCAGGTGGGTGTTCAGGGCTGGCTTCCTGACTCCAGCCAGTGCCTTGGAAGGCGTGTGCAAACTGACACTAAACTCCTCCATGCAGTATATCCCTGGAATCTGCTGCCATCACTCCTCCCCATCCCGCTGCTCCAGCGGGACACACGGGAAGGGTTTCCTTCCCCTTTTGCTTTTGTGTTGCAAGATTTCCACCAAATTCAGGGCAGTTTTGTTTCCTTAGGGGCACCTGCTGCCCTGGTCAAGTGTTACACTTGTGTTTACCTGTGCAGGGCGAGGTGAAGGCAAGTCTTCCACAGTCCCCCTGGGAGGGGTGGGAGGTGTGGAGAGAGCACGTTTCTGTGGTGTTTCCCACTAAGCTGTGATTGCAGGCTGTGGTGTTCAACAAAGAGGTCCTTTCTTTTCAGAGGTATTAGCTTTTAATGTGAAAATGGAAGCAACCTGGGAGGGGCAAAGAGAATTACTCATGGTGGGAAGTTGGTGCCATACTCGTGTAGCAAAGGCAATACTGACCAACCAGTGTGAGGGTTGGTGCAGGAAAACTTTGGGTCCCAGCAAGAAGCATTTTCTGTGTCCAGATATGGGGGTTTCTGCTTATCCAGGTTCTAGGCATGAGGTTGGTTGGGATTTCCTTCTTGTGCAACAGCAAAAGCTTTATCCATATCCACTGTCCCCACTCTCAGTTTAGCCTGATGTTGAAGTCACATCATGTCCACTCATGGTGGGTAGGTCTTTGCTGGGTTTGGCTTTAGTGAAGCTGGAGAAGGAGATTTGGGAGCAAGTCTTCCCTGAGCACACACAGACACACTTATGCATTTTATGTCCCCTCAGCATAGGGACCATAACCAAATACAATCACGGGGACATGAGTGGGATCAGAGGGGACACACCCACAGCCATAAACTTCCCTGTGGTGTTTGTGTCAGCATCTGGTACAGCTCTTCCTTCTGAACCAGCTGCAGGATTCCCTCCAACCTCTCTGCAGGAAAAAGCAGTAACTTGCTGGGGTTCCATTTAAAAAAAAAAAAAAAAAAAAAGGAAAAAAAAAAAAGTTTTTCAGCCTGACCTCTTTGGAAATGGTGTAAAGTTATGAGTTCACACAGTGGAAATCCTGCAGACCAAAACCTGCTGTGGGGACAGGCGATGTGGTCCCAACCAGAATGGACACGGAACCGAGTGCTGAAGTCTTTGTGTGAATGGTTTGTGATCCACACAAAAATATTATTCTGCTTTCACCCATTTCCTCCCCACCTCTGCCTCCCCTCTGGGGAGAGAAGGACTCTTACTGTAAAAATACGGACTTTTAAACCTGTTGACTAAAAACAGTAATTAATATTAATTTATATTTGTGAAAGAAATGCCACTGTCCTAGTGATTTCTGATGTAAATATGTTGTTTATATAGTATGTATGAAATTTTCCTACATTGTAAAACTGCTGTACTTTTGATTCTTGTATATTAAAAAGTGTTACTGAGATTTTCAGAAGGGCCCCAGCGTGGTGTCTCTGGGGGGCCCTGTGGCAGCTCTGGGGGCTGCTTTGGGATGACAGGACCCTTTCCTCCAGCCACAGGCAAGCCACCATGGATATTTTCGCTGTGCAGGAATAATCATGTTCTGCTTGGCTGTTTTTACATAGTTTCACAGTCTGTGGTGATAGAGACTTGGAAGCATCTTCAGGTGGGAATTTCCACCTGATCAGGAGCTGTATGTTCTCTAACCCAGAGCCACCAGGATTTCACTGGGATGATACTGGTGATTATGTGTTTATCTCCACATTTTATGGATCTCTGAGGATGTGTGAATTTATTTTTACCTTTTTCTGGGGGGAATTCCCCTTTCTCTAGAAGGGTTGCTCCTGCTGCAGGAGAGAGTTCTCTCTGTCCCCAGCCCCTCCTGGACAGGACGTGCCTCTCCCCAGGTGGGATGTGATGGCATCCAGTGGCTGCTTTGGTCTTTACCCTCCACTGCTCACACTGAGGCCCACACGACAGGACATGAAGCAGGGATTGGAGCCGTTTCTCCCAAGTTATAAAAGCTCATTGTAAAAAGCACTTTTCACACCTGTAGCCACTGGGTCCAGCCCTTCCCAGTCTCTCTGCTGCCGAGCCAAGTTTCAGCCAAGAGTGAAATTTCACAGCTGAGTTATATGCTCCTGAAAAATGGATTTCCTAATGGAAAGAGTGACTGGCTGTTAGCCATGGGGCTCAGCAGGGAGAGGGGCTCAGCTGCAGGGAGGCACAGGGGCTGCAGGGAGCTGGGCTGGGTGTTACATGCCTGGGTGAATCTACCCAGAGCTAGTGAGTTTCTAATTTTATTTTTTTTTATTATTTAAGCAGGCAGGTAAGGATGTGGGCACCCTGATGCCAGGTGTCTCCCCAGCACAGCTCAGCCTGGCATTTCCCTGCCCACCCATGTCCACAGCACCACCCAGAGAACAGTTCAATCCTAAATTCAATCCTTCTCAGAATGGGTGAGGAAATGAGCCCTTCCCACCTGTGCATGCCAGGCAGGTCTGCTCAGTCCCACAGGAAGGTATCACCCATCAGGACATGGTCCATGCAAAGCTGTGTTCTGGCACAGGGAGCAGGACCCCAGCCCTGCCTGCAGCCACCCCAGTGAGGGCACAGGGCTGTGCTTTACAGCGGGGGAGACCCTCTAGAGGGCAGCCAGTTCCCCGCAAAAAAGCCAGTTTTTGGTGAACATCATCATTCTGCAGCTGTGGCTGCCTCTGGACAGCCAGTCCTGGCTCACCCCAGCACTCAGATGTGGAGCTCAGAGCCCCAGACTGTGGCCAAAGGCCAGGAATGGGCAGGCACAGCCAGAGTGGGGCTGGAAGCCCACCCCGCGCCCCAGGAGGTGGCACTTGAGCTGCTGCCCATTGCAGTGATGGGATGGGACCCTGGATCCCCCAGGGGCTGCCCCCTCACCAGCCCTGAAGGTGGTCTGGAGAGCAATTTGTACCTCTTCCAGGTGCCACAGGGCCACCACTGCCACCACCAATGTCCCTGTACTGCCTGTGCCTTCCCCACTTGGCTCCTGGGGATGCTTTGTTTTGATTAACCTTGTGTGGTTAATGGGGACAGGGCATCCTTGTGCCTCGTGGGTCACCATTCTCTCAGATCAGCACCTTGTCCCACTGGAGGATGCAGATGCTGCCTGCTCACTGTCCCAGGCTGGACAGCAGGGGACCATTGGTGACCTCCTGGCAGAACAGTCAGTGAAGGACACCTCAGCCCTGCACTCTGGGCATTTTGTAGAGGAGTTTTCATGTTTAGCCATTTCAGGCTTAGCCATTTCATAGGGCCGAACCTGAGCTCTGGTGCAAGGAGTGGCAGAGGGAGTGGATTTGGCTCTGCCAGTTCTCTGGGCTTTGAAGTAGGGGAGGCCAGATGTCAGTCACATCTCTGGTGCTGGACATCATTGCATGGATGAACCCAAATAATGTGCTTTGAGTTGGTGTGAGTGTCCCACCTGCCCTCAGCATCTCGCTGTCCCCAGCTGCTGGGACAATGAGTCCATTCAGATTTCAAAAACAAAATTTAACAGGAAAAAATGCAATTTTGTTCTTCCTCATTAGAGGGCAGCAACAAACCCAGCTGGGACAGGAGAGCTGCCCAACAAGAAGATGAGGAACTACCATTAGAGGGATGTACACCCCAATCTGCTGGGGTGAGCAGGGAAGGAAGGTGGTGGTACCCACCTGCACTCCATTGCTGCACATCTCCTTTCCCAGCGAGGCAAGCCTCTAATGGTTTATTATCCATATTTTACCCCCCCATCCCCTTTTTAATTTTCTCATTTGGCTGTAGATAAATCGAACTCCAGAGGGAAATTCTCAGGAGAATTTAGGACAGAGATGATCTCTCAGAGGGTCCTTCAGGTGGAAGAGAGCTGCTTTGGAGTGAGTGCAGAAATGGGACAACACTTGCATCCTCAGTGGGGAATAGCACCAGGCAACACACAGGGAACAAAGAGAGACCCACTCATTTATTGTCAAAAAAACCTCAAACTTTACTTGCGTTTGTCTCAATAAATAATTTACAGTATTTACAGGAGGTGACACTCCCGTGGGTCTCAGCACAGGGAGGAGGTGGGGGGGGCCTTTTCAGAATGCCCCCCCTTTGCCTATGGTTTTTTTTTGTTTTGTTTGTTTCCAAGTATTGGGTCCTTCTTGGCCACACTTCACCTTTAACCAGAACTGGGTCAAACACAACCAAAATAAAGTGCTTCACTGTTTGCTTCTGAAATAGGGATACCCCAAGCACCTTGCCCCATCAGCCACCACTGGAGCATCCACCTGGACAGAGTAATGAGCCACACCAGAACCAGACTCTCCTTGGATGGAAACTGTCCCTAAAAACCACAGCGTGTCCTGCTGTGGGGTGATTGTTTTACAGGAAGGGATGCCTTGAGCGAATTATTGACCTGTTGGCAGCTTTCAAGCAGCATCGTGCTCAGAGGGAGGCTGCACACAGCTGCATTTAGCTGTGGGGTAAACATCCTCTCTGCCCAGAGGCAGATTTTGGCTTTTGAAAGGTGTATTTTGAACTTCTAGGGAGGATAAAAATTCATTTTCTCTAAAACAAAGGAAACAGGAAGTCCACATCAGCCTGGCTGAGCATTAGTGCATTGGGAAATGAAACTGTCTGGTGCAGTGGTCCAGTGGCTGCTCCCCTCAGCACCTCCAAACTGTGATATCCTTATTTAAAAATCTCCCTAAACAGAGTATCTGGGGCATCAGCAAACAAAGCAAGGAGCAAAGTAGTAAACACATCTTTTTGTTTCTTTTCTTTCCTTAAACATTTAAAAACCAATTACATCTTTTCATCTGTACAGTCACACGAGATCAATGCCAGGGCTCTATATATTAAAGAGACAATATAAATTACATCAATTGACACAAGTTTGCATTTCTCTGCTGCTTTACAAATGGAGCTCTAGAGCTGTAAGGACACAATGAATAGTCATGTTCAGTATTTACACCAGGCTGCCTCTTGGCACCAGTTCAGACTGCCAAACCAAGCCTGTTCCCACCTCTTTTGGTGCTAGCTTGTCTCATCACGCCCAGAGACCTCCCTTTAGAGAGCAGGAGGTGCCCCCAAGTGTGACATGTGTTTGGGGCTTGTTTGTGGGAACTTCCCCCTGAGGAAAGGTGGGGGAAACCCACCAGGAGGTCCTGAAGGCGCAGACCAAAGGTGGTCTTGGTGTTTGTTCAGTGAGTGACAGTGAACCACAGAGGAACACGGAGTGGAGGAGATGGGCAGCACTACATGGTGGGGGAAGGAGATTATTGATGGTTTCGAGGCAGGGAACAGACATCTGGAGGCAGCTGGGGGGGTCCTCTGCTGCATCCCATCTCCTGGCTGAATTCTGATATTGCCCCATTTCTGATTCAAGCCCAAAAGGGCTTAAGGTGCAACTGGTCTGCAACGGGGTTGCAAGTCGCGGCCCCAGGATGGGGAGCAGAGCAGAGACCTAGCAGCAACAAAAGAGCACCAGGCTCCTGCACCATGCCAGGGCTGGGCCAGGCCAAGCCACAGGCAGGGAGGGGCTGGAGGCAGGTGCAGGTCGGGTCTCCCACTGAGCAGCCACCCTGCTGCCAGTTTTAGGGGAGCAGAGAGCGATTGGTGTGAGGAACTCATCCAATGCTGGGCAGAAGTTGCAGAAACCGCTTGAATACTGGCCAGGTTTCTCCCACTGCCATCAAGAGTCCACGGTGGGTCCAGGCAGAGACAAGGGAGACAGGAGTAAAACTACTGAGTGAATCAGCCAGGTGAACTGGCTAAAATAGGGAACGCCTTTGAACCACACAAAATGCAGGCCAAGGCTTGAGGAACGTGTCCTCCATCCACCCAGAAGGTGCCAGCACCAGCAGCCAAGCAAGTGTGGGATCACTGCCCACCCCCTTCTGCAACAACAGGGCTGTGGGCAGAGCAGGACGTGCTGAAAAGCAGAGCCCAGCCCTGGTGAGCAGGACATCCTGCCCTGCTGTGCTGGCCAGGCTTGGTCCTGTGCCACTGCTCCGTGCCCTCCTCGTGGGCTCTGCTCTCTGAAGACAAAGCCAATGTCACAGTCACCATGTGCATGGCTGAGACCAGGGGAGTGCTACAAGGAGAGTAGCTACAAGGGCTCCCCAGCACCCACCCGACTGGGAGCAGGAGAAGGGGGAAGTGAGGAAGGTCCAGACAAGGTACAGTCCAGCAAAAACTCCTGGCTGGTCCCACTGGCAGCACATTCCTCCCAGGCAAGAGCTGGGAAGGTGGAGGACTTGTATCAAGAGAGAGACTGAGGTCTGAGGACAACCCATGTGGCTCTGATGTCCAACCTCTTGTTTTCCAACACCTGCATCTCATCCCTGGTTGCCTCCTGCTCCCCTTTCCCTTCTCTCCAACGCATGAAGGAGCAAATCTCTATAACAAGCACAACCAACACAAACACAGCAGTGCTACCCAGAGGGTGGGATGTGTTCCCGTGGGAGCTGTGTTGCCCGGGGTCAGGACCCGTGTCCTTTCATAGAGGTGCAGTTTGTCTTTGTTGGAGTGAAGCATCTTCACGTCCTCAAAGGCATAGTAAGCAGCCAGCATGAAGTTGACATCCCCTGTGGTGAGGAGGTCAAAGACACAGGACTGGAAGTAGAGGTCCTCCACGGGCAGCTTCTCCCTGCACTTGGCCGTGGCTGTTTCGTAGGTGAAGGCCTCGGGCGGGGCCGGCAGGCTGGGCCCCTTCCTGCGGGCACGGCCCTCCGTGGCCTGGGCCGAGCGCATGCTCTGGAAGTCAATCTGCTGGTTGAGGGGGCACCCACGGAGGCACAGGTAGAGGCCCTGACTGTCCCGGTCCTCCACGGCGTTGACCACCTCCTCGGGCATGCGCACGGCGAAGGTGAGGTACCGGCCCACCTGCCTCACCACGATGGTGGTGCCGATGTACTTGGCCTGGATCTCGATGTGCTGGCCCGACACCTTCTCGGTGATCTTCAGGCTGTTGGCTCCGTGCTTGTCCCCTCCGTTCTTGGAGCCGTCCACGAAGGCAGCGGGGAGCTCGTCCATCTCTGCCTGGTACACTTTCTGATCCACGCACTCCTGGAAGCTCTTGAAGATGATGGTGAGCTGTGGGGGAGGAAAGGAGCGTGGTTACAGCCAGTGATGACCACCTGAGAGCACACAGCCACCACCAGCAGTGGGGTGGGAGGGCTGGACGCTCAGTCTGGACAGGAGCGTGACCTTCAGCTCATGGGCAGGTCCTCCATCCTAAGAAGTGGCCCAGACTTTTAGCCCCCCAGACATGGTGATCCTGCTCCAGCAAAAGGGTGAGGCACTGTGTAGACATCCAAGACCCAGAGGCTGACTGAATGCACCACCTGGATCTGCCTGTTATCTCCAGGCCCAGCACAGGAGCTTCCTTGCAGCTGGAGCTTGGTGGAGTATCCCTGCTCACAGGCCTGTGGCAGCATGCCTGTGCAGGCAGCACTGCCTCGCCTCCAGGGCTGCCAGATGGCAGCAGGGACGAGCCCTGACTCCCTTGGCGGCGGTGGAGCCTCTCCTCTGACTCCCATGACATTTACATCCCAAGGGCTGGACCAATTTGTTTCCCTAACCAATTGCAGACTAACAGGATTTCTCCCATGGGCCCTCAAACATGTTCTGCTCTATCTCAGCCCCACAGGCACATGTGTTCAGCCTGTTCCAGTGGGGTGGCCCTTCTAGGGCTTCATGGTGGCTTCCTGGTGGCCTTGGCAGTGCTGGGTTAATGGTTGGACTCAATCTTAAGAGGTTTTTCCCAACCTTAATGATTCTGTGGTTCTGTGACACAAACATAGCCCAACATGCCTCCTCAGCCCTGGCTGGCTCAAACACAGGCCCCTTGCCAGAGGAAGGACCTCACAGTGCCTGCTCTTCCCTTGCTGGCCTGGCTTTTGGAGGGAAGACCTGGGGAGGAAAATGAGTAGAATTTGCATGTACAAACAGTACAAACTATGTTTCCTCTTTCAGCTCTTGCAGTTACTCTTGCACCTCTCTGCTCATGAGGGAGAAGTGGCAAATGGGACCTCCTGCCACATGGACCCCATGAAGGGGGAGACTGAGACCTGGCCACAGCAGGAGGGGGGCTGGAGAAGAGAGCAGAGAACAAAGAGCCCCAAGGATGGAGTGTTCCCATCCTTTGCAGCAGCACAGTGCCCACAGCAGTGCTTCCCACAGCTCATGCTGCAGATCTCATGACTAATCCCTCTCACCACAAGCCTCTGAGGCAGATAAGAAGAGAAAAGGCTCAATTAAGATGGTGATGCTGCGATCCCAGCAGGTCCTGGGATCCTTAAGAACCACTTTCCTCAAGCTAGACTTCCTTGCAAGCATCAGCAGGTTTTGATGTCTTTTAGCAAGTAAGGACATCAGAGCATCATTAGGTATCTTTAAAGGGTTTATCTGGGGCTGGTCAGAACCTCAATGCCAGTTCCAGCCCAGGATAAAGGGGTGACATCCAGAGCAGAGAAGCAGCCCCTGTCCTACACATGCTCCTCTCTCCACACACAGGAGAAGCAGAACTCCCAGACATCGTGGCATAGGACATTTTCCAAAAGCAAGAGGATGCCTCCTGCTGAGCCTCCCTTTCTCTCTGGCACAAAAAGTGCCCTGCTAGCTTTAGAGCTTCTGTACCAGGGGCAGCCCACCAGTCCCTCAGCTCCAGGTCCCTCCTGAGGCTGAGGCTGTGACACACAAGTCCTGCTGTATCACAGCAGCACATTTTCACTTGGACTCTCTGTGTTTGCCTCGTACCTTCAGGATGTTTATTCAGTCTGTTAGAGCAACTCCTGAACAGACTGTTCCCCACAAAATGGCTTGACCTGGCTGTAAACCACAGAGACAATTACAAGCCTGGGTAGAGAGGAAGGCAGTGTGAGGAATTCAGCTCCCTCCAGGCTTTTCCTGCCAGTTGGAGCCTCCCTGAAGGGCAGTCCTGGGTTTGCTTGGGACTTGGGGGTCCCCAAAGAGATGCCAGCATCATTCCTGATCTGACTGTTCACAGCAATCTGGAGTCCCAAGGTGGGAGCCCTCCTAGCTTGCAGTACCTGGCTTGGCCATGAAGGCCCCCTGAGGTGCAGCACCTCAGTCTGTTGACCATGATCGGGCTGGATGTGCTCAGTAAGAAATTCACAATTCAGTGAAGGCTGGGCATCTGATACTGAGGGCCACACATTCAAATTCAGAGGAGCTCATGCTCTTACCCTCCCCAAGGAGATGTGGAAACAGGGGAAGACACAGAGGAAAGAAAGGCTGCTCTGAAGCTTCTCTGCCCTTGCCCACCTCTCTCCAGGGGGACAAGGCTCACCTTGCTGGTGGCGGTGGCCGAGGAGCCAGGCAGCACGGGCGTGTTGGTGACCTGCACGTTCAGGTAGTTATTGTCTATGAGCGGCCAAGCCCCCTGCACCTTGCAGGTCTGGAAAGTGTCCGTGAAAGTCCTGAGGTGGGGGTCCCCAAAGAGCCCGCAGTGGGTGTAGTTGGGGGCGGCCGAGTGCTTGTGGAAGCTCTTCTCGTAGTGGCAGATCTCGGGGCTGTCGGAGCGCTCCTGGCTGTCCCCGGGGGGCAATGTCCGGAGGCGGGGCTGGGACGTGGGGCCATCCTTGGAGCAGTTGTGCTGCACCATGAGATCGTCTATGCCATGCACGGCCGAGTGGTAGGCCAGGTCTCCCCTGCAGGTGCGGGCGGTGCGGCGCGTGCAGTGCGCGTAGGCGCGCAGCGCCGTGCAGAACTCCGGCGCCTCCTCCGCGCCCAGGTGGTGCGAGCCCGACGTGGCCGCCCAGAACTCAGAGTTGCACTTGAGGATCTTGCATGGAGATGTCACTGTGAGAGGGGGGAGGACACAAGGGGGTCAGTGCTCGCTTGCCCGACTCCATCCCCATCCAGAGGCTGTGTTCTCCTCCCGCTGCCCAAACTCATGACACCGGCCCGGCCGCGTGACGGGGCCTCGCTCGCCAGACGTGACCCTCTCACATGGCACAACTCCCATGCAT
The DNA here is from genome assembly GCA_030060385.1 of Muscicapa striata striata. Taxonomy (NCBI): domain Eukaryota; kingdom Metazoa; phylum Chordata; class Aves; order Passeriformes; family Muscicapidae; genus Muscicapa; species Muscicapa striata. The sequence continues at coordinate 87,651 of JAREIS010000143.1, forward strand.
CAAAGCCAAAGAAACCAACAGGATCTGCCCCAATTGAAGCAAAAAAGGGAAAGAGCATCCAGCCGTTAGATGAATGATCATGGGGGAAAGCATGGTGTGGAAGAATGGGACATATTCATAAGCAGTGATGAGGGACGATCATTAATGTGGGGGGAGATGCAATGGGGTTTTTAATGCCCTTTTAGGGTTTGACATTATAAACTCTGTGCTGCGTGAGTTACTGGGCGCTGTATCCAGACTGAGCTCTACCAACACACAGCTCTCTTCCTGTTCCTCCTTTATGGGCTTGGGAAAACCGAGCAGCATCATCACCACAGTGCCCAGGTTAGAGCAGGAGCAGTGCCACATCCCACCCTGCAGCACAGCCAGAGGCCATCCGCCAGCACCAGCGCCACAGCACTGATGGGCGCAGCACTCATCCCTGTCCCCGTGCCTTGGGAAAAAAACAGGAGCCAAAAAGCCTCTTTCTTGACGTCTGTGTGGCTCTGCCCAGCCCTGGGAGCCCGTTCCCCACCACGGCCCGCTGAGAGAGAACAAGAGGTGGAGGAGAAAAACCGGCACAGCAGGTGCGGGGATGCCAGCGAGCCCCCGCCTCCCCTTCCCACCCTGTGCGTTGCCCAGGCGGAGGCGAAGCCAGAAGCTGCAGGGCCTCTGCCGGGCTCAGCCGCAGCCCTGGCGCTTCCTGGCAAGGAGGAGGAAGGCAAAGAAAATTCAGATCCTGTTTTTTCCCCCCACACACAACGTCTGCTCCCTGGGGCAGTGTGGCTTCCCTGGAGCAGACTTGAAAGCAGCTGTGCAAAAAGCACATGGCCGTTGCTGAATGTCGCAGACACTCCTCTGCCCCTGCCAATTTGGAGTCTTGCTGGGTGAACCCAGGCTCACACTACTTAAAATTCATGGCATTTTCCTTCCTCTCCTCTTAATCGACCCCCTTGGAGCAACTGGAAACAGGATGGGCTCAGGCAGAAAAGGCAGGAGGAGGAGGAGAAGACAAGCCCCACCATTTCCAGATGCTTTCATGGTGCTTTTTGCAGGCATACCCATATATTCCTGTCTCGGGGATTGTTTAGGAGGAGCCTGGCAAGGCATCTGTGCCAAAAGTATCTCAGATTTGTTTAAAAAGAAAGTTACAAAACCCAGTATTGTTTCAGGGAAAACAGTATGTTTGAGTTTTAAACATCACAGTGCTGGAAACCTAAACAGAGTTGGTGCTGGAAAATCAGAAAGGGAGACTTAGACTATAAAACACTGAGCAGTTCAGCTGTGAGAAACAAGCCTGTCTCCTCTCTGTTTCCAAGAAGACTGAAGTGCAAATAGGAAATGGTGACAGGTTCCTCACAGTTTTAAAATTCATGTTTAATAAACTCAGATGCTAGCAATAGCACCGAGAACCCGGGAGCTGTTTGGTCTTGGCAGCATCCCACTTAAACCTGCAAGAAGCTCTGTGGAAAGCCTTTAACTCATCATTGACCATAGGGGACTCAACAACAAGGTTCTGACCTGAGACACTGGCTCATGTTTCTGCTAAGTCTTCTGAATGCATGGGTCAAATTTAAAGGTATTTATTATTTCACATCCCTCTCTTGTTCATCCCAGGAGTGTGGTTTTCCAGGACTGTCATAACGGAAGGCAGGAGTCAAAACAGCACGCAGGAGTGTGACCAGTGCCACGACTGCTGGTTATCCCAAGCCCTTGTGGCATCAGGCAATTAAAGTCATTGCTCTCCTAGTTGTTATGCTAATGTACAGCTTGAGGATGCCTTGGGGTTCTGTGTGGCACAAGGTGCTGTCACTGCAGCAAGACCTGCCCGTACAGCCCCAGGAGAAGCTGGAGGACACATCCGTGGACACGCAGAAGCCACACACCCTTCAGCTCAGTAAGGCATCAATCAGGATGCACTACACAAAGCATTCCATCCAGTGAGCAGCTTGCAGACTCCTGACTGCAGCACTCTGCCTGCTCCAGCCCTTTAGCCACCGCATAGAGGGGACTTTTTTAGTAGGAATAAACCCAGAACCTCTTGCTCTTTAAGGACTTGCTTCACTCGCTTGGATGAGGAGATGCAGGCGTGAGCTGTGGCTGCCTAGGGACAGAGAGGCTAAACAGCCCCCAACACCCAGTGCTGGACACATCCCGGTGCTGAGCATCCCTCACTGCTGCCCTGCCCAGGGTCACACATGACTTTATAAGGTACTGAATCAAAAAATCCCAACCGAAGGGAGGGCAGGGAAGCCCATCTCCTTCCTCCCTGTGCCTGAAGGGGGAGCGTTCTGCTCTTCGATGTTATCGCTCCACTTTTGGCACCCATCCCCTTCTGGCTGTTTCGCTCAGGGCCCCATATAAGGCCACATCTCCAAATCCAGGTGCCCTGGCTGGATGCTGGGTGCTGTGTGAGCTCACACACAGCTCACGCCTGGCCTTGCCCATGGACATTTCCCCAGCCACGCTCCTGGCAAACCCCTCATGCTGCTGGGGAGGGACCACAGCTGACAAAGGCACTGGAGGAGAGCAAACACGACCCTTACCCCTCCCAAGCAGCCTTGCCTCGTCCCCTCTGGCAGCAGCTTTGGCACAGTGGTGCAGGCTCATTTGTATCCTGGCCAAGAAACGATGTTTATTCAATTTCGCATAATCTATTTTCCATCGACTCACAATGGTTCTGTTTTTCAACCACAGATGACTTAGCATGGAAACAAATCCCTCTCAAGCAGGAACCCAACAAGGCTCTCCTGGGATCTGAGACATCCCCAGGTCTGGGTGATTTTTCGCCCATGGCAAAGCAGACTTAATCCAACCCCTCTAAGCCACCTCCCAACCCTCCCCACGATCTTCTTTCAAGGCCTTGGTGCCACTCAAACTGGGGAACAAAATTTCCTTTGTTGTCTTGAAACCAACGGTTTCAGTAAGTTAAAGCCAGAAAAAAATCAGAAAACCACCTGGACTAAGACAGCCCCCTCCCACATCCCCCCCTGAACAAATGTTCAGGGACACTTCCCGTGAGGACTCCTGAGGTCTGTGCTGACTGAAAAGCCACCCCGTTCTCCAAGCGGGCTGTTTCAGGAGTTTATCACCTTTACAAAACACGGGTCTTGGTTCTAAGTGGATTTTATCTGACTTCATTGTAAGGACATAAAAAGAACCAGCGATTTTCTCCAAAGCAGTAAAAGGTCCGTTAGTAACGAGTGTGTTTCCCACAAAGATATTTACACACTGCAATCAAGTCCCTTGTCAATCCTCCAGATAAGCTAAACGGTTTGCACTTTTAAGTTCTCGCTGGAAGGTGTTTGCCGGGTCCCACCATCAGATCTCCCTCCAGCAGCCTCCCTGACAGGACACGGGGATAAAGGACACGCTGACAACTGTCCCGAGGTCAGCCCTTTAACAAGGACATTGCAGTGAATTGTGACTTTCTCCTGAGCTCCTGGTTTGGAGAGCTCTGCTCCTCCATTCAACAACATCCCTTGCTGTTGAACATCCCAACAACAACTGAACACACGCTCAGGGTCCTGGGGTATCACACAACCCCAGCCCCACTGCTCTGCCCTCGCCATCACTACACTGCATTACTTGATGTCAAATTAAGTGTTTGAACATATGCACACACCTAACTCTAACAGCATTTAATTACCAGTGCCCCCCTACTCTCCCTTCAGCTGGTGTCAAGTAACCTGGATTTCATTTAACCAAATCAGGCTCTTTCACAAAACTAACATTTCATCTATTCTCCTGTAATTCCTGTAACAAGAGAATTACTGGAAATTAATTTCTGTAAGCAAAAGCCAATTCTTTTAAGAGTCTTGAATGCACATTCACCAGACCTGTTAATTTTAAAGTGTTCACTGCTAAGCAATGTTTTTTAATATCCTCTTGGTTCCTAACGGGCTGGAAAGTATTTCATCACCCACATGTGATGCAAATACATCATCCTGCGTTTTTCCAAATACATGGATTGAAGTGTAGATGTGCAAGCCTCACACATGCAGTAAAGGGCCTTTTTGGAGAACACAGTAAAATGTAATTACCTTTGGCCTCAGATCTGAGCACCCAGACTTAGGCTCCTAAACACATATTTATTTAAGTAATCTAAATAAACATATTTATGCTGACACCTCAATAGGAAAGGCACAATTCTCCAAGGTGCTAAATACCAGCAACATCTGCCAGCTTCAAGGAGATGTGGGCTGCTCTGCTCTCAAGCAGACAGCAGCCATCATCAGCATAAGAATGACCCCAAAAGAGTTAAAAAAAAAAAAAATTTAAAAAATCACATTGCTCCTTAAAAACACGGCATGGGGGATTGCTTCCAGCAAAGTTTCAGGAGTCCAAGTTTGCATCCAGCCCCTCGTGCTGTTCCTGTCCCAGGGGGTGACCCCACCAGCCGTTCCTCATGGTGGCCCCATCTGGATGCCCATGAGGCTCATGAGATTAGATATAAAGAAAGAATTTTTTTACAATTAGGGTGCTGAGACACTGGCACAGGTTGCCCAGAGAGGTGGTGGTGGCTGCCCCATTCCCCATAGACATCGAAGAGATCCCTGCCCATGGAAGGGGGCTGGATGGGGTGACCTTGAAAGGCCCCTTCCAACCCCAATCATTCAGCGATTCTATTTTATGACACGGATCAGCCGGCGCCTTGTCACACCAGGGAGAGAAAGGAGCGGCTGGGTGCAGCTCTGATGGATGGGATGTCACGGGCAGGGACAGCTCTCCCGCAGCCCCACGGGGCACCGTGGGGCGAGCAAGAGCCAAGGGCCACCTGACCCAGGCTTGGTGAAAGGGTTTGTTCGGGAAGGCAGCGCCGGGCTCTTCCAGCGACCTCCTTTGAACTGTTAATCAAGCACAATCTTGCAGAATAATAGCCTGGTTATTATTGCCTTGTTTGCATAACAAAGAGGCCCAATAAAACTGATTTGACTGTGCTCAGAGGGGGTGTGAAAGATCAGCCCTGAGAAAAGAGCTGCAGGAATGCAGCAAACTGCTCCAAAGCCTCAACCCAGGAAGAAAGACAATGCAATTTGCCATCAAGAAAAGCCCAATAGACCAATAAATTACCCATGTGCAAAGGGATTAGATCAGGTTTCAGTTGCACTGAAGTGGGGGGAGGACCGGGAGGAGGGAACTGAAGGAGAAAAATAAACCTGACTCTCTTAAAGAGCTGGGGCTCATATTTTGCAAGGGTGTGCGTGGGGAGGCTGGCTCGGAGGGGCCACCTTCCACGCTGGGGCCAGGGTTTTGTGCTCATTTCCACCAGCAAAAGCAGCAGATGCATTAAATCGAGGCAAAGGCCCTACTTCGTGTACGATAAAGCGATTCTAGATCTGCCCCAGAGCACAGCTCAAACCACGTAGTTTCCTTTAACCCAGTCTTTGTCTTGCTCAAGAGGATGCTGGGGGAAGGAGAAACCAGTTCCTTGAAGTCAGAAGATGGACACACAGAAGGATTCTTCTCGTTTCAGCCCGTGTCAATCGCTAAAGCATCCGGAGGACCTGCCACGGCCAACTCCTTTCTGTCCTCAGTGCTGAGTTCACGGCCCCCCATCTCTCCTCTGCAGGCATGGCAGAGACACGGGGCAAGTCCAGGCAGGAAAGCAGCAGAGTCAGTGTCCTCAGCAGCTAGAGCACAAACTGCTGCGCGCTGCCGAAGGAGCCCTTGATCCTGTCACTTAGTCAGCTCTTTTGGCTCCAGCCTCAGCTTACGGCTGACCCGGCATGCTCCGCGCCAGCCAAGGCAGCTCTCCCAGCCCCCAGCCAGCACTGCTCCTGCAGCCTCACCTCGGCATCATGTGCAGGGAGGAGGCTGAGCGGCCACCAGCGAGAGGGCACCAACCCCATGGAGCTGCCAGCCAGGGCCATGCTGCTCTGAGAAGCACCAGCAAACCGTGGGGAGTTTGCAGGCACGATGGGCTGAGAGGGACCCAGTGCAACAGACAATGCAGCAGTGGAGTTACAGACGTGGTTCTTGAATCTTCCTCCTGTGATTCGGGCCTCAGTGCTGCCCTTGCTGCAGCTGCTGGGCTTCTGCCTGCTCAGAGGAAGCGGTGCCAGTGAGTGGCTCAGCAGATGCAGGCTTTACTCCTCCACGAGGATAAGCAGGCAGGGAAGCAATAGGGCAGTGATCTCCTCTGACTATTCATCTGCAGAAGGGCACTAACAAAGCTGGCTCTCCAGCATAGTGTGCTGCAGGCTGGGAAGCCGTTCTGGAGCTGCACACCCGACCTTCCCCGTCGGGAGTGCACCCGGACACTTTCACCAACAGTTCCCCAGAGCTGGCAAATCTTCTTAGGAAAACAGTCCAGTTTAGAGATGAGGACACTGAAGGATGTTAAGGCTTTTACTCAAGATGAGTGTCGAGGTGAATTTGCACTCTCATGCCCTGCATGAAGGATCACCCTCACCTTCCTCCTCAGCCACCGCCACCCATGCCCCCATCCCTCTGCAGCAGCAGTCCCTGGATAAGGTCACCTCTGCCAGCCACCCCCACTGCCGAGTGTTTCAGGTTTCCAGCAGACATCACTCTCCCCACGCCAAAGCTGTTTTCCCAGGGTGCCTTTGAAGGCAGCGCTGCCACCCACCAGTGCCCGGGGGCCCCCCAGGTGTGGCAACGGGTCCCTCGCCCTCCTCCCCCTCGCCCAGGCCGCAGCAGGGCTGGCAGAGAAATGCTTTCTGCTCACAGGTGTGGATTCCCTCTAGGAATAATCATCCTGCTGTGCTCTTGTGAAATTTCAACCCTTCAAACGCAGAGGTAAATGAGATACAAAACGAGGAGATGGAGAGAAGCCTGGAGCACATAAATCTGGATGAGGCAAATTTATACAATTAGATGTCTGCCAAAAAATTGCGGCATCTCAATTGGAGGCGTTGGCTTGCACAGGGTGTGGGGTGGCAGCTGCCCGGCTGGAAGGCAGCAGCCCCACAAGCCCATTAAGACACCTGACTGATGATGGAGCCCCACCTGGGGATGCAGGGGATCTTGTGGATCCCTTCCTGCAGCTGGACTCCCACCCAGCACCAGACTCCCTCCCCATCGCTCATACCCCCATGGAAGCCACAGTATGTTTCACAGCCACAGAGACCTTCAGAGGTTTATCTATTTTTAAATGCTGCCTCTCCTGAGCTCAGGTGTTAATTTTAAGAGGAAACAGTAACTTTCTAACTCCCCCAGTCCCTCTGCTCCCCCACTTGTATCCCAGCACAGTGATGCTTTCTCATCATTGTGGGCTGGCAATGATCGGAGTCATGTACTGCCACATGCCCCTGTCATCTCAGAAAGGGCCAGCTGGAGTGTGTCACACAGCAAGAGAAAAAGGTAGCTTGTCCAAAACCCAAAATGCCATAGATCATTACTAAGGCCTTGGGGACCAAAGTCAACAGCTGTCCAGGAAGGAAAGGAAACCAAGGGAGGAGAAAATTCTTTGGCCTCAAGTGAAGCTTGCTCTCTGCCTGACCCATAAAACCTGTACATCAGGCACAGCTCTGCTTGCTGGGAACTGGATGGTGAAACACTTCTGGATGCTCAGGCAGTGCAAAGTGGGACCTGACACCCTGCTGTCCCTGCAGCTGTGGGGACATGAGACCCTGCCACCCCACACACCACAGCCAGGCCATCAGACAGAGCGGCTCAGTCTGCGCCTACCAGGGCTGCCTGTGTGTCGGAGCCAGCTTGTTCTCCGCAGTGAGAGCCCGATGACTTCATCAAGGGGATGGCATCTGGTTTTGCAGTTGGCTATAATTCAATTCTCCCCCTTGCTGCAGGAATTTCAGCTGGTGGAGCAGTGATTTACTCAGCCGGGGCTGCACTTGAGTGCAAAGCAATCTTGAGGCTACAATCGAACGCACTGTTATTTTGAGAGCTCATGGACAAGGGAATAAATATCCTCTTTTCATCCCAGTAGCTGCCAAGTGCAGGCTACAGAGCTTTTTAAAGGCATTTAGGAGCTCTCCTCTTAACAAGTGCACTCTTCCCCATCACCCCAGCACACATCACTCCTGGATTCCAGCAGCCCTGAGCTTACCCCAGCCCCCTTCAAACCACCTGGGACCCTGAGGCTCTTTTGGTCCTGGGTTCCTACACACTCCCTTACTCCAAGTCTGGTGTCTGCTCCAACAGGAAAAGCAAATCAGACCAAATCAAACTCATCCAGATGGCTCAAAAGCCTTCATCCCTGACCTCTTTCGCTGTCTCACCAACACTTATCCCTTGGGAGCAGTAGGGCTTGGCTGTGGGATCCCCTGAAGGACTGACAGGCTGAGGAGGGGCTTGCTTGGGCCACACACTGCCATGCCAGAGCCTACGGATGCTTTATGGGATGTGCCCATCAGGGAGCCAGAAGAGACCACAAAACTCATTGTCACTGGGGCCGCAGACTGGCTCTCCAGGGACAGCAGGTCAGGGCAGAGCCCGAGAAGAGCCCCCAGGTCAGGAAGTTTTTATGGTTGCCCAGCCCTGTGAGCACTTTCATGTCCACATCCAACTCAGCACAGCTGTCCAGGTCACAGAGAAAGAAAGTCCCACTGCTCCCATGATAAACTCAAAGTCACTCTTAACACCGCCTTGTCCCCAGTAACCAAGGGCCAGGAATTCCATGATTTTCTGTGGAAAAAAACCTGATATATCCACCCCATCTACATTAAAAACAAGGCGCCTCCTTCCAGCCCCACAACGTGCCTTGCTGGCAATGGCAGAGAACTTTTTGTTCCAAGAACGAGACCAGCTCCAAGCTTGCAACAAAACAGGGAAGCCAGAATATTTCCAGGTTTACGTTTCAATCCCTCCCTTCTTCTCTGCCCTGACAACATCCCGCACAGGCGCGTTCCTGCCCTGCCTCCACCTTCCCCAGGATGGGCTCCCTGTTCACAGCATGCAGGGGTTATTTTAGCCTCTAAGCCCCCTCTCTCAATTTTGGCCTAATGCTGCCATCACCTCCCTGCTGCTGAGACAAAAGCCATTTATTGACTACTCTGATACACCTCCAATACGGTGGGATCCTTATCTGGAATGCACTGCACTGCCTGGATGGACCAGGAGCAGAAAACACCAAATTTTTATGGAGGCAGGAGTGTATTACAGTCTAAACAGCCAAGCTGGAAACAAACAGGGAAAGCCAAAGCAAACCTGAGCCTGCCACACCTGGGGCAAAAACACCCAGGGCCAGATTTTTGAAGTACAAAAGGATCTGCAAGAAAACGAAGCACAGCCTGTACTGGGAGGCACAGTTTGGTTCACCCAGGAGATCAGGGTCCCAGCTGGGAGAGCACCCATGAGCATCCAACACTGGGACTTGGCACAAGCTCCAAGGAGGATTTCTGCCAAGGAAACTGTGAGCAGTGGCCTGCTCTGCCCAGAGCTCCCTCCCCAGCTGCCCCACGGTCACCCTGACCCACGGCCAGAGGACCCAGCCAAGGGCACTGGACTGGTGGGGGCTGCCCAGGAGGCAGCAGGGCGAAGCCACCAGTGTGAGAACAGCACAAGAGGGAATCCAGCCCAGGCTGTGAGCGTAGGGGGGTTAAGCAAATAAATAAATAGGGCAGGACTCTGATCTGACACGCCAAGCACCCGCTTGGGCAGCCTCCAACGGCCCTGCTCACCTGGGGCTCCCAGGAGGGGTGCGAAGCCTCCTTGATGCTGGGAACCCACAAATTCCCAGGAAGCATAGGGAAAAAGGATATGGCAGGGAATAAATCCCCCCTTTTTCCTACCTTCCCACCCACAAAGCTTCCCAAAAAGCGCCCAGCCTGCTGCCAACCCAGGGCACGGGGAGCCCCGTCTCCGCCTGCGCCCCGCTCCCGCGGGCTCTGGATCGCCTCGTTCTGCCAGTTCTTTGCACCTTATTTGACTGCTGAAGGGAGAATCAAACAAAGCAGCCAGCCAGATCTCCTATCAAGTTCTTTCTTGCACCGTAAATCTCACAGCCTCGACGCTTTGCAACTCAACCGCTCCGAAAAGGGCGTTAAGCAACACATATGGGAGCAGCTCCAGAGTTTCCAGAAAAAAAACAGGGGGTTCAGCTTCCAGCCTGCTGGGAAATCCCATGGGAAAAGTGGGGTCCAAAGAGATACCTCAGTGCTAAGGGCAGTGCTGGAAAGGTTTTCCTGGAAGAGGGCGAAGAGGGCAAAGATGGGAGGAAGGGCGTAAAGCAGTTATTTATTTATTTCCTGCATGTGTGTGCAAGACTACTTCACCTACGGTTATGCAAAAGAAAGGCAGAGGCGATTTAAAAATTAATAAATTAAAATTTAAAAAATAAAGGAAAGTTTTACTAAACTAAGAAGATAAGGAGATTGAAGCCTTAGAGCGTTTCTTTCTCCCTCCTGCTTTCTCTCCATTTTTCCCCCCTTGCAAGTGAAAAAAAAAAAAAAAAAAAAAAAAAAAGAGGTAAAGAAACTGGAGAGTTTTGGAAGGAACAAATCCGCCTCTGTGGACTGGGTTTCCCCTCCCCCAACAAAAACAAGCACTCAGGGCTTGAAGGAATTTGCAGGCAGAGATCTGCCAAAAACATTGTGAAAAACTATGGGGGATTCATTGGAAACAGATGGCGTTTTCAGCTGTAATTCTGAAATTCTCCCCTTTTCTGACACAATACAAACATCGGGGCCGGGGGCGGCGGGGGGGCCGAGCCCCGCGGCGGGTGCGAGCGGCCGGCCCGGGGGTGCCGATGCTCGCGGGACCATTTGGTTGCCATCCCGCTCTCGGACAGCACAACAGCTCCGGGCCCAGCCAGGGCAGGGTTTCCCAGCAAACGAGGGTGCCGAGCCCCCCCCAGAGCCGCGGGGCGGTGAGGGAGAAGGGGCGGTCAGAGAGAAGGGGCGGCCGCCCGCAGCGCCCGCGCATCCCCCGCCCGCCCAGGTGCGCCCCGCTGCCCGTGCGGCCCCCGGACCCCCCACCGACCCCAAATCACACCGCAGTGACCCCCCCGAGCCTTCCCGCGACCCTCCCCGGCTCTGCCCTCCGCCCTGGGGAGCGCGACCCCACTGCTTTCAGGGCAGGAATTGATATGGGGGTGCTCATGTGTGGGTCCCCCCCCGGCAGTGTGCCCCCTCTGCCTTTCGCGGCGGCCGGGAAGGGGAGGACAAGGTAACCTGGCGCTGTCAGGAGCACCTCCCGGCTGCCTTGGCCGCTTTGATTTCCACCATCTCCTTCCTTGTGGGATGAGGAGCGGGGAGACAAAGAAGATGAGGTCAAGGAAAAACACCCACCGCGACTGCTCGGGAACCGGGGAACTGGGGGTGCGCGCACCAAAACTGAGCCCCACTTGCTTATTTTAAACATGTGGCAAACTGCTGCGAGGAGAGGGAGAGGGAAAGAGGCCCAGGGACAGGGGAACGGGGGCGGCGATCCAAGGGCTGCCAGAAACACAAGGAAAAAGTCTGCAAAATAAAGAGGCTGTTCCTTACCTGAAGGGAAGATGCAGAGAAAGACAGGGAGGATTTGGAAAAGTCCCAGGGCTGTGGATCCTGCCCCTCTCCCCATACCCATCCATCCAGCTCGAGCTTTAACCACTATCCTCTCCCTGGAAGAAGAGTTTAAAAAGGAAAAAAAAAAAAAAAAAAAAAAGGAGGGGAAGAGAGGAAGAGGGTGGGGGAAAAAAGGGAAAAATAAATCAATCGAAAGAACTTGGGGGCAAAAAAAAAAATGAAATCAAAAGCCCCGCATGGCTCCGCGGAGCGCGGCAGGCACGGGCGGCCCCAGCTCCGGGCTCTGCACTGAAAGATTACACAGACTTTTTCTCCTTCTCCTCCTCTCCGTCCCCTCCCATTACAACCCAGCCCCGGCCATCAATCATCCCGCTGCCTCCCAATGCCTGCATCCTGCTCTGCGCCTCCTCCTCCGGGCGCGCCCGCCTCCCCGGCCATGCTGAGGGAAGGGGCGGGAGCGGCGCGGCCATGGGAGCCGGGCCGTGAGGGAGCGGGGAGCGGGAGCGGGGAGCGGAGCCGGGCCGGGGTTCTGGCTCTGCATGGAGCCACCAAGCTCTGCCTGCCCCCGGGGAAGGCGGTGGTCCCACGGAGGATGGACAATGGGAAGGGCTCTCGATGCCTGCCCGCCTCGCTCATCGCAGGTCTTGGCGGTTTTGGGAGAGGGACTTCCTCCCACCCCATCAACCCCACTGTGCCTTCCCTGCCCCTCTCCCATGGGCCTACCAAGAGCGCTTTGGATCGCCCAAAAATAGGCACTTTGGGGTAAAGGGGCTGTCGTGCAGCAGAGGAGGGAAACTGAGGCAGGGAGGCTTTGGGCACCTGGTGCGGGGTAGGGGTTGTGACAGCGACACTGAGGTCTCCAGCCCGCTGGGGGATGGTGTCCCCCCCAGCACATGGAGCTCCTCCACGTCTTCCCAGCCCTGGCACCATGATTGGTGAGTTTCACAACAGTTCCAGGTCATTCACCCGCACCTGTGCTGGCACTGGCAGCGGTGAAGTAACCCCAGGTGACTCAGAAACTGAAAGTCTCATTCATAGATCCTTATCATTAGACTGGCACTCCTTACATAGGGGCATGGCTGTCAGGTACCCTAAATGCAGCTGCCAGCCCACCAAGGACTGATGGAGATGAGTAACAAAACCTTCACTGTCTCAGGACCTCCACCACTGCTTCTGCACCCCTAGCCCACATACAGGCCTGGATATTCAGCTTTCACTGGTGGAAAGTCTCACCAGTTTTGTTGGTTGTCCTGGGGTCTCACTTTTAAGCCTCCCATAGAGACCCTCTTGCAGTCCCACACCAACCCTGGGAGAGCCCTGCCTGCTCACAGGCCATCAGATGGAGCAGCAGCTTGGAGCACACAGGCGTTTGCCTGCTGGGTTTCAAGATCCTGCTCTTTTCTTCTTCCTGCAATGCCACAGTGTGCGGAGGTGAGCAGATTGCATCTGCATCCCCACCGTCCCAGAGGTCTGTGCCACCCCTGAGAGGGCTGGGCCAGGAGGAAGACATCCACTTAGCTTGGATCTCTTAAAAATTTCCCTTGAGGGATGTTTTAGCCACAGTGAACTAACACTACTTCTGAATGAGGGTGCCCACGGGTGTAGGCTTTAATAACTTCCCTGTTTTGGGTCATTAGCTCTCCTTTGATGGCATGTCCCCTTGCCATCTGATGTTTCATCTCCTTTCTTTTGGGGTTATTATACAAAGAATAAAAGGATGCTGGTTGTTCTACACCACCTTTCTCCCAACTCTGTAAGACCATGTATCTTTCCTCCTGCAGGTTGGTGTAGGCTGGGATTCTCCTTGACATTTCTTCTAATTATACTTGGAAACCTCCTCTTCCAGCTCATAAACATCCTTAAGGATGCTTTTTCAAGTGACAGGGCTTAAAGTTTTTAACAAGAGTTTGTGATCTCCCTGTCACAGATTGAATCTGTGATCCAGTACAACATGTCCCAGAGGAAGAGGAGATGGGAATAAATACCCAAGAAGCAAAGATATCTTTTAACACCTATCTATTTCTCCATGAGGGGAGTGAGCCACCATGCCTCCAAATGAAGGAGGAGCTTCTCTAGGGCTTTATCCAGGCTTCAACAGGAATTAAAACACTGCAGCTTTTCCATCTGGGACCCAGATGGGATCCAAAAATCCTGTGGCCTTGCCTGCCTAACGGAATATCTGTCTTGGAATATATGGTCCCAGAGCTGCACCCAGACGGTGTCCACTAAAGTCAGAGGGAGCTGTGTGTGCAGAGGAGCTGCCAGAGTGGGCAGAGCTGGGCAGGAGATGAAAGCTGGCAGGCCGGATCCAGACCTGTAGCAGAGGCAGTGTGGGAGGAACGCCGACTCGAAGCACCTCTTTGTGGGGGATGTCAAACAGGGGCAAATATGTCCAAACCCTGCCAGCTGCTCCTACCACCCAAGAAGAAATGCCTGCTGATGGGATGTGTAGGCAGCTGGAGCTGGAAGGGGCCTGGGGGGAGGAGAGAGGGTCTGTGTGCTGGGGAGAGCCCAGGAAAGGGGGAGATCCAGGGGATGGAGTTCCAGACCTCAAATCCCTTCCTCTTGCTCCCACCCTCTCCTCTTGCAATGCAACTTTTGCTTTTATTTCAAAATGAAAAACATAATTTCTGCTGTTATCCTGACTGATGACATTTAACATGATCTGTTTAGCTAAAAAAAATCCATCTGAATTACGAACTTTTAAAACCCAGCTGTTAAATAGCTGCTGTGAGGCTGCTTTGATGGTTTGACCTAAAGCAGCACTTTGGTATTGCCCTTTTGGGGCAGGCTGACACATGGCAATGATAGCCTGGAATCCAGTCTGAAGCATTATAGTTAAAATAAGACCCTTGATGGAAATTCTGCCTTTGGTGTAGGGAAAATTGTGCTGCCATAAAGCAACGGTCGGATGCCCCTGGCTCCAGTTTGTAAAAATTTCTCCTTGATTTTGCTCCGTTGCATCATGCATTGCAAATGGGATTGCTGTTCTTGGCACCCATCAAAGCAGCGGATTTCGCTGGAGAAAACAACAGATGTGTCCAAACCGTAACTTCAGGGAGGAAAAGGCCCCAAATAAAGTGTGTTTCTGAAATCCTGCTCCCCCTTACACGTTTTTGAAATAAACATAATCTTTCTGTTTAGCTGAATCAAAGATCTGGACTTTAAATCGCCTACTGAACTAGAGGCTGTGTGAAATTCGGATCTCTGCTCTGCTTAATGGGGATATCATGGCTTGGAAATGTGGAGTGACTGCGTTTCCCCCAATTTCTTTCCTTCTCAAAGCCCATCCAGGACTCCCTGTTCAGGCAGCGTTGAGCCCGATGCTCCTTGCAAACAGAATGTGGGAAACCACCCACCACTGAAATGCAACCACTGCAGCAGCTCAGCTCCGGGGCACAGGCACCTCTGTGGTCATCTGCACGGTGATTGCCAGGTTTGGTGTCACTCTGGAGGGGTGACATGCAAATCACAGCCTTCTCTGAGGTGTTTGCAGGATGCTGGAGGAGTCACAGATCCCAGGGGACGCTCAGCCAGGATTGCTGGGCTGAACTTTCCTTTTCTCTGCCCTGCGTGGCTGTGGGCTTCAGTGGGGCTGAGTGAATGCAGCTGATTTGAACCCAGAGCTTTGCAGATGAGGGCTCCCCTTACAGCCTTCCTAATGGAATCATTCACTACCTGTAATTATATGGCTAAAATAGTAAACATGGGTATTTCTGAGGGCTGCAACTAGTAGTTAGAGGAATGGATGTTGGGGCTCCTGGTCTGCTCCTGACTCTCCCATGAACTTTCTGTGTGGCCACTTTTCACACCACTATCTGCACACTTGTGCCTTTGCCTGCTCTGCCTCAGGACATGGTGTTCAACTCGTGGCTTGTCTGGGATAAGCCATAATCACTCCTGCAGGAAGCTAATCCTGAAATGCTCTGCAGGGATATGTGTGTGTTTGGGGTGAGCAGCAAAAAGCAAGCTGCTCCTTAAGGGAGGAAGAAAGGAAGTTGGAATGGAAACCCCCAAGTTGTTGTCTGGAGAGGTTTGACAACTGATCCCAAATTGTTTGTGGAAATGAAAGCAAACACTTGGTGCTGAACCATTCCCTTACTAAAGAAAAAACCCCTCTGAATAAGAACCAAAAATACCTCAACATTTTTATGCAGTAACAGCCACCTCTGATATCTGCAATTAATTTTAAAGACCTTTCTTTTACTCAACATTCCATTTTTTATCATTTTACAGTTTCCCTGGCTGACCAAGCAGACACTGTCCCTGAGCTGTGCACCCAAAGCTGCAGAATATGCATCTAAATCCTCTTCCCTACCAATGTTTCCTTGCAGGTAGAGCAGGAAAATGTTCCCTCAAGATCTCTTTAGTGCCCTGCATTGAACTTTGGCATTAGCTGGATGGGGCAGGCAGAGGGGATGGCACAAAGCTGGGCTTTGAAGAGCGACCCACCTCTGTGTAGCAAAGTGCACAGAGAAGTTTGCAGCTTTATCTCAATCCTCCTTCCCACAGCTGCCTCTGTGAACATCACCAACCTGGCTGTGTAATAAGAGGCCAGTTGTGAAAGGTGGGAAAAAATACAGCTTTGTGCCACCAGTAAATGAAATGTAAGAACTCTTTGTTGACCTGCATCTTTGCCTCTGCAGATTAATTGATTATCAGCAGCCCCCACTGAAGTCACAGTGGGTAATCTCTCCTCAAATTGTCTGCTCCAAACCCACAGCCATAAAAACCACCTCTAAATGCTGAAAAACAGCTAAGCTGCACAAGGGGAAGGGAAGATGGGCTGGTGGAAAACTTCCAGTCTCACCCATGACAGAAAGCAAAACAAGCAGGGGTATTTTAAAGCAAATGGAGTTCATCACATTTTTTTTTACTTGTAGCACTTATCTGTGTCTCTCCTTTTCCCTTGCTTGCAAAGCCCTGGGGGAGTGAGGCCTAATTCCTACACATGGGAGTTTGTAACCATCCCTTGTTCAGCAGTGTTTGGAGGGTTG
The DNA here is from genome assembly GCA_030060385.1 of Muscicapa striata striata. Taxonomy (NCBI): domain Eukaryota; kingdom Metazoa; phylum Chordata; class Aves; order Passeriformes; family Muscicapidae; genus Muscicapa; species Muscicapa striata. The sequence continues at coordinate 104,059 of JAREIS010000143.1, forward strand.
GTGGAATTCACCATCTGTATATTTAATTCTCTGCAGGGAGCTGGTCTTCCTGGCCCAGTCTCCTCTTTGGGGTAGATATCAAGCAATATCTCTGTAGTGTATCTTCTTCACATCTGGGCTCCCCTCTAAGCAAAAATAGAAGATGGGCTGGGAGGTTCCCAAGAGCAAGTTCAAATGGCCAAATGTCAGCTCAGCAGAAAAGAGGGATAAGTCTGAACTGCCAGGAAATGATCAGAATCATAGAACCACAGAATGGTTGGAGTTGGAAGGGGCCTTAAAGATCATGTAGTTCTGATCCCCCTGCCATGGGCAGGGACACCAGAACTGCAGAGAACTGGGTGTTTATCAGCAGAGACTGAAGCCAGTCTGTGTGATGGGACAGTCTTTCTCTGCTGCTTTTAAAAGCTCCTGACATCTTGAGAAAGTGCAAACATAGCTCACTAATTCCTCTCCTCTGACTGACAGGTCAGCTAAGGACATCTCCTCGATCCTATTTAAAGTGGGAGATGGCATTGAGTGTTTGCAAGTCTACATCTGAAGCCCTTTGAGCACGGGGTGTTTGAAGGATCCTCTGGAACAAGCTCTGTGAAACCCAATCACGTTCCCCAGGTCTCCTTCTGTCAATTCCTGACAGCCATGGACAGAAATACAACCCAACACAGGACGCCTTTCCTGTGTTCTCAGCTGAGAAACACTGAGTGACAGTGACCTCAGCTGATTTAAAACTTTGTCCTGAATATCTGAGAAAGAGACATTCCTTCTTATGGGGGAAAAAGCCCCAAACCCAAACAGCTTTAATCCAGCACTTCTGTAGGCATTTTGGCAAAGGAAAATGGGAGTTTTTGTGGAGGGGAAGCATCTTGGAGTCGGCACCAGGAGTCCTCCTGGGTGTGCCTTGCTCGGGGCTGGGCTGGGCTGGGCTGGGTTAGGTTTGGGCTGGGATTAAGGCTGGGACTGGAGCTGGGGCTGAAGCTGGGACTAGGGCAGGGTTGGAGCTGAGCTGGGACTGGGGTGAACTAGGCTGGTACTGGGCTGGACTGGGATTGGGCTGGGCCGGGGCTGCGGCCCCACTGGGTGGTGCTGTTATCCCTGCGCCGCCTGCAAAAGTATCCAATTTATAAAATAAATGCAATCCAACGCCGCCTTAAACCACATGACATAACAGCAGCTTGCGAGCTCCCATTAAAATCTCAATTTGGGGAAATTGATTCTACCTCTGAGCAATTGCGATGCAATTACTCCAACAGGCAGCAATCAAGAATCACATCAAAACAACACCAAACTTTCATCTCCCGCCTCGCAACCACCACCACAACAAAAAGCACCTGTCTTGCAAATGCAGCCCGGTTTCCATAAATATATATAATTTTTAGGAAGGGCAACGTGCATGTCCCAGGGTGGAAGCTGGGACAGGGGCTGCTCTATCTGGCGAGTCTGAGCTGTCCTGTCTGGGGGCTGTATTCTGTCCCCCCGTCTCCTGGAGGAGGTTTTGGGCTATTTAGGCACTCAGAACATCAGGAGCGATGCGGCTGCGCCTGCCGTGCCACGCTCCAGCTGCCCATCCTCTCCCTGCGCACAGATGTGCCCATCCCAGCCGTGTCCCACATCTGTCCAGCTGTCACCCCCCGCCTTCCTTCCCTCGGAGCTCCTAAACCCCCCAAGCACTTTGCAACCAGGGGAGTTCAGGGAAAGCTTCGTGTCCCCGCTCCGGTCTGGATAACCGCGATCAGCCCCGGGATGAGCTATCCAAGGGAAAGGGGGAAATATTGGGGAGGATGTTTACAGCTCTCATCAGTGGTCTGCAAGGAATTACTCGACCGACTTAGCGCAGCAGGGAGCAGCTTTAGTGGCAACCATCAGAAGGGAGGATAAATGAATAACCTCATGCATGCCAGCTAGCGCCGAGCCGGGCAGGGAGCGCTGGGCAGGGGAAGTGGGAAGAATCGAGGTTCCTTATGAAAACGGGGAGGGTGGGGAGAGCCAGGAGGAGACCGGGAGCCTCAACAGGTCCGGAGGAGGAAGGACCATGCAGGGAGCCGGGGGACATGCGGCCGGGGGCCCCAGCCCCCGCCCCGCTTACCTTGGCGGCCGCATCAGCCTCTCCAGCCCCGCGGGGGTCGGTGCAGGCAGCGGCGGCTTGTTTTATATATATATATATATATATTTTTTTTTTTCCAGGAGGGGTAAATAAAACAAAAATAAAAAACTAAATAAAATAAAACCCAAACGAAATAAAATAATAAAAGCCCCCAAGGGTCGAAGTGGGGGTGGCCGGGGGGTGGAGGCCGAGGGGCGCGGGCAGCCCCCCGCCCTGCGGGCAGCCCCGGCGGGGTGCAGGCGGCCTCGCTCAGCGGGACGCGGGGAGCCGCATCGCCCTCCCGGAGCATGTGAGAGGCAGCGGAGGAGATAGAGCCAGATAGGGAGGTCCCCTCCCTCCTCCCTCCTTCTCTTCTCCCTCCTCCCTCCTTCCCTCCGCACACGCTGAGCAGCGCCGTTCGCAAGGAGCGGCGGAGGGAGGGAGAGATGGAGGGAAGGAGGGAGGGAGGGAGGCGCAGCCCCGGCCCCGCGGAGGGGGCTGGGGGTCTCCTCTGAAACACCCCGACCCCCAGCACCCCCTCTCCGCCTACACGCACACAGGGTTTGGGACGTGGAGGAGGATTTCAGGGTTTTCCCGGAGAGGTGGGGATGCTCCACATGCAGCAGGAGGGGATGAAGGGGAAGTGGGATTTGTGGCATCCCCCCTCTCCAGCCCCAGGGGTGTGTGTAGGTGCTGAGAGCATCTTTACATTGATGGGGGATTGTGACTAAGACTGGAGTGGGGGCGGGAGGAAGATTCTCAGTAGGACTGTGTGATGGGGAGGGGATGGAGACCCCAGGCTGCTCTAAGAGCCTCTCAGTGTAGTCCAGCATTACCGAGAGCTCAGCAGTGCGGCAGCTCACCCCCAAGTCTCCCCACCACTCGTGGGGTGAGCACCCATCTCCCACAGAGGCCTGTGGGGGGTGGTTTTGGCATGCACAGGTATCAGGGTGATGGGAAAGCTCTGGGTGCCAGGCTGTGCCAACCAAAGTGTCAGACACACAATTAATTACTGCAGCCCCAGAGCCACAAACGCTAAATATGCTGTCGCCGTAGTGCGCGGATAATAGCAGCCCTTTGCAAAGTGTTTCTTTCTCCTCTGTGTGCAAGAGACAGCGACTGCAGAGAGCACACAGCAGCTCTCCACCGCTTGATTAAGTCAGCACTGAAGACAAAATGTGCCTGTACAGCTCAGGCTTAAGGAGGGATTTGAGTGTGTGTAAGGTACAAATTAGAAAATGGATGTGATTTAATCACAACAAAGCTAAATAGCCCTGCTACAGAAACCTTGCCATCAAAGACGGCTTTCTCTTCAATGTGGACACAGTGAATGTATAGTCCTGACAAAGGCACAACGTGTTTGGGGATGAGTTATTAAAGCAGGAACAGAGAGAAGACTGGGGAAAGCCTGATGTATGCCAGATAAGTTATCAGTTATAGAAGAAACAGCTTCCTTCCGTAATAATTATTTGCAAATCAGTCCTTAGTTCTGGATACGGTGGTGTCTGGACCCCACAGCAGAGACAGAGCAGCTTCTGTCAGGCTTGGGATGATGCACAGACAGGAAACCAGGCACAGACCCTGCCTGGGAGAAGGTAAACTGCTTGTTCAGGGGAGCCCAAGTGAATGCAGCAGACAAAGAGGAGGGGGGAGAAGTGATGGCAAGCCCAGGCCGTCCTGCAGGTGTGCACAGTGGGTCAGGCGCGAGTCCCAGGCTGTAAAATACTGAACACTGGAGCGTTACTAATCCCAGCTCTTGGGGACTGTGCCCCTGCTGGCTGGGGGGGCATTGCCACTGCAACCACAGCAGCTTCACTGTGCTGGGGAAGGGCTTTCCTGAGAAGACAAAGCACAGGACAGAAGAATGCTAATGCACAGGGCGCTGAGGTGCCTTGGTAACAGCAGCAGAGCATTGCAGCAAGTTGGTGCCGAGCCCAGTCCCTGTTGGGAAGCAGGAGCCCCGAATTGGGGAGGCTCCAGCTAAGCACAGCTGCATTCGTGGGAACCCTCAGAAGTCTCCGCTGGCCACTTCCCCCAGCTCTTATCAGCGCGCCCGTTAATCTTTGGCATCACAACAGAAGTTGGCACCTCCAGATCCAGGTGCAAGGTGCATGTCTTTGACCTTGCCATTTCCTCCATAAACACCCTGCAAAGTGTAGGAGCAACAACGGCCTTCCATGGGCACCTTCTGTGAGAGCTTCACCCCTGTGGTGACAGCAGCATCCAGTTAGCAGGGCACTGGTGGGAATCCTGGGGCAAGAGAAGGACTCCTTGGAGGATGGAGTCCTTGCAGGGAAACTCCAAGAGTACTGATGGAAATTTGGTCCCCGTGTGTAAAGTACAGCCAGGTCAAAATTAGATCCAGTATATTCAGATTTCCCTTTTCTTAGCTTATCTGGTGAACCCCCAGTTTAGTGCCTGTGACCAGTTTCTTAGTCCTGGAGATGAATTTGCCTCTCTGCCTGTGCAGGGACCTTCCTGGCCACAAACCAAACAAAGCAAATAGTGCCAGTAGAGTTTGTCCTTCCAGATATAATTAAGACAGCACAAGTGAACAGGCAGTTAAAGGAGGAGCTTGGCCATGGGAAAAGGGGAATGGTAGCACGAGACCCATTATGAGGAGGCAGATGCTGTCCTGAGAAGCAGGAGGGCTCAGGTGACTGGGGGAATATTGATGGGTTGGGACATGGTGTAGAATCATAGAATGGTTTCAGCTGGAAGGCACCTTAAAGATCATCCAGTTCCAATCCCCTTGCCTTGGGATATGTGGCAGAGATCACAGCTCACTGACACTGATGGAAGTCATCTTCAAGAGTTTGTGGGCATCACCAGGCTGACATGCAGGTGCAACCAAGAGTGTGAGACACACGAGCTTTTCATCTGCCATTTCCATCCATGCATGAGGATTGCCTAAACCTATTATTTTGAAGGCATTTTCCATGCTGCAGCTATCTTCCTTGACCTCTAAAAGATCTGGCTGATCTTGATCTCAAGATGAAAGATTGCCACCTCACGGGCTGTGAACACCCGTCTGTGAGATTAGGCCCTGAATTATTAATACAATCAATGACTACCTCTTTTCATCCTGGAAGAGGCACAAAGGAAAGCTACGGGGGCCCTGAAAGGGAGGGAGGATTCTCGAGCAATGGGGAAGAAGTCACCAGTGGAAACTGGTTTTCTTTGGGTGGAAACGCCTCCTGTGTCTGTTTTATTTTGGAGGCAGGAACAATGGCACCATTCAGGAGGTGACAACCCAGCTGCGTTGGTAGGGCTGATGGTGGCACTGGGAAACCTCCCATGGGGACTGTGTCCCCAAGTGAAAGGCATCCTTCATTCTAGCCCCTTTCCTGCATTCAGTTCATCAGGGGCTGCACTAAATGGGGGCCCAAAAAGCCTGAACTGCAGAGCTAAAGCATGTGGAGCCTCTGAGGAGAGGAGGAACTGGGGAGCAGGGGCATGTGTTCATCATTCCAGTGCCACAAAACACTGACACTCATAAGTGAGACCTGACCTGCAGGCAGGTGACAGAGCCTCTGTTTTGTGGGGTGCATGGTGGGGTTTCTTCACCATGGGAAGGATGTGGAATCACCAGACTGGAGTGAGGGATGGGCTGCAAGGCCATGCTTTTGCTGCCTGGAGCACAGTAACCTTCCCTTTCCCCTCTTCCTTGTGGAGGCATCAGTGTGGAGGTGTTGTGACCATGTGTTGCTGGGTCTATGTCCTGGTCTTTACATTTTTCCTTGGCTGAGCCTGACCAACCTGTTTGGGACATTTTGGTGATATTGGTTCCTTTCTCCTTTCCCTGTTGCGTTTTGGAGGAAGGCACCATGGCCCTGTCCTCATCAAGGACCAGAGAAAACTCCCCAGCTCTGAGCCCCACATTGAAAAAGCTAGTTGGAAACCAAAAATAAAATACTATCTTCACTCCATTTTTCAAGAGGTTAAAAAAAAATTATTGTGCTAGTGAAGCTATTTTTTCTGGGTAGATAATGTAAAGCATTGCTTCAGTGCTGGCCAAAATGTCTGAGAAACATTTTTTTCCCCTCCTTTTCATTAAAGTTCATATTAACATTGCAAATAAGATAAGAAAAGAAATGTTCAGTTACAATTATGTAGCGCTTTATGATCACAAACAGATTCTGTAATCCCTACTCAGGGGGTTTCAGAGCTGAATTTAGCTTATTTCAGAGTACAAAGTTGAGCTCAGCCACGACTGCTCTCCTACTCTGTATGATCCTCATCTGTGCTCTGGTCACACAAGGGACTCATGGCAAGCCAGGCTGCACAGCCAACATCTCACAGATACATCAGCTGCCCTGGCTGGGGACCAAACCTCCTTTTTGCCTATGCAGCTATTTATTAATATTTATTAATATTCTTCTACCTATTAGTTTTAAATTGATGCTTGCTTCAAGCATCAAAACCTGGTATTGCCTCAGCTGCAGCTGCTGATGGGCTCATTCCCAGAGCTGTGAAGCTCTTCACTGTGGCTGAAAGTGAGCATTTATGGGCTCTGACCTGGCCAGTGTTATTCTCTCCTAAGAAGGGCCATGGCCCATGGGCAAAGGCAGGATCCTGAGCAGGTGGAAATATTCCTCCTCCCTCACTTGTGCTTCTAAACTGTCTGACCTTAAGGTATTTGCAGCAGGCATGGGAGTAGTCCCTTGGGTTCAGCATGGCCATTCTGTGTTTAAATTTAGGCATGAGTTGAAATACCTGACTGAGAGCCTTGGAGTGACATTTACAGTAGAGCAACCCCTGGCACTTAATGGAGCAACGCAATCCACAGTGAATGTGAAATTCAGTCCAGGCTGTGCGTGGATAGAGCTACAGAGACAGAGAGATGGACAGGAGTCAAGTGCATCAGGGCTTCTGGAGAGCAGCCCCAGCTGCTCATGGCTTCTGCTGTCATTCCTTGACTTTATGTCACGAGATGGAAAGAGCAGAGGATGGAAGGTCAGTGGCAAGAGGATGCCCTTTCCACAAAAATAGTCTTTTGCTGTGTTACAGAGCTCTACTTCCATTTCCAGGCAGCTGTTAGAGAAACATTTTTACATCATTATGACTCCTAGAGCGATCCACGAAGAGTAGCTTAGGGAGGCATTAGGGTTTTATGTGAGTTTAGGCTGCAGTTTGCAGAAGTGCTTGTTCCTAAAATGCTGATTAGGTTTGCTGCAGACACTGGTGCGTTAGAGGCAAGTCTGGCTAGAAGGTGAGTAAAAAGTCACCTGCCAAGCAATTTGGAGAGCTTAGTCCTTCCCAGGTAATTCAGTTCCATCAGGTGACTCACACAGGACACCACCAGAAGAGTCTCCAGTTCAGAAGGCTGCCTCTGGAGCGTGAGCGGTGAGGTAAAATTAAATTCAATCAAAAAGTTCAGCTAAGGATTTTGGGGTTGTTCTGGAGAGACAGTGTTAACTTGAACATCAATCACTAGAAATAAAGACTAATGAAGGTGGACGGTCTCAATACCAGCAAAATGGCACAAAGACCCCAAAGAAGCATTAAATAATTAATAAAAATATCTGAAGGTGCCCTAGACCTTCCCCCCTGTTTCTGTGCGTTGCAGGGAGATTAGCCAAGCATCCCAAACCCTTCTGCCCCACCGTGCAGGGCTGGTGTCCCCCCTCCCCAGGACCAGCCACCCTCACCTGCCTCGCTATCCCTCCCTGCTCCGCTCCAGCACCTCCTCACTGGGGGAATACAAATTGGGCAGCACTGAAGCATATGGAGGGGAAGAATGCTCAGCTGTGAATTTCGGGGACGGGTATTATACAAACCCAGCCACCAGCACGTCACCTTTTCAAAGGCTTCAAATCCGCTACAAATTGCTTCTGAATGACAATGGGAATTTCTCGCCCTTCACAAAGCCCCTCGTATTAGCATCTTTATTGGAATAAACTAGCTAATTTCTGCAGTGGAAGGGCTGGTCTGGAGAATCCGTAATTCTAATTAGATGGATATTCATCAGCACCCTGATGCTTGCGGGGTGTCTGGTCCAGCGAGGGGCTGCCACCTGCCCAAGTGTGGGTCAGACAAAGGGAAGGGGAGCGTTCAGTCCCTGGGGCCAGCAGCAAAGCAGGACATTGCAGGGACCGAGGGGTCCTTGTAATCCTCAATTTGTTCTTTGTGCCATTTGTTAATTCCCAGGCACAGGGTGGGGAGCCTGTTCTTGCAGGGATAATGATAAATCTGTGCCCTTCACTATCCATCAGGTCCCTGTATGGCAAATAAACTTACAGCTAAGCCAGGATGGCTGACTGTGGCTTGAATGAAACCCTTTAGGAGTAGAAGGAGATTCAGTCAGTCTGTCTGTCCATTCTGTATAACTGCATAAGAACTTGTCATTAAAATCAGCATTTATCTTGGAGAATGGTTGTGGGTTTCTCCAAAAGGACTGATGCCTTGCAGTTGGCAGTGGTACACAGATTAAATTTCTTCTTTGTTGCTACCAATAGATTCCATAAAGAGAAAGGAAAAAGAGAAAAGCAAAATTCCAGAAATATAAATATCCTCAAACTAAACCTCGATGGTTTTGCAGGGCAGCAGAGTTTATTTCTCACTATGCATTGAAAATGTGAAAACTTGGTGGGACTTTTTCTGGACACGTGCAGTAATTAATTGGGCATTCACAGGGCAGCACTGGCCTGGCTCATAGCCAGGATGGCTCAGGACTGTCCCAGCACTGTCCCCATAAAAATCCTGATCTATAACTCAGGTAGGTGCCAGCCAAGCTGTAGTAACTGCACTGTTACCAAGAGGGAGAATGAGTGATGTGCCTTCCTGCCTGTAGCAGGTATCTTTAATCTCTGATCTGTTTGGCCAGAAGTGGCTCAGATCAGTTGAATTCAGTGTCTCTCAATGTCAGCAGGGCAACATTTTCCCTTTGTTTTTATGTTAAACTCTTGGATTTAACCCATGGGGCATGCCTGTTCAGGAGCATTGAAGTCTCCACGGTGTCACTTGTTGGGGACAGATCCTTCAGATTTTATTCTCTTACAAGGTTAGGCTTGGTGGAGGAATGCTGAAAATGTCTCATCTCTGTGCTGAATAAACACAGCCTGAGGGCAAAGCAAGGCTAGTTTTGACACTGTCTGTCTAATTGTCAGAACAGTGAAGCCCCCCAGATGTGCAGCATCAGAGGCAAAGCCAGTGGCTCCAGAGTCCTTATAACTGCTGTGCCACTCCCAGCGTGCTGTGGACCAGGCAAAGCAGCAAGCCCATGCCAGGCTGCTGTCCCCATGCGTCCCCCAGGGATAAATCTGTGCCTGTGGTGTATCCTGAGAGCAGCTCACTGCCCTTCACACAGGGCACCAAGCACCCAGTGTGCAAACCCATTCCTTTCTCTGCCTCCCACCTCTCCGAGGGTTAATGGAAACAGGAGATGGGCTGCTGAAATGCCAGTAAACAAGGCTCAGCTGCTGAGGGGGAGAAGGTCAAAGGACAAAAATGAGAACAAGTCTGTGCAGCCCAGCGGCTGCTGCTGCCACCTGCCCCGGCCCCAGGATGGAAATTGCTGCTTGACTCTCCCTTCCTCCTGTTGAAGGTGTCATCCTTCATCCAGGCTCTGTTTGTATTTCAGTGGATTTGCCAGAGGCTTTCTTCTCCCCCAGACCAGTGGCTGAGGGTCCCATGGATGGAAATTGCCTCGTTCTGGGTTTTTCTGAGATGGAGCAGAAGGGTTCCTGCTGAGGAGGGGATTTGACCCAAAATGTGCAGACCAGTGATATTTGCTTCCCATCAAAAACTGCCAGGCCACTCCCTGCCTGATGCAACACCTTACACAGACAGATTGCAGAGCCTGAACCATGGTGCTGCCTGCTTTGTGATCATGGCTGAGCCTTGCTGCAAACTTATTTATGCTGGAAAAAGTCCTGTTTGAGAATATTCTCCCCAGCCATTGATAGGCAGCCACTGCTGGGGTGGGATGTGGAAGCCTTGATGCAGGCTTTCCTATCCCTTGCCAGTGCTCCTATCCCAAGTATCAGCCATCTTTCAGCAGTGCTCTGGTGATGGGATTAACGTGCATTAGGAGGTTTTGTTCTCATCTCTCCCTGGGAGGATCAGATGCAGTGAAATATCTTATTTTGCTGGTTGCTTTTTGAAAAATGTGTGGTATGTGTTAATGTTAGAAAGGCAAGGTCAAAGGAACAGGACCACAGGACACAGGGCTGGAAAAACCCTTTTAGGGCAAGGATTTTCGTTTAGTGTTTTTGTAGCTCTGTTTGCACTGTTTTAGAAGCAGTGCAGTTGTTTACCCCCAGCACATGTGCTGCAAGGCTGTTCCTGGGTCCCAACTGTTTTCTGGGAAGAAATGTGGAAGAAAAGCTGTGGATCTTGTGTCACTTGTCCATCAACAAGAGAGCAAGTTCTGTGCCAACTCAGCATAAACTCCATCTGCTGCACCTACAGGCATTATCCTGCCTTGGGAGGTTTCTGCTCTACCCAAGAAATACAAGTTGTTGCTGATATTTATCCCAAAGTTTTTCATTGGCCATTTTGGCTAGAGGAATGTGAATTTAAGTTTGAACAGTTTCAGCAGAAATCAGCCCTGAAAGGAGACTTTTTTCAGTTTGTAGAGAACACTGATAGCATGGTTTAAGAAGGAGGTTGAGAGTAACAAATCCATGTGAGCAAGTTTAAACACTAAGAGCCATTTAGGCAGCATTGCTACATTGCTGCTGGCATCAGGTACAGCTGTTAACTGAGCCCTTTGATGGACAAAGTGTCATGGCATCCCCATCACATACCACCTGCATGCTTGATCTGTGACCCATTTCTCTTGTGGGGCCAATGCCCCCAGCTTGACCTGCTCGAGTCAGAGTCATCTCAGCCTGAATGAAACTGCACCTCATGTGGAAGCTGAAGTGGTTTTAGGTCAGCTGCTTGGGGATAATTTATACCTCTAGCACACTAGAAGTGTAGAAGTACACATCTGTATTTCTAAGCACTCCTAGTTTTGTGGGTATGGTACCAAGAGCTCTGGAGTATTCCCTAATGATGATGTCTCACATATTGCTTTCCTTGGATTTTCTCTACTGAAGTTCATCCTCTTTCCTGGATCACAATAATGGATAGGTATCTGAAGAGGGCTGCACCTTCCTCCAAGCAGATGTGACACAGCAACAACCAGAGGTGGCCACTGAGAGCACCTGGGCCACACACCTGCCCTGTGGCTTGGAATGAGTCCCACAGTGAATGGTACAAGGGGGAGGGTTATGAACCCTTCCAGGAAACAGATTTACAAAGACAGGAGTGTTTTCCTGATACTGGAGTGAAATAAGTGGCAGCAGGGGCAGAAATATTGTTTTAGTGGTGAAGAAAACATTGTGTGGCCAATGCCAATGCAGCGTGACCGGCTTCCTGGAAGAGTCTTGGAGCAATTTGTTTCCCTTTGGCTGCTGGAACCCTTCTCCATTCTGTTCCCCAGGGATTTTAGCTGAGCTGGTGTGTTTTCAAAAGCCAAAAGGTCTCCAAACCCAATGTAGTTGTTGAATCAGAGGTACATTTGCCAGAAATGCCTGGACTCAAAGCTGACTGTGAGCTCTGTCCAAGCCATCCTGGACCAGAGCTATTGGCCCATCAGAGTCAGCAGCCATGGATGGAGTGGGCGAGGTTCTGTGGTGGAATTGGCTGAAATTTTGGCTGCCAGGCTGGAGTGGGAAGGCACAGGTTATGTTTTAAGAGGGATGAGTCTTCTCTCCCCAAGGCTAGCTCCAGCTCCCTCATGCTGAAAGTTTTAAAGGTTTGACTGCACACAGTCATATTAGAATATCCTGAGTTGGAAAGGACCCACAAAGATCATTGAGTCCAGTTCCTGGGACATGGGATACTTGACAGGCACCCTGGACATGAATATTGAACAGAGCCTTCTCCAACATTTCTTATAAAAGGAACATACTTTGTGTGTCTTTTATGTTCTTCGTCCACACTGATCCACAGCTACACCATGGGACCAAAATTACCTGGGGTGAACAGTTTTTGAGGGGATGTGACTGGATCTGGAATAACCCAGCAAACCACCCAGGGCTTTAGGGGATGAAAAGGAGTTGGTGTTCTTGTGGGAGTGGAGTACAGGTCCCCCCCAAAATCCTCTGAAGGCAGATGGGGCACTAAAGGGCATTTATCCCAATGCTGTGATTAGCAGCCATGACTCTGCTCATGGGAGATTTCCATGTACAAAGTTAATAATGCACTGGTAGGAGGCGGAAGGCAACCAAAGGCTGACTTGTCAACTGTTAATTATCAAGGTCACACTACATTTATGTTGGATTTTCCTGCTATTGTGCTTTAATTTCATTACAGTTGAGTTTGTTAAGATAGAATCACAGAACAATTTGAGTTGGAAGGGACCTTAAAGACATCCAGTTCCAACCTCACCACCGTGGGCAGGGCCACCTTCCACTAGATCAGGTTGCTCAGGGTACAGCTGGGATGAGCATGGATGAGCATTGAGAGAATTCCCCATGCAGAACATGATTTTTTTTCCTTCCCCCAAACAGGCAGTTCATGCACTACTTATTCATAGCAGCATATTTCTGGAAGACAAGCAATTTTCTTCCCTTTAAAAGGACTTGGGGAAAAAGGACCATCATTTCCAGGCAGAAGTTTTTTTTCTGAGGAGGATATTTTTGTGCCTGGCTAAGGAGAGACGTAAAAAGGTCATAGAAAATTAAAATCACATGCTCAGAACGTTTTGGGGCAGGTGTTTTTCCTAAGCCAGAATGCAGTATTTGGAGGGTGTATCCTGGGATTTGCATTCCTCCTAACATTTCACCTGTTGCAGCAGTACAACTGGAGGGCTAATGATTTCATACCCCAAGCAGCCTGGTTTCTCTGGACCCAGCTCAGCAGCAGTGCTGTAAAACGCTGCAGTTTCTGCAGCTCTCACATTGCCTCAGCCAGCACTCTGCTCTGGCTGCTCTCGCTGCATTTCTCTTGGCATGGAGGCTACGGACGAGGAATGCACAGAATTTCCTTTTCCACCCCGTCAGATGCTGTGTCTCGAGGCTGGCCCAGCCCCAGGAGCACAGCGGATGCAGCTGGAGAAGGGCAGGTCCCATCTTGCTGCTCAGCCCCAGTGACACTTCACCTCCTGTGCTGCGATCCAGCAGCTGGAGCTGGGCGCGAGCGCGGCCGAGCATCAGCTGCTGCCTGCTGGAACAGCTCCTTTGTGGGGCAGCAGGAGCTCATTTCCCAGGCTGGAGGAGCTGATGGAGCCTAGGGCTCCTGTGGGAGAAGAAGGAGGTGGCCTTGGGTCTGAATGAAGGTGTTTTCCTGATTTTGCATCTTGATTTCTCTGTTGGTGTTGGGCTGTGTGAGCAGGTCATGGGACCCCAGGCTCTGCCTGCTGAGGGTTGTGCCAGCAGCTTTGTCCCAGTGGGAGAACTGACCAGGACTAATTGTAATTCCTTAGTGTCAGCAGTAGTTGGGAATCAATAGGGAGCTTTGAGCTATCAAATAATGAGAGCAGTTAATCCCTTGTGTTGCCCCAGAAAGGTGTTTGGGAGGTGGGGCAAACACTTCTTGGTTGCCACTGATGCTCTGTGAGACAGAGAGGCTTTCCCACAGGTCTGTTGGCTTGGCCTTTGTTGCAATGGGGGCTGTAAACACGGGATCAAATTCTGTCTTATCTCATCCTTGAAAATTATTTTTCTTGGCCTGGGATGGAACATTAACTGGCTTCTTTCCTAAAGCAGCTGTACAGCAAAAATGGGATTGAATGAACCTCTTTCCCTTGAGCTTAGGAACAACTCAAGATGGGTAGAAAGCTGCTCTTGCATCACTGGTACAGAAATAACTATAATTCACACCATGTACAGAGATGCCAGAGTCTGATTATTACCAGCAATGGCTGTATTGGTCACAGCTCTCTTTATTGCATCAGGAAAGCAAGTTGTATCCCAAGGATGTTGTTGAGAAATGATAAAGGGGTTTTAGTTTTGCTTGGTTTTTCCTTTTCTTTTTCTTATTTTTTTTTCCAGTGGAATTATCCCAGCAAACAGTGTATAAATTGCTGGAGGAAAGTCAGACTTCAAAAGACATTAGAAAGTATTCCTCTTCCTCCCCAGACCATAGATTTCCTTTATTGGAAGAACAGTGCCTTGAAAATAGCCTGTAATAAAATTTGCTGTTTAATTAGACTTCATTTAATTTATCTATTTAATTTTGCTGGAATGGTTAAAGACTACTGATATTGAGGGAATTTCCTTTTTGTATTTCCTATGTATTTCCTTATCTTAGAATTTTTAGGATTGTCCCAGAAAAATTGTTTTTTCTGGGAGATCTTCCATAGCTGTGTAGAGGCAAGTTTGCCTAATAATGTTTATTAACTTAATCAAAATATTAACAAAGACCTCTTTTAAACAAAGTGCTGGCTAGGCACTGGAATGAAATAACTGTTAACAAAACCTATGAGTTTAAACTAGAAAGGAACTTTCTGCATTCAGCTTTGTGTTCCTAATGGTGTCATTATTTTGCTATTTAGTAACCATATAAAGCTCAACTCTTGCTTGAATTTTTCACATCAAAAATTACAGAGAAATGAAAGGTAATTTCTACAGAGATGTTTTTCAGACTTCTCTCACCAGCAAAAAGAAATCTAAGCTTAATCCTACATATTGATGTCTCTGGCCTCGGCCAATTGGGCAGGATTTAGTTTAACCCAAAGCAATCATCAGGTCATGCTGACTCTGGAAACAATTTTTTTTTTTTTTTTTTAACTGAACTACATTTTTCTTGTCTCTTCCCTCCAGTTGCTTTGAAGCAAAAGGCTTCAGTTGTCTTTTCTCCAGAGATTTCAGAAGCAGCAGAACAAGTGCCGTGCTAATGAAATCCTGTCTTGGTTTAATCTAAGCAGGGATTTGGGATAAACTCTGTTTTTTCAGTGACCCCCAGCACAGAAGTGCCCTGTGGATGGCCCAGGCTGTGGGACAGACCTGGGGACAGCCAGTCTGGGGGCTGAACCTAAGCAGTGCTTTGCAATGCTGGTGTTATCCCCAGCTCCTGGTGCTCTGCTGGCTATCCCAGGGACAGAGTGGAGGGGGAAAGGTAACTCTGGTCTCCTCTGCAGCACTGAGAATTTCTTTGCAAGGTGGTCAGCCACCAAAGCAGTGCCTTGCCACCCTTCTCACTGTGCTGGGGATGCTGAGCACTGAGGGTGAGGAGAAAGAATGCTCCCATCCTGCTGCTTGGCAGAGCATCCCAGAGCCCTGAGCCACTTGTGCAGGCTGTACATGATGTACCAATTGTCTGCAGCAGGCAGGTAAGGGCACCTGACCAGTGTGTGGTGTGGAAAACTCCCTCCCAGCCTCTGAAGCACGTTGCAATGATGCAGGATGTTGAAAATGGACAGCATTTGAAGTGTTTCCTTATAGGATAATCAGAGGAAGTCATTGTATTAAATATCCATTTGTGTCATTAGCCTTTTATTTGGTGCTTTGTCCAGACATCCTGTTTGCTTCCCCTTTGAAGTAATGACTATATTTCCCGTGTGCCGGGTCCGATCCAAAGCTCCGATGTAAAAGTGAGGTGAGCTGAGACCAGCGGTGTCCACAGTGGGGAAGGACACCTCCAGGCTCACCTCATGGCAGGAGGTTTGGAGAAATACAGAGCAGTGTTCACTGCTTGTCCTGAAACCACACTCCTGCCCAGAGGTCACAGTTACCTGCTCCCTGTTCTACAGGGGGGGAGTTGCTGGCGTTTGGGACCTCATGCTGCTCTGCTGGGACATTGCAGCAACATCACTGGGGCATCCTGGCTGGCCCAGGGATCTGCTCCAGCTCCCAGGGTGCACAGAGCAAATGCTGAACCGTAATTCTCTACATTAGGAGATATCAGGTCCAAAGACACCTCAGTGGAAAGTCACAAAACTGCTCTCCATTCCTCTCCCAGTCTCCTTCCAGTTCTTGCTGGGGAAGCTCCCACCACCTTTTAGGCAGGCAGGATCAGTGTCCAGCTACTTGTTTGCAGTAAGTGTTTCATCCCTGCTGCCTTAGCCATCCTCAGGAATTGAACCTGGGTTGTCCCTTGCTGGCAGCAAAAGCCACTGTTTCTAAATTTGTGTCTGGGAAAAGAGATGGAGGTTTTGTAGGTGGGGCCTGGAGGAGGGGGCAGGACACGCTCATGAGTAGAGTACAGCCCCATCCAAGGTGCACCTTAAATACCACGAGGAATGTTGTGCCAGCACGTGGGATCCTGTCCAGCAAACAAACAGCTGGGAGGAGCTGCAGAACCCCTTTGAAGGCCTGAGCAGAGTGGGGAGTGCAAAGAGGGAGGGAACCAACTCTTTGTGTCTATCAAACAAGTGCAAGCCTCTCTTGTGCCAGGTTGGGAAGGGTTAAGCAGGGAAGCACAGCCCCGGAGGACCCGGGCTGCTGTTCTATGCAGATTGGCTTGTTCTTGTTTCTGCTATTGATCGCAATCACTGAGAGCTGTGCCTGTAACAAACTGCCTTAAATCATTGCAATCATAATAAGCACACCTTGGTAAATAATGCATGAGATGTCCGCAAGCCTATATTCATTAGAAGGAAGGTGCATATGGACCTTGGTAATAATCAGGGCTTGAGATGGGGCTTGGCTGGTTGGATTGAGATGTAGTAGCTGCTAAGGTTGAGCCCTGAACTGAGCTGGGTTTCAGGAAGGCTCCCCAGCCCCTCAAGATGTTGGAAACACAGACAGGCTCCTTTTCACATTCATGAATTTTGCACGAGATGTTTAAAATGCCTCCAAGGTTCACAGCACAATACAGGTTGGGTGGAAGCGGGCTTGTGGCAAGTCTCCAAATAGCATAATAGCAAGGCATCACAATTAATAGTGTTTAATATACCTTAGTGACAACAAAACACACAGTGGGTAACAAAGTTTTGCTGTGAAGCCTCATAGCCAAGTTAATGGCCTGGGTATTAGAAGCCTTTGTTTTAAAATGCAAATTAAAAATGCTTAGTTTTCCATTTGTCTTGAGGAGTGGTGTTAGATTGTAGAGCTTCCTTAGGGCAATTTTGCTTGGGCTGAGGGTTAGTGTAATGCTTTGGCCAGACCCCAGAGCAGGGCAGGCTTGGGTGCTGTAGCCTTCATTAGAAGGTTCACAGAGCAACTTGCCGAATAAATTGGTTGTGGTGATTTCCACCTCCTTTTCATTCTAGGAAGATAAATTTTTGTTTGTGTTAAGTGGCAATGATAAGTTTGGCTGTTGTATGGTGAGAGGAGGCTGAGGAGGAGGCAGAAACATTCCTGGTTGTATCAGACAGCTGTGGATGGTGATGGGTCATTTCACTCCATTATGGTTTCTGGCAAGTGAGTATTAAAGGGGGTGTGAGGGCATCGTGTCTCAGCGATGACTTCATTTGGCTGTCTAAACAAACAGCCGTTCCTCACCAGGTGCAAAAGGTCTGGTATTTGTTTTTTTCTCTCCATGAAGGGAAAAGAAATACCTAAAGTTAAAATAGCACCAGTGGGTCGTGTCTGCTGGACAGCCATGGTGGTCCCTGCTTCCTGCAAAGCAGCAGGGAAAACTCACTCGTCCATGCTGAGCCCCCGTGGGGTGCCTGCATGGGCAGATGGGTGGGTTCAAAAGCCCAGAGCCCCCAGTCCAGACCCAGCTCAGCTCTAGGCTGTCTGTATCCAACATGCAGGTGAGCTGGAGAGCACCCACAGTGGGCTGTGGCAGGTCTGAGCTTGCACAGAATGTGAAGGGCAGTGGTCCCTCAGCCCCTGGAGGTTTGTGCTGCTGGAGGCATGAGCCTCTGGTGGCCTTGATCTACCTGAGATTAACTGGCTTCTCCTGGAACACAAGTGTGGGGACTGATCTTGTGTGTGGTCAATGAGTCTGGCCTTGGAAATGGGTGAACCTGTCTGGTAACTCAGTTTGCAGCCCACTTCCAGCTGTCCTGCTGCCCCATCCTTCACTGGTACTTGCACAGAGAATCACAGTATGGTTTCAGTTGGAAGAAGCCTCAAAATTCACCTATTTCCACTGTCCTGCCACTTTCCCCCATCCAACCTGGTCTCAAAAGTATCTGGATGTTTACCTCACTGTGTATCAAACCTCAGCAATCCCACTTTTCTTTAAATCTTGAAACAGGAAATTTAGAAGTGCTGACAAATCTACTGTCCCTGTAAAATGTCCTCTTTGAGAGTGCCAGGAGATCAGCTGGTTTGGAAGAACACCTCAGCTTCACTTCTTCCTGACCCAAAGCAGAGTACTTTCTAGATGCAAACATTTTAAACTTATGTCAGACCCCTAAGTAGGCTGCATCTCAGATAAAATTAAAACCCCATCTCTCCTGTTGGCAGTCACTTCTTAAACTTTCATTAAACTGCTCTACCTTCATCTCCAAAGCTGTGTTTTTGTCCTTGATACTGTTCCCAGAAGACTGTTGCAAAAATTCACAGCTGGTGGCTATGGTTAAATGTAAGGAAGAATAGCGAAAATTTTCCTTTCTGAAAGTACATTTCTGAGAGCCAAGCTCAGCCTTATCTCCAGGAGCAGTCAGAGGAGCTTGAGATGATTTTTAGAGTGCAGTTTATTTTTTTTTCCAAAATCAATTCTTTTTGCTTCTTTCTGATATAATTAAAGAAATAAATCCCCCAGCAGCTCAGCCCACATAAAG
This sequence comes from Muscicapa striata striata, assembly GCA_030060385.1. Classification (NCBI taxonomy): domain Eukaryota; kingdom Metazoa; phylum Chordata; class Aves; order Passeriformes; family Muscicapidae; genus Muscicapa; species Muscicapa striata. Next base: position 122,748 of record JAREIS010000143.1, read on the forward strand.
CAGAGCTCCCCACAGAAAAGTGATGATCCCAGCTAGTTTGTAGTTAAACTATATTTTTTTGCTATATTTTTAGCCACTCCATTTGTCACAGAGAGTTTTAGAATGACAGAGAGAGAAAGGCTCAGTAAATTTTCAGCTGGTCCAGTTGGTCTGGAGAAGAAAGATCAGCAAACCCAAGGAAAATAAATGGGGAAATATTTCCCAGCCTGCCTTCACCTTCACAGCCTTAAGTGCTGCTGGCAATTTGTAGCCATGGAACTGTGAGTCTGGCCAAGTTGCCTGGGAAGTGGAGCCCCAGCATGGGCAGGGATGCAGAGATGTGGGATGCTGGGCTGAGTGTGCTGCAGCACATCTGCTGGCTTGGCTGGGGAGGGAGGAGCTCATCACAGTCCCTTTCTTTGGTAACCTGAGCCAGGGTCTGAGCCACGGCCTCCAGAGGTGAAAGGCTAATACTCTGGCCTCCCTCCCTGCCACTGAGCCCCCCTTCTGCTTTGTTAAAGTGATGCTCTGACTTTGGGAAACCACTGCTGCAAGCCAAGGCGATGGCTGAAGGGAGAGCGCCCTGCTCGGTGCAGGGATACCGAGCAGCCAGCACTGCCTGCTGGGCTCTTTGCTCTGTGATGCTCAGCAAACAGGCTGCAAAGAAATCTCAGCACTATCCAGGACAAAAGGAGAGGATAATCAACTGGAAAACTTGCTGGGTTCAATCAAGGGCTGGCTGCCTTCAGCCCTAACCATTCCCACCCACCCCCTCCCCACCAAAGTCTGTCTCACAAGCAGTTTTCTCTAAGGTCTCAGCACAGCATGCAGAGGTGGTAGGCTCATAAAGGGTTTCTTATTCACACAAAGTCCTGTGGATACCATGGAAGCTTGCACAGATTGCTTCTGGGTGATGGAAGCAATGCTGGAAGTGCAAGGGGCTGGGATGCTCTTAAGGCTGGGAAATCCAGGCTGCAAAGAAAAGAGGAGTAGTTAAAGCCCATAAATAGTTCTCAGCTAATGAAATTGCTGGGTGGGGAAAAGGGGAAAATAGTTCTTTTTAAAAGCAGATGAGGCCAACATGCCTCCCAACATATTTTGTGCTCATAAAACTCAGCCTGGGTTTCTAGGTAACTACTGGAGATACCCCAGGGAGAAGTCTCTAAGGATTTCCCACAGTTGCCAGCTATGGATAACCAAATGCTGGCTATCAAGTTAATTTGGTCCAGAGCTTGGCTTACCCCATCCCAGCTCTCCTGAGACTCACTGGTGTATGGAGCAAAGCTGAAAGCCTGGGGGTCCTTCACCCACTCTTGGGATCCAACATTCACCAAGTGCAAGAGTACGAGAGATCATTTTTATATGATCACTTTTATATCCTGGCTAGCTCTGCTGAAATTTCAGTTGTGTTCTGTCTGAGCATTGTCCTGGCTCCTGGGACTGCTCACCCTCTCACAGAGCCATGTCCTTTGGATGGCTCAATCACCTGCTGGATCAGGATTCAGACTATGATGGACATTCAAAAGATTCTGATCCCACTTGGAATCTTACTGTTTCTTTCTTTGTGTTGCTTGACTTCTAAATTACTTTATTTAATTTTGCTTCTAAATTGCTTTATTTCTAAGCAGCTGTTACTTTCTGGAGCTCACATTCTCTGCTGATCTCAGACTTCCCTTCAGTTTTGCCTATGGTCTTGCTGTGCTTTGTAATGAGGCAGTGAGTCAAGTTAGTTATCAAAGGCATGGAGAGTTCAGATGGTGGGATGGATATTTTTTCCTTGGTAGCCATGCTTTTCTTGCAGGACTGGGTTGCAAACAGTGGGAGATAAGTAAGGAAAAGAGTTCCTTCCTTCTAATGTGAGCAATGGAAGTGACCAGTGCTCTTATTAAAATTATTTTGAATGTTGCTCCCTGGCTCTTTGAGATATTTGGGTTTACCCCAGTCAGTGGAAATAAGCTGCCAGATCCCAGCTGAGACTTGATGTGAGCTGAGGCATTAAAAACAAATCAGACTGGATGAACATTTGGCTTACATGGGGCTTTTTACGTACTGGTTCCTCATCTTCACTGGATTCAGACAAGTTAATTCAGTATCTGAGTGATTGTCTGGTACAATGCTGCAGTGCAAAGCAGTTTAGGGCTCTTGCCTGTCATAAACTGAGTCCTGAGTCCAGGGAAGCCTCAAATGGCAAAGAAGAGAATCCAGGTAGATTACATGCACCAGTGCTGCATTGTGCACAGGGACAAGTTAAATCTGGGTAACATGTTTTATGTGTTAGAAAGCAGCTATAGAGAAAGTAAAGAGTCAGCTGATCACCACTCTGATATAAGAGGGTCTTGGGCTGCAAAAGACATATTTTCCTGTGAGCAGGCAGGGATGCTGGCAGGGACAAACAGAGATCCTTGTGCTTGAATTTAGTATTACTCATATGCCCATGCAAAGGGCTAGCCACACAGCGAAGGTGACAGGCAGTGCCTGTATCCTTCCCCTCACCTGGAGAAAGGTGAGCTGCTGATGTGTGTGGGGACATTTGGAGGGCAGAGATGGCATGTGCCTGCTTCCAGAGGGCCAAGCCAGAGGCAGGATGGCTGAATATGACTGCAGTGAAATCTGGTGATAAGTGCATTAAAGTGATTTTCTGCAGATGCAGAGGTCAGGTGTGACTACAAAGGAGAAAATTCTCAGTCTCAGGATTAATTAACACATTCTGACAGTCTCTGCAAACACAAGCTGCTCTCGTGTTTGCAGAGTAGAAGGAGCTGTAAATGAAACAACAAACTTGTGCACTGACAAGTGAAGAGATTGTTGTCTTAAAGTCTCAGAAAGATTGTCTGCTGGATGAGTTCCAGACCAATCCTGCCACTGGTGATGGGCAATCCTACCAGCAGCTCTCACCTTTCACACGTGCCCTGTACTGTAGCTGTCCTGGCTCTTGTTCTTGCTCCTTTTGCCCTAAAGGCAGGTTCTGCTTCCCAACACGCTGTCCTTGTCCCTGCTCCCAGACAACCCACTGTCCCAGGCCAGGACATTGTTCCAGGCTTCATTGTTCAGGGCCTGCCATTCCCTCCCAAAAGCCAAGGAGTTCCCAGGATGGTGTGCTGTGACTGAGCCTGTCTCTGACCTCTCTCTTGCTTTCCTACACCTGCTCTCTCTCTACTTCCTTGACTCTTGGCTCACCTGAGCATCCTTTTAGCACAGGCTTGCAGTTTAATACAGTTCCAGATGATTGTTTACTAATCTCTGCTCCAAAACCAGTTCTAGTTGGGCTCTAACCACTTAGGCATAATTTTATAGCTTACATGATAGTTTGAAGCCCACAGGCTCTGTTAATGTCTGTTCAGGTGTTCAGCAGAGGCTGACGTGTGTGGGGAGTGGAGGACTGTATGTTCTGTACATCCCTCCCGCCCCAGAGCCATTGTTTTTATCCCCAGATCTATTTTGTTCTACCCACTAGACACTTTGGGAGGACAGATATAAATTAAAAGCAAATTATGCAACCTGATACCATCAGTCAACAGACACCTATCTCTGCCCACATACCCCAAATAAATGAAACAACCATCATATCTGACTGCAGACTGTGGAAAAGCTGAGGGAGAGGTTTGAAGGTCAAAACACTCAGACACTGTATCCATCATGTATTTGGGCATATTTTGAATAGTGCTGCATCAAGCAAGTCTCTCTCTTTGTGGTTGTGCTTGGAAGCACTGGCTGTTTCAGGTGACAGCTACTGGATCAAAAAGCAGAAGCGGTGGCATGAAATTCCCTTCAGAGGGAAGATGGATGGTGTGCATTTCTGTTCAAGGTATGGAGTAGCTGATGCAGTCTGGGATCTGCTTCTGCTATGGGGAATTTTCTCTGCAGGTGCACAGGGCTGTGGGGAGTGCTGACAGCCAGGTGAGGGGATGCAGGACACCCAGCACTCCTTTATTCTGAGGAGGGCTGCAGGATGCCACTTTTCTTTGCACTGTAGCCCTCCTGCTGCCCAGGAGCTCAGTTCTACCTGTGCTAGCAATCAGGGTTGGCAGCATTTTGACCAGTGAGAGATCCAGTTTCTCTGGATCCATCCCACAGCATGCACTCCATCCATCCAGGCATCCACCACTTCCTCCCAGCTGCAGCTCAACTTCACCTGTGGAAATGTGCTTCCCCATTAAATCCCTGCTTGCAAAGCCTGCAGAGACTCCAGACATGGAAACCAAGTGCTCTGGGCCATGCTGCAACCAGCTGGTGCTGTTTATTGCCCCCAAAAGCTCTCTGTGATTGCAGGAGCTGGGCAGGGCTGGGCTGCAGGCTCCTGTTTCATGGGAGGCAGATGAGCACAGTGGTTGTGCTCTCACACTTTCTTCCACATGAGGATTTTGTGTCTCTGCATGAGACACAGGTCTGGCTGCTCAGTGTGAGCTCACAGAGCCCCTGGCCCTGCTTCATCTCTGCCCAGCCTTTCCTCATGGGTACTGAGGGGGTAACCCTGCATTGGAGAGAGGCTCCAGCTGGTGTCCACAAAAGAGATCCCACATTCTGTGTTTGTTTTGGAGCTGAAGAGGTAAATTTTCCTCTGCAAACCCACTGTTCTGCTGGGCAAGTGTAAGGCCAGGCCTGTCCTGATTGACTCTCCCATGGTGGAAGGTGAGCCATAAAATGAGGCATTTGGAAGGGGCTAATGGAAGATGAGAGTGAGCCCAGAGGTGCAGCTTGAGGGGCCCATGGAGCAGAGACCTTGAAAACTGTGTTCTTGGCACTGGGGATGGCCTTCTCCATGGTCTGCTCTCCCTTGGTAACTACCAAACTTCTCCCTTCCTGATCTAGCTGATTACACAAGAAGCTGTCATTGTCACCATTTCTGGAGATGGCATTCCCTTCCTCACATTTGCTCCTGTGGCTGTGCAGTGTGAGCAGAAGAATATTTCTTCTGCTTGGTTGAGAAAAGCATCCAAGCTGTCTCCTTGGCATTATTGCATTTCCCAGGAGCATCCAGCTTTTGAAATGCCATTTCCCCTGGTGTTAGGAGTTCTGGAAGCTGCAGGCAGCCAGAAGATCACTATCTTAAATGATATCATGAGGACTTCTTTTGGGAAAAGGCAACTGTATAAGGAATTGTCATGGGTGCATGAATGAAGTGTTGAAAATCAGATGAGGGGCAGAGCTTACAGGGAAAGGTGTGTCTCTGGGTGTGCTGAAAGGAAATGTTATCTCCAAATTGCTCATTAAAAATTTCATTTTAATGTCCTGATTCAGATCCTGTTTATTCCAGTGCAATCAGGAGGAGCAAAGCTGGTGCCAGGGATGTGGCAGTACCCAGGTGGTGAAGCAGGAGGAATTTGGGAGCAGAGGCACCCTCTGCATCTTGGACTCCTTACTGTGCTCGAGCTGTAACTCGACCTCAAAATCCTCCCCATTTGATGAAGTTTTGCTGTCAGTATTGAACACAACCCCCAGCTGCTGAATCTTTGGTCTACCTGGCTCTGTCCATCAGTGAGTCAGTGCTTGCTCTGCTGCTCTGGAGATCCAGTAGTGCTGTGTTGGCAGATTTTCGAGGCAGTTCACACATTCAGACACTCTTCAAAACCCTCATGTTATAAGTTAGTAGCAAGGCAGCTTCCAGAGCTGTGCTCTGTTCCAGCCAGCTAGAAATTACACTATTTTCCAACTTCATTATTACCTCTGTTTTTTATTATAGCATCATTATAGTGAGAAAACTGGAAAGGAAGTGGGGATTGTATAATGCAGGAAATAGTGAATTAATACCTCTACCATATGATGGAACGGTGCAGAGCTGTGACTGTGTCAGGAAAATATAAAGCAAATAAAGATCATGCTGGCTGGGTGAGGATGGGACTTTTCCACTTGCTCAGATGAGTATTAAGTTGCAAAAAGAATTATTTCTCAGAAATGCAAGATCTGCATTTTCTCTTCTCATGCACGTGCTCTTGCTTTTGATTAAAGCCGTCATAGGGATATTGAATGTGGAGAGGAAAAAGAAGCTTTTATGGTATGTAGATGGGCTTTAGCACATCAGCAAAAGAAAGCTGATTTATTGCCTGAGAAATCGTGTCAGGGCATTTTAAGGAGGGGGCTCTGTATGGTAGTAACAAAGAATTGTCTATTCCTTATCATGGGCTTCTCCAGGGCTAAATCCTGAGGAGTGTTTATTGACTCTTGAGCATTTATAACTACTGGCTTTGGTGGGCTGGGATCTGAATAGAAAAGTGCAGCTTGTGATAGCCAGGAATGGAGTGATTTGTCTTTTTTATTCTGAAAGAGTAGGCAGCCCTAAATAGTGCAAAATATCTTTCTATTCTTTTCCCTGACACTTTTTGAATTACATTTGTATTTTCAGCTTGCTGACCTTACACTGACATACACAAATCAGACAAATAACCTGCTATTTGCTGTGTCCCCCTGAAATTTCTGTTGGAACATGGAAATTCCACTGCTATAATACATGGAAATGGCTTTGCCTGCAGTTTCTGTCCATGCTTGGCTAAAAGCCTTAATAAAATGTATCCCTTAAAAACCCCATTTTGTTTATAGCAACACCAGCAGGTAATTAAAGATATACATGTATCATTTTTATTCTGGCACTGTCTTTGGAGAAGCACAGGGATTACTTGGGGTAAGCAGCTCTGCACACAACCCGTGTGTATTCTGTAGTGCAGTTGTCAGACCTCAGCAAATGTGATTTTATAACAGCTTGCTACTCCGGGCTGCAAAGGGATGCAGCTTTTAGAAACAATTTCTTATTTAAGTATCTTATGATCCTTCCAAACTCCTGACAGCACTGGGGTGAAGATTCTGCTTAGCTGAGTAAACACCTTTGGAAGAGCTGCAGGCAAAGCGATAGTGGAGAGCACAAATATCAGTTGGGAAGCATCACTGGGTGAGGAACCATGAATTTTAAAGGATAAAATTCGGATTATACATTTCTAGAGGCTCTTGAAGGTTTAAACTCTTTACAGCCTGTTGAGAGCAGAATGATCTCTGACTTCCTGCGAGGAGGCCAGCACAGGGGTGGAGGGATGCAGCTGTGGTACCAGCATGGAGCAGCTGGACCAGGGATGCAAGGAGGAATTTTACATCACCTGGAAACGCAGGGAGGAGGTGGAAAGGAGCAACCTGACCTGCAGTGAGTCCCTGGAAAGGCAGCAGCTCTGGGGCACGCCCCTGCTGTGAATGGGAGGGCTGTGGAGGGCTGGGGCAACCCCGGCGATGCTTTCAAAGTCCAAGAGTTATATAGGAAAATTATGGGATGTGAAATAAAATACTAGGTGATCAATGAAAAACATACGTTTATTGAGATGTAACAGTCAATTGCATGGCTGTTAAAACAGCTATAACTGAGTATTAAATAATCAGTTCAGCTGGTATTTATTTAATATAATCGCAGCCTATTAAACCTGAATTAAATACAGAGTTAAGTGTCTCTGGGACACACAGCTGAAAATGGTGCCAGGAACATTTTATGTTGCCTGAAGCCCTTTGTGGAAAACTCCCACAAACACAGACTCTGCTGAACTATCCTTTGCTTGATGGGGAAAATAAAAGATGAGATTTTTTATTTTGACCTGAACTGTAGGAGAAATATCTGCAACTGTTACCTAGACCCGGACTTAATGTAGATGCTTAATTTCTTCAGATCAAAAATATTTGAGTGACTTTTTGGAACTGTTCCTTTCCAGATTTTTGTATGGTTTATTTTGCTTTACTTGCACATCTTTGCTCTCCTGACTGCCTGATACTTATGCAGTTATTCACACCAGCACAAAGTGAGTCCAAAGTAAATGTAAAGTGCTGCTAAATCAACACGGGGCTTGCTGTGACCTGGCTGGGCTTACAAATGGGAGATGTGGATAAGGAGAGGCTCACACCCTGGAAATGTGAGGTCAGAGGGAATGTGGAGTCCTTAACTCCCAAAAACTTCCCTTTTTGTTCTCACCAGCTCCTGGTGTTTGTGCCCATCTCACTGGCTTGGGGTTGCTCCGTGAGTGCTCAAATGCTGCTCTGGAGTCAGCAGGTGCCAAACACCTCGGAGCAAGCACACAGCAATACCTGGGATGAGACACATCTGTGCTTTGTGGAATTGCTGCTATAGATATCCTGGGTTTGGGTCAAAGTTTTTCTATTTTTTACTTATTTTATGCCTCTTCTTTCTCTTTTTAGTGACAAATGAAACCAAGTGAAGACTCTTGTCTTTCAAAATAAATATTCAGACCGAACGCCACGTAAACTGCATGTGGTGTGCGTTAGAGATTTATTTTGCTGAGAGCTTGCAAAGAAAAACTGCTGAAGTCAGGGCAGACCCTCACTCATTAGCCCTGGATGCCAGGGCTGTCTGTGGTGTTTTATGTGCAGATTATTTGTGTTTCTTTTACAGGATTTTGTCTTTCCCTGAGCTTCCTGAGCCAATATGTCATTTCAGTATTCCCGGGGTGTGGAAGTGCTGTGGAGAGCTGATGGCAATTTTTTCTTGCCTTTCCTTTACTGTGGCAAACACAAGCGGAGAGGAGGTGAGTGAACCCACGCCGGCGGTGATGCTGCCTCCCAAAATTTCTCCTGCCTTGCAGTGGGGGCAGAAAGAAGCCGGGGCTGCGCTGAGCGGGCAGATCCCGGTTCCTGCAGAACCCCGATGTCTCTGTGTAATGAATGCTCCGGCAGCGATGCCCGATCCCCTCCCTCCGGCTAATTAGCCCGTGTTTAACACCCGCACAAAGCCCCGCTGCACCTGCACAGCTCGGCCAGCACAATGCCAACAAAGCGGCGTGGCAGGGACCCCACCGCACTCAAAGCCTCCCCACCCCTCGCAAGAACTGCTTAGAAAAAAGGATAAGAGAAAAAGGGGGAAAAAAAAAAAAAAAAAAAAAAAAAAAAAGGAGGAGATTCGCTCGCTTGGAGTTTTTCACTATGGGAGAGAATGGGTGAAAGCCCCACAAAAGCGGGTTAATAAAGAGGAGAGGGAGAACAAGGCGAGAGGGGAAGCGCAGGGCAGGCTGAAAGGAAGGAGGGTTTCAGGTTGTATTGTTCCCTCCGCCCTCCACACATCCTTGGTCAGCTCTCAAAGGCCGGCAATGACATCAAGTTGATTGGTTTTGCCGCAGCGTTAAAAGCGGGCCGGAGAATCAATGTGTCCCTCTTGCACACGGGACCCCCTTGTTAGGAGGACAAAACGGGTCTCATTCATGGCACTACAAAGGGGGGAGCTGTGCTTTGATGTGGTGCTGGATGGCCCCTTCACCTGTTCCTTTCCTTGGGAGGAGCTGGCTGAGGTATTTTTATCTTTTGGCCAAGTTCCTCCTAAAAGTCCCTGCAATAGGTGAAGCTATTTAATTTATTTTTAATTTATTTTTAATTTATTTTAAATTTAATTTTAATTTGTTTTTAAATTAATTTTTATCTAATGAGAAGAATATAAATAATTTTTTTACTCTCCATCCAGAAGTGTAGACTCGTTCCTCCCAGGTTCATACACATATGAAAGGAAACCTTATGCAGAACTTGTGTTTTTTATGGATGGGTTGGATGACTGTTTGGCTCAATTTTAGGACACAACTCTTAGAAAATGCTGCTGTCTTGCCATAAATAGTGGCTAAGTCACAGATGTGCCACGTGGGCAGGCTCCCAGGCTGATGCAGGACAGCTCAGGAGGGAGCAAAGTGGGGTGCATTGCTCCCCATCACCTGAGGGACAACCTGAACTGCCACAGTTTTTTGTGTGATAGATCAGCTGTGCTGCAGGAGGGAGAAGAGAGAAGGCATTAAATATCTTTCCTGAGGTTGCTGAAAGAGTGAGTGTTGAGGATGGCCATAGAGCTCGGGATATTCTTACTTCCAGGCCAGTGTGACCATATCTTTACTCATCTTTTCTTGCATGGGATGGAAATAATGGAGCCCACCCAGCCCAGATGAGGTCCCAGATATGTTGTGCATGGCATTTCTTCTCAGCTGAGTTAGCACTCCCTGAGCCACAGTTTGGTGCAGAATTCCTGAGAGAGACCTTACAGGGGAGAGTCTGTTCCCTGTGAATGAGCTCACTGATGCAGGGATTCGCTGCTCTTTGTGCTGGGGAGGTCTGGGACACCCTGAGCACCCCCAGGAATGCCAGGCATAGTGGACACAGGCAGGTTGTGCATGGCTGACCAGTCAGGGGTGATGCTGTCGGTGGGCTCTGGCATCTGGGGCTGCAGGGCAGGCAATTAGGAGATTGCTCATAAGAGCAGCAGCACAGTCATTAAAGGCTTCAGGCATAACATGGCTGATCTCAAAACACGAGCAGAATGCAATCAGCCTTAAATAGGAGAGTGATCAGAAGGTCAGTCCCGACAAGAATCCCTAGGAGTCTAATATGCTGGACATAAATTAGTATCATTAGCTCAAACACCTCAAAAATGGGAAGTAAATTACTTGAGACACTCAAGACAGATGGTATCCACGCACCAGGCAGAGGCAGAGCCCAGAGCAATGCCAGTTCCTCCCTCTCCTGTGGGCTGGGGAGCAGCAGGGAGATGGGACTATTGCTTAATGCTGATGTGAATTCCCTGAACCTCCTGAAAAGCAGAGAAGGGAAGGGGCAAAGAAAAGCGATTTTTGCCTGGGAACAGATAATTTTTTCTGGAAGTACTGCTTCAATTCATCCAGAACATGAGCAGCAGAGAGAAAAACTGGTTCACTAACCCAGTCTCCTGCTGTGTCCTCCTACAGTGATAAAAATATGGCTGGAAAATGTCTGTACTGTTTATTACTTTGAAGTCAAATGTGCACCGGTTATTTTCAGAAACAAGGGAGAAGAAAGGCTTTTCTGGCTGGCTCTGAGTTGCAAGGTCATGTGACAAATTTCCCTTTTTCTGTCCCCCTGCTTTTATACACACATGGAAATGCCGACATGGGTATTTTCATGTGTATATTAAAAGTAGACCAGACCTTGGTGTGCTATTTGGAGATGTGTGGCACGGGAATAAATCACAGAGGAGAGCAAGGCAGGAACACGTGCTGCTGCCTGGCAGCTTGGGTTTGCTCAGGGCTGCACAACTGAGCAAGACACAGCTCTGGAGGAGACAGGTGGATGCAGACCAAGCCATGTCAGCCTGTGGTTTGAGAGGAGATTTAAAGGATGTTTAGGGAGTAGCTGGGGGGGGTTCAACACAATGCTGACAGCTTCAAGTGGGGAGAGGAGTTCATGGCAAGGAGGGAGGAGAAGAAATCTGATTTCTCTGGTTTTTTCATGGCTACAAGGTTTAAGAGGGGCTGCAGCCTTGGGGGACTCTATGGAAGTGGTGGAGAGGACACAGAAAACAACTGGGCCAGCCCTCTCCTCGTACAACCACTTGAAAGTGTCCCAGGACATCAGCTCCAAAGAGCCAAGCAAAGTAAATCCAGACTTTAAAGAAAGCACAAGGTTAAAGAAGATTATGGCACTCTTTTGTTTCTTGTCGGGTAGCTGCTATTTGCTTTCTGACCCTTGTGATTAGATAAAAGGAAAAAAGCCCTTGAAAAGGTGACTTAGGTGTACTCAGGGCCACGGAAATTAGAGCTGCTGTTCTGACAGCCATGAGATACTGGACCTAGTGCTTAGCAGAGGGCACAAGGGACTGAACCCCCACCTGATGCCCCCAAGAGCAAGGCAGCTCTGCCTGGGGCACCCCACAATTCCCAGATCTCCACCTTTCCCTCCAAAAGCTGGTGCTGTGCCATGGAGGCAAGGCTAATTGCATGGCCCCAGTGCTGGAGAGCAGCAGAGCTCCCCGAGAGCGCTGCCTGCTCATCACACTCATTATCGTTATCCCAGAGGGGATGGATGGACAGCCCCAGCGCCTCCCAGGGCTTCGTGCACAGACCTGAGCACTGACAGAGAGGAGAGCTCTCACAGGGAGCAGGGCAGGGGCTGGGCTTGCCTGATTGAGTGTTAATGGGTCCCACCTGGGAGATAGGCTCAGCTGGGTGCCAATTACACTAATTGATAAGAAACGCTGATGGGAGCCTTGGAGGAAGCTTGCTCCTCACCCAACTTACTAAAAGGAGACTGGAAAAGAAAATAGCTGTTGTTAGAAAGGGGGAAGGCTTTGGTTATTGATTTCTGCTTTCTGTTGTTGTTTGCTTGGTGTTGTTTGTTTTGGGGTTTTTTGATTGTGATTTGGAAATGTGCTCTGAGGCACGTGGAAGAATTGAAAAACAGAACCAAGAGAGATGTGTTGTGGGTTGAAGTTGCAATGAAACAAGCAAAAATACCCAGAAGAAGGTTTCCCAAAGGCAGGTAAGAGAAGGGAGCCTTGGCAGGGTTTCCTGATGGATGTCTGCTCATTTCAACTACTTGTAAGGAAAAGCCAGAGCTACATCTTTCTTCTTGTGCTCTTTCCAACAAGTGAGTGGGGCTGGGGGAGGAGTGTGTGGAAGCTCAGGCTGTGAGGAGATGTCTCTGTGGCTCTGGGTCTCAGCTGTGAGATGCAGAGCTGCCTGCAGGGATTGCAGGGGCTGGTGTGATGGAAGGTGGGGTCTCTGGGGCTGCAGGAGGATATGGCTCATGGCTCATCCCTGGGCTAGGATGAGGCTGTCTCTGAGCTTGGGGTAGCTCTACTTGCTGCTGTGTCAGACTCTGTCAGTGCTGTGTGGGGAAAAGGGGTCAGGGAGAGCAGCTTTTTGTTCTGTGTCTCTGGGCCTGCTGGCAATGCTGATGTGAGTGGTGGTTTTTGCCTGATGGTTTCCTTCCTCCTGGGACTTGGCTATTACCGTTGGAATAGATGGAAATAGGAGGAAATAGGAGCTTCTGGTTGTCTTGGAGTCAGAGTTAACCCTTTGTAAATAAGGAGGAAACTGAGGCATGGAGAGGCTCTGCACCAAATGCAGTCCAGCAAGCCTAAATCAGCTCTGACAGGTAAATTTAGACTGTGAACACAGAAGCTCATCTGGTGCTGAAGGCTCTTTGCTGTGTATTTTGCCACTGGTTTGCTGAGAATGCCTGAAACTTTTCTTTTGCCTGCCAAACTGCTCCATGGCCCTGACTCTGCATTGAGGGGTGGCACCTCTGGTGTCTCAGAGCCCTTTAAATCCTCTCCACAAAGGGTTTTCCTTTCCTGTAGGAGGAGGGAGTGCAGCAGGCATTGTACAGCCTTGCTGCAGTGCCAGACACTGGTAATAACCTCATTAGAGGATCCCCTCTTCCTCTTTCTTCCTCTCTAGGACCATAAAGCACTTGCAGATGTGAAGGCAGCTACCAAGCATGGCTCACCTGCTCTTTGCAGTGCTTGGGCTTGATGCAGCTCCAGAGAGCTCTTGAGAAAGCCCTATAAAAGTATGAAAGGGATGACTGGATGTTTTAAAACCCTTGGATAGGGTTTTCTGGCCCAGGCTTTGTGCAAGCTTTTTTTTTCTGTGATCAGCCAAGGTACCTGGGCAGGCCAAAGGTGTGGTTTGCCCAGCACTCTGTCTCTGGGGCTGTGTTTTGTACTCATTAGCAGTGGCTTTGTGCATTGGTCAGTGGTGCACATGATCTCTGTCATCCCTGCCATGGGCAGGACTTGCACTGGTTTTACCTTTGTGAGGAAGCAGGCACAGAGGGAGTTGGATGCCATTTAACACAACATTGACACCTAAGCTGTCAGAATTAACCTGCCAATATTTTTGGAGCTTGAAAAAAAATGCATTTTTGTTGAAATAGTGCAGGACAATATATTTTTTTATTGTGTCTTTGAGCTATAACTGCACGACAAATTTTGGACTTAATGTGGCTTTTTGAATCCCAGCCTTAGATGATCAATGTTGGAGGCTTTCAGAAAGAGGATCAGAAGGGGGCAAGCAAGGAGTGAATCTCCTCATTTTATTCTCTCAGGTGCTGTTAAGCAAACAATACAGGCCACAACCATATGAATTTTATCTGTCTCTGCTGGTGAACGAGGAAAAACACAACAGACATCAAGGGAAGCAGCCCAGCCTCATCCCCAAGTGCCTGCTGCTGACTTATCAGCTTTTAAATTGCTGACAAATGGCAAGTTCCTGTAATGATCTAGTTCAGAAGGTACCTTCTTGGAGAAACACAGGGATGCTCCTGGCAGGGTCATTACTGGAAGTCGTTAATCACTGATTTGATATTCAAAGCTGATGGCAAAGTCAAAGCAGGTCAGCATGCTAATGGCCATCAGCGGTGGCAACGACCAATTTCCACAGAATTATTGTCAGTGCAGGCAGCAATAAGCAGCTCAGAAAAGGCAATCTTTTATTTTTAAATGGGAGCCGGTATGGGGTGGGCTGTAGGGGCAGAATGAACTGCTGCCTGACAGGAGGCAGATTTGCTCCTAATTGGGAGAGGCGAGCAGGCAGGAGAGGCAGGGCTGTAACTCCAGGGACAAGCAACGTTTCCCAGCTGAGACCATCTGCTGTCATTTCTGACAGGGGAATTAAAGTGGTGATGCTTCTGGATGGCATGAGGGAGCTGGTGTGTGCCATGGGGGAGCAGTAGTGGGGCTGAGTCTGTCCTGGGGGCTGGGGAGCAGCCCTGCCCCAGTGTGGGAGATGGAGAGGTGTGAGTTGTCCAGTTTAAAGGTGGGAAGCACATGCTGGGAGTGCTTGAAGTCATTGCTCAGCCATTGGTTGTGAGTACACTGTGCAGGAAGAAAACAAATATGTTCCTTTGTATGTACAGCTGTTTCTGGCTGCCCTAAAGACACTCCAGAAACAGCTAAGGCAGGTTTTGGTGTGTTTTCCCCTAGTCCCAAGTGTTGCTATGGAGGAACCATCTAGAGCACAATTGCTGTGAACTCTTGGTTTGCCAAACATGGACAATTTGTTTTTATTTGTGTCCGTTAGTTTCCTGTTCTGCCAAAACAGCTGAGTCATTTTAGCATGAATGTGATTTTTTCCCAAGTATTTTGATATTTTAGTTTCTGTTTAAAGCATCTTAGTGAGTGGCTTTTCCTCAGAAGTTTTAATTTGCTTTCTTTGAAGGAGAGCTGTGGTTCTCACTGGGAGCACAGTGGTGCTGCCTGGCCATGCTGCAGAGCAGGGATGGGTTCTTAGTCCTGTGCTCATGGGGGAGGGACTGCTGGGCTAATGGCAGTGAAAATTGGAGCAAATACTGTCCCTGCCCTATAAATCTCCATGTCTAACTCCATCTTGTTATCTCAGACATTTTTCCTTTGAAAAGAAAGATTCCAGCATCATGGCAGGCATGCTCATGACTGAATTATTGACTTGATGTATGTGAATCTGAGAAATCTCTAAGTTGTTTCTCTGCAAGAGCACAGGTGATGTAAGAAGAATAGCTCTGGAAGTGGAGAGAGTAGGACAAGCACTGTTTAATCACCCTGACCTTCACCACAGGGAGGTTTCCATCTGGGAATGAGGCAGGAGCTCCCCCACCCCTCACTTCTCTGCCCTTGTGCTCAAGTGGCCTTTAGCTGTGCAAGTTTTACTGAAGTGGACACACATGTACTAGGAGTTGGACTTGAGAGCAGCAATTAATTTCACATAATACCTTTTCTGTCCCTGACTTGGGCCAGATTTGAACTACTGACCTGGAGATGAAAGTCACCATAGTCCCCTGACCGTCCCCCGAGGCGGGTGGGTGAGCAGCTTTTCTTGCTGGCTGTGCTCAAAACCCATGGCCAGGCTGTTCCCTGCCTCCCTCAGGTTTAACCCTCTCCCAACCCTCTTCCTTCTGCCCACCTCCTCCAGCTCTCTGCCTGCTGGGCATGACCAGGATAAGAGGAAGAGCAATGAGAGCCATATGTGGAGCTTTTCAACTCCTCTGCTGTGGCCAGCCTGGCTGGGGGTGAGTTGTGCAAATCCTGGGGTCCTCTGGGTTGCTTGAGCCTCCAGACATGGCTTTCAGGGCACTGCATCAAGTGGAAATGTTTGCTGGGGAAGAACTGGGAGTGTTCGGGAGTAGAAGACCTGTGACTGGCATCCAGTTGTAGAGCACAAGGCTGCATCTGATTCCTTCCATCTTCATGTGATCCTCATGCATCTTTACCCTGCTCTGTTCCCCTGCATCTCCCCAGGACTGGTGGGATGTACTGCAAAGCAAATTCCCAGCATCTTTGGTGCTGCAAACAAGTGGAATTACCCTTTCCCATAACACCATTTACAATCCTCTTCTTGATGTAGATTAGGAAAACCCCTCTGACCTTGTGTCTTTCAGATAAAATGCAAGATCATCCATTTTCCTGTCCTTCATGTTGCTGAGCCATAAACCTGAAACTCCAGAAGCTAGTCTAAGACTGACATGCCCTCAGGTGGGGAGGTAAATTGAGCGTGGTTAAGTTTCACTCTGTAGCCAGAGGTTTAGAGCTGAAGCTGTCTTGCCTAGAGGACCTTCAGAAACAGGGCTTGAAATGTATTTCTGAAAGGGGATTAGCCAAACCTGAAAGTATTCCTGAACAGAGCAGGCAGGGAGTGCCTGTCTCATGTCTCTCACCTTGTCTCTGGCCAATCTCCTTGGCTCCTTTTAATGTCCCAGGGCTCCTGGTGGTGCCCTGAGTGGGATCTAGGCTGGGTAAGCAGCAAAACAGAAAACTGTTCCCATCTGATGGCCAAGCACTGTGAGTTATCAGCAGCTTCCATCCTGTTCCCAGCAATCTCCAGCAGCCAGGGGGACGAGCAGTAACCCCTGCAGCAGAGGTGCCACGATCTGGGCTGCATCCCCAGGGAGAGCTGGATCTGCACAGTGCCAAGTGCTGTTGCTGTGGTTGCATGAAGGGGAGATGGGCTTCTCTGAGGTGTGTTTTATGAAGCCTGAAATCCATGTGAGAGGAAGGAAAAGTGAACTACACCCTGGTAAAATATCCTGATTTGGTGCTGCCCATGAAGTGCCGTGCTGCAGCCTGGTGAGCACCAAGAAGTGACAGGCTCTGGCAGCAGTGAGGTTTGTGCTCCAGGGAGCTCCCACCCTGGAATGCAAGGGATTTTATGGACACTAATAAATTAAACCTCATGTGTTGGCTCTAAAAATGTGATGGTAATGAACCAGCCTGAATTTACAGATAAGGGGAGCAGGGCACAGAGCAGTGTGCTCGTTTCCCTGTGCTTGCAGGCCCTTCCAGCAGTGTGGGTGGGATGGCACCCAGGAGTCCATCCCTCCTGCACAATGGGCTTTCCTTCAGGCTCTTGCTCCTTGCCAAAATGCACCCAAATATTCTCTTACAAAGTCCTCCCTGAATTCCATCTAGCAGTATATGGGGTACTTGTGGCTAGCCTTGGATGGGCTCCTCAGGAAAACAGGCTTGTTGTTAACCTGGCATTCTCTGTCCAGGAATGCCTCACCACTGGAGAAAAAAAAAGCATTCTGGAAGTCCTAAAAACGCTGATGACTCCATAGATCCTGCTGTCTCTGTTTTCCAGAGCTGTGGCTCTTGGCCATCCCCCTTTGGAGGGCTGGCTGCCAGGTTAGGACAGTTCCTGAGGAGGGGAACACGTTTCTGCAGGTCCCACGCTGAGGATGCAGGAGCTCTGCGAGCTTTCCGCAGCTCCTCGCCAGCTGACACGGAAACACAAGAGGCACCCTTTCCCCAGTGATTTTTTTTTTCTCCCCTCAATCCTCTCCCTCTTTCACAGATGTCTTAAGGACCTTAGTCAGCCTTACATTCAGGCTCTTGGCCCTGGTGAAGCTGAAGCTGCCTGCAGGCAGCGTTTGGACAGCTGGATGAAGATATCACTCGTCAAGCATCAGCCCTCTCCAGGTAACAAGTCTTCTGCTCCTGCTCTGCAGGAATGTCTCAGTCACAGGCTCACACCTGAGGCTGTCAGCCTTCAAAGCCCTTCTCCTGGGCTGACCCCCTCCCTGCTCCTGGGATGGGAGGGTGAGGGATGCACACGTGCTGCTCTGGGGCTTGGCCCCAAGCAAGCTCCAGCCCCAGCCAAGCAGCTCCCAGTTCAGCCAGGGCACTGGGGAAATCTCAGTGCAGGCCAGAGGAATCTTGTCCCTTAGGAAGGGAAAAAGCTTCTGCTGCACGTTGGAAAGGCTCATTGGGGTCCAGGACTGTCCCCCTCTATGTGCTGCTCTGCAAGCTCCCTGCACAACCCACATCCTTCCTGCCACCTCCCATCCACCCAGCTGGGATGTTCCACTCAGCCCCCACTGCTGCCTCAGTCTTCTCTCCCCTGCTGTATAATAATTACATAACAAACAAAAAGGTTTTAACTAACCTTTTTGTCCCTCGGGGTCAGAAAGTGGAATGGGGGAACACAAGAAAGGATTTACTGATTGCCAAGGATGTTAGTTCAGGGGGTTGGTCCTGCTCAGTGAATTAGTGCCCCTTCATGTCTTGCTGCAGGGAGGTGATAAGATGTCACCTCAGTCATCCTGCTGTCATATAGGAGAAAAATGAGTGTATTTGGAGCAGGAGTGAAGGCTGACAGTCGTGGGACTGCCTTCCCTACACTGCTTCACAGCAGGACAGGCAAGGCTCTGACTGTGCCTGTTAGATACAGGTTTGGGGTTTGGGTCCACGTCCAGTGAATTTTGGTTAGTGTGCTCCCTGAGGGATCAAGCAGGAAGGTCATATTCTCCTTGTGGAACAGCTTGAATGTGGTAAGAAGGAGAGTGTTTTGCCTCAGAAATCATGTTGCAGAGGATATGATGACCTTGTTCTGCTTTCTGGGTCTCCATAGGGCTTTTGGTTTGTGTACTGTCAAAAGCAAACTCGGAGTGCTGCATCTGCCTTGTGTGCTGGGCTGTGCGTGGGGAATGGGGTCTTTGAAGCACTGTAATGTGTTTTTGCTAGGGAAGCCTCTCCCAGGACCAACAGGAAATATTTCTGCAGTCTTTGCCATGTGTCCCAAAGCATGAATTGCCTCCAGCACATGGGGAGGGTGCTGAAAATAGCAGCATCCAGACCTTCTTTGGGGAAAAAAAAAATTATATATATAATGTATATAAAGAAATGGACACATGGTAGGCAGCAGGAGAAAGGCAGTGATGGAGCCCTTCCAGGGAAAACAACTCTGTTATGGGTCGTGGAGTAAACACAGATGTGTGGAAGTGCAAGTAGCTGGGGGGAGTGGAGCAGAGCCATGGTGGTGTGCTGCAGAGGGTTTGCCTTGGGGCAGGCTGCTGGGTGAGACAGCAAATCCCTGCTGGAATGAGCTCTGGGAGAGGCATTGCAGCCCTGCCTGAGTGTGGGACTGAGTTTTTGATTAGGGGCGGGGAATCTATGGAACAAGAATAAAGCCATCAACTTGGCCAAAGTCATGGTTGGGTGTTTTTATCAGAGTGAAGAGTCAGGATCTGATCTCCTGTGTGTCACTGGGCAATCTCATTTTTGCTCACAGCTTTAAACCACAAAAAGGAGGACCCTGAAAATCAAATGCATTGTGGGTGAGGACTGGGGATGTACCCAGAGAGGAACAATCCTTCCCAGACAAATTTGGGTCCTGCCACTCAGATAACCTCTGCTGGAAGAAAAAATATTTATATTTCAGTTACTTAGATATGGGGAAAAAAAAAAAAAAAAAAGGAAGGAAAAAACAACAATTATTTAAAAAGAAAAATAACAAAGCTGTGGCAAATAACTGATCTGCTTATTCCATTCTGGGTGAGCAGTCTGGGAGGAGCACCATGATGTGCTGTAAGGGCATGGCATAGTTCTCCCTCCTCTGCTCTGTGATCTCCCAGGTCTGAGGGTTTGCCAGCATAATTGTCCATCACTTTTTAGGAAATCTCCATCACTATTTCTTGCATCAGTTTTAGTTGTAGTGACTGAAAAAGAAGGGAAAATAAATATTGAAAAATACACCTGAGAAATGTCACAAGAGCATCATTCTTTGGTTAGGTGTGTACCTGGAGATATTTTAGCAAGGTTTCCTTTTCAAACTGAATTTGACTGTATTTCTTAGGGAAGGGAAACCAGAGCTGCATCTGCAGAAGTGCTGTGCAATGAGACCTGGAGCAGCTCAGCTTCCTGCAGTGCAAATGGACATGGATTCTGACCTCACCCGGGCTGCAGGCACTTGCAGGAGGAATAAAAAGTAAATCTGGGCTTGTTGCCATGAATAATATGATGTCTTTACATCCTGACCTAATTGTATTAATTCTTCATGGCAAATATCATATGGAAGTGGCTGATTAGTAGCTAGCAATGAGAGTGGTATTGGCCATCTGGTGTGCTCGGCTTGGAAGGAAAAAAAAAAAATCAGGATGAAACAAAACTAAAACACATGAGTCTTTCAGATAATGAATTAGCCAGATTCATTAAATTTCGGGTCAGATTTGTCTCTGCTGACACTTGTGTATGGGCAGGGCACAATGCAGTGGTGTCTAGGAGGAAAGTGATCCCTGCTAGTTGATGGTGTGCAGTGAATTGTGGCTGTTTTTCAAGTAAGAACCCATAAGAAACAGTGGTGTCAGCTCTGCTTTACCTCAGCTACTCACAAATTTGCTTTTGTTAACCTTATGTTAGGTTTCTATGAGCTTTACACAGGGAGGGCAGCTCATTCATGAGCAAAATTAATTAAAATCAACCTTTTTTTTTTTTTTTTTTCTGTGAGTAAAAGTAGAGTGGGAAACTGATCTTTTTCTTATGTCTTACCTTGGCAAAAGCATCTGAGCTTTGTCTGGCAGGGCAGGCATATAAATCCTTCCCTTTAAACTCTGCTCACCTCTGGCTGCACAATGACAGGCAGCTCAGAGACAAAAGACCCATCTGTGATTTTGCTCTTGTTGATTTTTAAATTTTTTTTTCCTTTTCCCCACAGCCCTGGGAAAAGGTGGTATGATGGAAAGGCACTGTGCAGTGACCTGAGGAATGCTGCAGCTTCTCCTGGGGTTTGGCAGCAAAGATCTCCTGAGGGTCTTTTGGGGTGTGCACACTTACTGAGAGAGATTTGGCTTCACATACCAAGATATTGAGACTTCTGCTGAAAAATTTTTTGTTGTTGTTGTTGGAATTAACCAGGAGGATCCCATCCTAGTTTGGAAAACAGGGTGGGAAGCTTGAAATGAGTACTGAAGGGCTCCAGGGGGATGACAGAGTGGCTGGGCTCCTTGGCTGGGTGGGGAGAGCAGCCAGGGAACCTGGGGTTGAGTCAGAGGTTTCCATCTGTGGAAGGGTTGTCCAGAGGTGAGCTTGAACTCACTCTTTGGCCAAATGTCCTAGCTGGACTGGTCACTGAAAGACCTGGGTGTGCCAGAAGTTGGCTGTGCTCTGCAGTGCTTCCCCCTGGAAGGCTTTGGGGAAAAAGATTGAATTTATTTTTGTTACCAGGGAACTTCCTGCATTGCACCTGTTCAAGCTGGAAACAAGTGAGTGGTGGTAAGTTGGTTTGGATAGAGGGTGCTGGAATGGGTGGAGGAAAGAGGATGAGAGCTCTTGGTTTAGGCTCCAGAAACCATGCCTGTATGTTTCAAACTCAGAACTCTGCTAATCCCATGCTAAATCTCTGGAATCAAGGAGGTCTCGAAGGCAACATTAAGGATGGTGAAAAGGGATGGATACATATCTCAAGCAATTGAATTTGAAATACTATCCAAAGACAACAGCACTGTGAATTGGCAGGAGAGCCCTGATCCCAGGTATGGTTACAGGGAGGAGCTGTGCTCCTTTGTCTTTATTCCATGTTTATTATGTACTTAATGAGATCTGGTTTTACTTTTAATTTACGCCAGGCCTTCTTCCCCCCACTCCTCCCCAATAATTAATGATCAACACCATAATCCAACCTGATTGCCTGACAGACAAGGAGTACTGTACAACTGTATCTCTTTTAACAGGCTCCTTATTAAACATTCTTACTGGATAAACAAGGGGAGGCTGCTGGGGGTTATGTATTTCCCAAACACTCCAGAGTTGCCAAAGCTCTGGACCAAAGTATGTGTGCTCAGAGCTGTGAGAGATTTGTCAGTGGCTTCACTGACAGATGCTCCTAATTGTGTGTGCCTTTCTCTGAGGGATGAGTCACGGGCTGCTGAGAGCAGCAAGAGGCTCCAGAGGGACTTTGGGCAGTAGATGGACATGATTATTGCAAGAAGCCCTAAATTTGGGATGCTCTTAGAGGAGCAAGGTTCCTGGGATACAGCCATCACCTTGCCTCCCTTTTTAAAGACTGGACTTAATGGTGTTAAAGGTCTTTTCCAACTTCAGTGATTCTGTTTAGGTAGGTGCTGGAGGGTCTGACCTGATGATGTTGCAGGATAAAGGCTGATGTGCTGTGGGCTAGGAGTGTGCAAACATCCCCTTCCCAGGAGGAAGGACCTTCCCAGTCCTGCTCCAACTTGACTAGATGGGGTCTTTCCCTGGATTTATTTCAATTATGATTTTAATGGTGGATTTCAGACCTCTGTTAGAGGAACCATTAGAGATGGTTCCAGGGAGGTATTTCACAGCTGTGGCTGCTGACAGAGAGCTGGGTATGGTGGTCCCAGTAGGTCTCACTTGGACTGCAGGATTTGTACTCCAAGGTTCAGGGCTGCTGCTGGCAATCATGCAGTTCAGTACTGAAGGGTGGCTGTTGTCAGCTAAGAGCTGGAGGGAGACTTTCCTATTTGTTTTACTTAAAGGCACAGATGGGAATCACTCCTGATCATTCACAAAATCTGTCTTGGAGCCAGTGCCCTGCAGGTCAAAGGCTTTGTGCCCTTTGCAGTCCCTGGAGAGTTGAGGACATTGGACTGCAGCCACACCTGTTTGTCCGTGAGTGCTCCTTGGGAGCCCAGTGTGCAGCTCCTGAGTGTCCCCTCCTTGTCACACTTCAGCTTTTCACTGTGTTTTTTGAGGCTAACAAAGTGGCTTGGAGACCAGCAGGCCATATGACTTGTGATGCATCAGAGCAGGTTCTTTCCTCCCTCACCTTCTTCCCAAATTGCTGTGGTTTGTGTAAAGCTCTGCCTAATGGTGGATGAACCCATCACCTCCTGCAATTCCTCTCAGGGATCATCTCATGCAGTACAGACCATGGATCCTCTCCATTCCCTGCCAGCCTTTTCCTTGTGTAACTCCTGTCTATGACCCTGTGCCCTCAGGAAGCATCTTGGTGATACCATGCCCAAAGGGGGATGGTCAGTGAGGCCAAACTCTTATATAATTCCATTTTCTGGCTGGATGGTGTGATGTAATGAGCAGTAGATGGTGTGTCCACACTGCTGCTTCCAGCAGCAGCTCTAGGGTCACTCTGTTTCCCAGAGAAGTGACTTTTTATTTCTCCTATGGACTCCTGGTCATTACTAATCTAAAAATAAACAGCATCTTGCTTATAAGCCAGTCTTTGCCAGCTGATTATGAACCTAAAATATACTGAACTCTGATTCATCAGGGCATGATAAGATTTGATCCTTTTATAACTGGTATGTGGAAGACTGCTTTATAAATAATAATATCATGTGATTAATATGACACAGAAGTTATAATTAATAGCAACATCCCATGTGATAGGAAGGGTGAATGCAGCCAGACACCTTTTCCCACCCTATCTGAAACATGTTGAGGCAATGAAGCAAGTGTTAAAAGTATACCTAACACAGCACTGCATTTAACAACTGCCACAGAATGAATTCCAAATGAAAATACAAGCTTCCATTGATGAAAAAATTGGGATAATGATAATAAGCAAGTGACCTCAGCTGCAATGGGTGGCACTGTGCAAATACACATAATTATGGAAGTGATTTGCTTAGCATTGATGGTGTCTGTTATGAGGTAAAATCATCCTGGAGCACTGTGGGAAGGTCTGTGCAAAGGAAAACAGGGCCAGCACTTGCTCACTTGATTTAGAGCTTCCCTGAGTTTTGGATAGTCTCTGCAATTGCTCAGCCTCTGGGGGCCTGGCATGGTTTGTGCTACCTGCATTTTCCACATGTTTGCTGAGACCAAGGCAAAGAGAACTGCCACCTCCAGGGATCACCAGGCTATGCAAATATATGTTTGCAGCCACCTCATACCAACCTCAATATATGTTCATTCATTTGTTCCAGGGTTAGCAGGACCCAAATGCATTGTTTCCAAAACATCCTTGCTTCTCTCCAGCAGTTTTACCACTTCCAAATATGCTCTGTGCCCCTGCTCAGCAGTAGGTAGTTATTTAAAACAATATATTTCTCTTCTGTGCAGTGCTTTCTTTTATTTTTTGTTCAGGCTTTAACTAGGCTTTAGCATGCAAATTTAATGTGTCATTGTGGCATACTTAGGAATAATTAATAGAGAGGGGTTACTTGTAAATTGGTGCTAGGGACAGATTTGTGAGACCAACACCAGCAGTGGTTTTCTTCAAATGCTCAAGCTGATGATGGGTTTGATGCGAGAGTGTCAAGTGACATTTACTAGTGGGAGGAGGCCAGGAGTATTTAAATTTTGGATGTGTGTGGTAGGAAGTTTTTATTTGTTTTTTTTCCCCCCTTCCTACTTTCTTCCATTCCCAAATCTTGCAGCTGTGATTTGATTTACACGAAGCAAAGTTGCAAGTTTGCAGTGCTCCAGTTCCTTCCTTCATCAGGGACCAGAATGGCAATTCCAGCAACCCTTGGGAAAGGGGCTGGGGTATTTCATGTGTGACAGGAAGGCAGATGAACTTATCAAATCCTGCCTAAGATGTGGCAAATATTGATGTATCTGCTACAGCATGAAGCCTCTGTTTAGCTTGTCACAGAAGGCTGGAAATACTTTGGGGGTGCAAGAATCAGCTCTTTTGCTATCCACAGAAGCTGCTGACCCTTGTTCACTGCAGTCCCCTTCTGGAAGCACAGTGCAAAAGATTTAGGAATTATTTGTAAAATGAAAAAAAAAAAAAATTGGAAAGCTTCAAAATTCCCTTTTAAACCTCAAAGAGGAGGGAAGCCCTCCTGTTTTGGGATGCAAACAGGTTTGTTACAGAAAGAGATTGGGAACAAACCTTCCCTGAAACAGCTGGGGCTGATCCCCATCAGAGTCAGGATACAGGACCAGATGGTCAGCTCTCCTGTGACAATTCTATTTTTTGTTTACATGAAAACACACTTTTAGTTGGGGAAACAAATGCAGCCAATTCTGCTGTGAATAAATGTAATGAAAATGAAAAACTCCTCTGTTCTGAGAAGCTCCCTGCCTGTTTGAATGCTGTGTCAATAGGAATATCAGATGAGGAGTAAGAGGATCAAGAAGGGAAAGCATCAGCTCGTTTTTGGCTAGAAATACCCATTTTTAGCAGAAATACAGAGATAAAATGCTGGTAGTTGATATATTGACCAGTTTTCATTATAACTTCAGTGTTCTTTCAGCTGAAAGAGAAGATATGGTATGTTTTGATTAAGTGAAATGCCATCTCAGTGTTGAATTAATTACGTAGAACATGGGCAAGGACTTGGTATTTTATTAATTTGGCTGCTCTGGAGAAAACATCAATAGACTGTTTGTCAGCTTCTGCGTAGGATCTCAGCTCCTTGCAAGTTCTGGTGTGTTAAGCTTGGTAGAGACAGTGAAATCATTAAAATTTCCCTTTTGTGCAAGCTAGAGCAGCACTAAGAAAACTTTCAGGCTTTTCCTCTGCAGTTCAAAGCAATGGGAGTTTGTTACACAGAGGTGTGGAGGACTGGACCTTAAATAAGGCACTGAAAACCTTTCTGGTCCTGCTAACTTACACAGGATTGGCCCCAGAGATGGGAAGGAAAGACCAGATTTCTGTGTTATTCAGTACTGAAGATTTTAAATGCATGTTGAGTTGCTCCCTGCCTGGTGGCTGATTAAGAACTGGCCACAGCCAGGGGTTGGCAAAGATCAAGATTGGTTTTACAAGCAGAGATTGACTCAAGTGAGTTGTCACAATCTGCTTTTCTGGGAAAAGGCAATTATAACACAGGAAGTTCTGATGTGAAAATCATTTTGGCAGATATGCTCTTTTTTTAATAGTTTATGCATGCAAAAGCAATAGTGAAGATAAGATGATGGGAAAGGTGAATCAAAGCAAAAACCTCTTTGTGTGGGGTCATGTTTTGGTTCACAGATGTGCTCAAAGAAAATTTTAAGATATACCCTGGATTTGCCACCAAATTCAATAGGTCATTTCAGGCTGGAACTTTGTAGAAGGGCTCAAAGCCTGCCTTTATGGAAAGACCCCAAGGGCAGAGATCCAGTGCTGGATCTACCCACAACATCCCAGCCCTGACTGGGGTTACAAGGCAGGATAACAGTGGTGATTCACTGCCTGCTCAACCCCTCACCTTCCCACAGAGATGGCCAAAAAGTTCTGTTCCCTATCAAGGTGCAGAGCTCTCCCTTCCAGGCAGTGTCTCAAGCCACCATCATTGTCACTGGCTGTCACTGTGGGAGGTTTTCCAGCACAGACATGGTTTTATGGTTATTATTTATTTTTATGGTTCATTGGATCAAGGCCCCCAATTTGCTTCATAGCTCTCCAATGTCAACAATTATCAGGCAGCTGCTAATTGGGGCTGGATCAGAAAATCAGCAGTTTCCTATCACTGAAAATCTCCGTGGGTGACATTTCTGACACCTCCAAAATCAATGGCAACAAGCCCAGTGACACTGAGGAAACCAGGAACAGATCCTGCTCTCCTCCACCCATCTCCAGTGACAGGTCTGCAAAATCAGAATGAAACCTGATTTCCACACTGATAAAAGCTAATGAAGCATGGAGGAGCATCATTAAGCCATAAGCAGTTTTTGCATTAGGGACTGGATGCAGGGAAGGATCCATTGGGGTTTTTGGCTTTTTTGTTAGTGGTTGTGTAACTGAGTGACTGTTCTGGAGAATTTAACCTTTGGATAAGGATGAGAGAAAAGGAGAGACAGACAAAAGATAAGGGGAGAAGAAAGAATGACAGCATCCTTAGAAGTAAAAGGATTAACTTTTTGGACAACATTTCTTAAAATTCTTGCAAAATAGGAAAAAATAGAAAATAAAATGTAGACTACTCATAGTTTGGTTCCAAACTCCCACCCCCTCAATGACAGAAAAAAAAAAAAAAAAAATCAGACATAATTTTTGGTCTCAAAACTTTAAGACTTTTAAATTTTGAGTTTATGCCTTTAAATGAAGTTAACCTTTTAAGCTAAATTTAGTTTTCTATCCATTTCTATGAGGCAAAATCTTTAAAAATAGCATTTTGCACCTGCTCTAACAATGGCAGAAACCAAAATGTGCTCCATGATCCTTGCTGTCCTTGCTGCCACCTGTCCCATGGCTCCCAGGGGCAGATCCTGCAAACCTCGTGACAGCTGCAGTGTAGGAGGGGCAGGAGTTGGATCCATCCAACCTGTTTATTCCACAGGCTTGGATGGCAGGTCACGGAGCTAAGCAAACAACTGACATATGTGCACAGAGAACAATTTTAAAATGTGCATTTGATAGATTTTTAAATAATAAGACACTGATGTTTTGTCCTGTTTTTTCTGAGAAACCACTAGATCTGTCATGCTCGGCCCACATGCCATGCAGGGAAGTTGTAACTCCCTGCCCAAGCTGATTCCCCAGCCCTATATTTCACCTTACTTTTGATGGCTCTGTCATTTTAAGCCTTCAGATAATAGGCCATTATTCTCAGAGTTCCTATTATATTTTATTAATGAGAAGGAGTGTGTGGGGGAAATTGTCACAAACTCTGAAAGATTTGCACTTGGAGCACTCACAGCTCTTGAAAAGGGCAATTCATTGAGCTGCCTTGCTTGATGGATGTAGATCTCATCTCTTCCTCCCCACTTTTTCTTTTCCTTCCTCCCCACTGGTCCTGCCATGGGACAGGAGCCATGGGGACACATCCTGCCCCGGGCTGGGGGCAGGACCAGCAGTTTGGGTTATCCAGGGTGGGATCCCTGCCAGCTGCAGTGATGGGGATGGAGGCTGGGTTGGTGCTGTGGCTGCAGCCCAGAGCAGCTGAGCTCTCCTCTCACATCTGTGTGTGTGGGTGTGTGTACACGTACAGACAGCCAGAACAAGTCTGTTCCTGTTTGGGAGATCAGTGTCAAAAGTGTATTTTGTAAGAGCTGGCCAGGCTCCTGTTTCCACATTAGTAACCAAAAGCAGTTAGATGGTTTTTTGGGTGCCTTTGCTTTTCCAAATCAGTGCATGGCTGTGTGTCTCCCTTTGGAAAAGGGAAGGACATGCTCCAGAGCCTTTGTGAAGTTATGTCAGCAGCTCATCCCAGTTTGGTGGGGCTGGGCATCCCATAATAGGGTGGCCAAGGTGTGACTGCAGCAAGAATGGAAGGGAAAACCTGTGTTGGGGGATGGGGACCAGCTTGCAGAAAGGTTTCTGCTCCCCTGGTGCTTACAGGAAAGGGATGAGTACAGACATGTTGGATCCAGCTGTGTCTCCCTTTGTGTCTGTACAAATTGTGCCTTCTCCAGCCTTTCAGAAACACAGGACGAGGATGGGTTGTGTTTTTTCGGTTTTTCTTTTTTTGTTTTCTTACCCTGAAGTGCCTGAACACCTGAGGCTGAAAATCCTCTTCTGCCTCCCCTTTTTCTCCTTCATTCATTATCCTTGGTGGGGAGTTGGCTGCTAATTGCAGTGTCCTGCATGTGTCCATCATTGCCCAGTGAAAAGCATCTTCTGGGGTGTTCTAAGCACCATTATACAGCTGGGATGGTGAAAGAAGTAAGGTGTGGTGGAGAAAAGTGGCTTTGTGGCTGGTCTGCCTCTGCTAGCAGGAGGAGGAGAGGAAGGGGAGCATGGCTTGCTCCAGTGTGTGCATTAACCCATCCTACTGCCTCTGGGGAGAAGGGGACACAAACAGCAAGAGGTGGCCCTGAGGGGAAATGGGACACCTGTGGTGAGAATCAGCTTTTAGTTACCAGCCATTGCCTGACTGGTTTGGGTTTTTTCTTGTCTTTGACACATTTTTCTCCAGCTCACTTTTCTGTCAGACCCAGAACAAATGGTGTTTAATCTGCAGATACAGCTCACAGCTGGGATAAATGTATGCATTCCTGCACCTTTGACTAGCTTTAGGTATTTGTCTGGGGGAGCAAAAGTGCTTCCATATTCTTGGATAAGGGTCGTGAATTTTATGCAAAGGAGGAATATAAATTCCTAGCAGTAGCAGCTGGTCTTATCAGACTTGCTTGTATCCTAAATGGCCTGTTGCAGTCACCTAGCTGCTGGTTTAGAGGCTGAAGAGGATGCTGCAGTCTGGGCTGTAGCAGCAGGAGCACAGGCTGTGAAAATTCCCTAGGGCCAAGCTTTGGGGTGATGGGGCTGGAAAATTGCTGTACCTACACCCAGTCCATGCTCTGAGCTACAGGGGGTTGGTTCTGCCCTTACCTTATGGTGAAGTGGGGGAATCACCATCCCTGGAAGTGTAAAAAAAAAAAACATGTGGATGTGGTGGTTGGGAATGTGGTGAGTGGTGAACATGGAAGTGCTGGGACTTGATCCTAGAGGTCTTTTCCAGCCTATGTGATTCTATGATTGTTAATGCAAAGGCTTCACTGCTATAAACCAACATTGACAAATTGATAGCCAGTATGGAAGGATTGGAAGATGATCTTTCCTAGAAGAAACACTCCCAAACATCATTACAGACAGTGTTGGAAATAGAAATGGGATTTCTTGACTCCCTGTTCAATCTGCAACCAACAGATTCAACTGTTGAAAGAAATCAGTTGGGAAGTCAGTGGGAGCTTTGATATTTTAGCTGTTCATTTTCAGTGTTTTTTGTCATATCCTTTTAAATAATGAACTCCAAAAATTTCTGGTTGGCTATGAACAGTATGGTCTGGTTTTCAAAGCTACTGAGCTGTTAAGAACATTTTGAAAATTAGAATAAGGACTTTGGATGCCCAAATATATATTCAGGAACCCAGGTTTAAGCACTTGGATTTGCATACTTTGTTTTATTATCTGCACTTTTAAAATAAGAAAACAAATAAAATTTGCTCACCACTATCATTTATCCAAGCAATTTGAAGATAGCTTATTTTGTTATTAATTAGTCAATTAATTCTGTTTGTTAATTCGCTCTGTTGCAAAATATCAGGCTAAAGAAATTTTCTGTACATTAACACAATAAATCTCAATTTGTTACTGCTGTTTTCTGGGTAACACACAGCCAGCAGAAGTCAGATTTATTTATTTTTTCCATTTTCTCTGGTTAAGACCAATTGTTATGCAGTTTCTTCTGTCTCTCTGCTGATTCTTCAATTTTTAAGATCCCATCACTTTTGAGGATGAGGTTCAAAAGGTCTTTGGGGAGAGCTGGTTTGCATCCTGAACTCAGGAGCAAGTGTTGCAGGTCCCAGTTTGAAAAAAGGAACTGCTTATACTAATTATTTTTGTTGCTTGTTTATCTCTTGATAGTTCCTACAATCCAATTAAAATCATTGCTGTTCCTTGCAGGTGGCATGGATCTTCATTTGGATTTCACAAGACATAAACAACGGCAGCTTGTGAAGACAACACTACTGTGAAGGGTAAATTCACTTTTGAAAATTCACCATGAAATTAACTTTTGTTCCAAAAAATAAAATGAAAATAAATGCAGAGACTGTGGAGCAATCACAAGCCTCCAGCAGTGAAGATTTAAGATGGTAAATACTGTAAAGCTTTTAATAAGCCTTATATCATGACTCTGTTTTAATGATATTGAATGAATTTGGTCTCGAAGTACCAATAATTTCTGGGAAAGCTGTCAAAAGAAAGCATGTCTAAAAATGTGCTTTTAAAAAAAACAAAATGTGCTTTAGAAAAAGACAAAAAAAAAAAAAAATCACCATCCACTTTCAAATGGTTCCTTGAGAAAACTATCTTTAAATGGCTGAGGGCAATTGGCATAATGATTTAAAGTTGGGCTGGTGGGTCCTAGCAGGGAAATGAGAGGTAACGTGGAGGCTGAGCTGTGGGACAGAGATTGCTGCAATCAAAGGCATCACCGTGACACTGCATGAACTCAATATTTGGCCAGTGACGTTTGCACTCCACAAGAACCCAAGGGAGGCAATTAGGAGGGCTTGGAGAAGGAGGGAATAATTTTACCTGTCAGGTTTGTAAGTGGGCAGCTCTGTGGGTGTGTGTGAATACTTGTGTGTGTGTGTGTGTGTGTGTGTGTGTGAAAGACCCAGAAATTAATGAAATAGAGAGGCTCGGTGGGGATTGACAAGCCTGTGGTTAGAGGTGGGGAAAGAGTTGTTTCCAAACCCACAAGATTTATTTCTGGAGCTGGTGGGTAGGTGGGAGGCAAAGTTAGCAGGCTTTACCCTTCAGGGCTTTCATCTGCTTTAAATTCAGTTAAAAATATTGCTAATTGTAGCAGCAAGCAGGCAAGATACCCATGTACATTTTACACGTGACTTCTTTACGTTTTTATTTAAAAGTTTTTATCTGATTTTTTTTTTTTTTTTTTTTTTTTTTTCCTTCCTTGATTTCTCAGGGTGTGGCTAAGGAGCCACAGGTAGAGAAGGTTCCAAATTCAGTGCTTGCAGCTCGCAGGCTGGTGCAGGACTGACCTGGCAAACCAGAGCTTTCCTTTCAGGGTAGAGAATTGAATGGTGCTGAGCTGGTGTTAAGAGCTGTACAAAAATGGTTCTTGCTCCAGGAGCTTGCTGATAGCAAGCACTGGTGCAGTGCATGCATGCTCCTGTGCTCACAGGAAGGTTTGGATGAAGCCTGGTCTCAGCTCTGTCATCAATGTGGTCTTCAGTGAGTGATGAGATCTTTCATCTCATTGCTTTTGGGAGTAGTGGGTCTACAGTATTTTATATCCAAGGCAGATAAAGCCGATGAGTGTCACCAGAACTCCAAATCCAGGGTTCTTTTATTGTCAAATTCTTAATGATTTGCCATTTGGATGTGTGGGGGAGATATTTTTCTTTTTTTTTTTTCCCCCTCCCTCCCCAGACAAACTCTTCACCCTATTTCACTGCTGCCTTGCTGTGAAAGAGGGCAGTGGGGACAGGACCTTGGACATAAACAAGACTTCAAATAGCCTGAAGCATCCGAGGTCCCTCCCTGATTGTTTCTAGGACAATCCCTTACTGCAGGCACTGGAAGGAATTTCAAATTAGTGTCCAAATATCTCAGGAACGTGGTTTTGGTGCCCTGAATCAGCCAGCAGTTATGGGTACAGGTGTCACTGCTTCTCCTCAGAGCCCACCTGCCCTGCCTCTGCCAGAAATTATTGGCCAAAACCAGTTCACAGAATATCCTGAGCTGGAAGGACCCACAAGCTGTTGGTGTGAATATGTGGATCAGCTGCTGCAGCAAAGCAAATTTATCACCAAGCAGTGCTTTGAGCTAGCACACTTCTGTGACTCTGAGGCAGTAATTTTGGGGGGGATATATATGAACTAGGGCTTAAAAACTTGGCTTGAGCCGAGGGCAGAGAAGATGCCTCACTTAGCCTGAGGAATGCTTTTGACAGAGACACGTTGTCGCCACGTCTCTGGGCTGGGAATAAGTTGTACCTTTCCTGCAAATGGAAATATTTCTCTGAAGTCTGACAGCTGCAGGAACAGCAACTTGTCTCTTGATCACGTTTTCAGTTTTAAAACCCATTTCTAGTCCAGCAGCAAGGAGAAAACCCAAAGCTCATTCAAATGAGCTTTTTAATGGAAAAAGTCACATTAAATCTAAACCAATTTCATGATCTTGTCTGAGTCATGACTTTTTAAAGACTGGAGGCCGAGGCTGCAGTTAACATTGCCTTAGCAATGCTCAGTACTTATCTGTGAGCAGAAAGGTAATGGTGGGGAAGGGCTTGTGGTGTTATTTTTCTAAGGGCCTGATCATTTAGCTATCTAATTTGGGAAGCAGGACTATCTCTGGCTGACTCTTATCACCCTTTCAGCGAGGCAGATAGCAGCCAGCACATTACTCAGCGTTACCCCGTGGGTATCTGGTGTCTGAGTATGTGTCACAAAACGTGGCAGCCAGAACAGAGAAACCTCTCAGTGCTGGGCACAGAGAAGTGGCTCCAGCCCCACAGGGTAAGAGGTGGATGGATTTGTCCTCTGGACTTGTCCTCATCACTGAGACACCTTCAGTGGCTCTGCTCTGTTGTCACTCAATTATTTACTTCTCCTGGGGTTTGAAGGATGGAGGGGGGATATACTGTGACATAGGAAACTTTCCTAACGTGCTTTATAACTGCAATAATAATATGGGCAACACTATTTATAGTTAGAGAAGGACTTTCTTTTTTTCCTGTCTCCTGCTGTCTTCTCTCTGACAGCTGATAGTGAGGCACAGGGAGAGATTTAACCTCTTATGGCACTTTGCAGCTTTGTCTTCCTCACAAGGTTTCAATGTGGGCAGCTTCTGCAGGAATTCTTTTTTTCTGTTTTGCAGATGGAAAATAAAGACATGCAGTCCAGAGGTGTTTGTAGGGAATCTTCTGCCTTGAAACAAAACCCTCAAACCACTCCAAAATAACTTGTCAAGTTCTCTCCATGCCCTCTGATGGACCTTATGGATTTTCAGGTGTTGTGATGCATAAAAGTGGAAATGGTCACTGCAGAGGTTGGAGAGCCATGGGGCTGGGCTGGTGGGTAACAGGCCCAGGTTGCCCTTGCTCACTGTGATGTGACACATCCCACACTGACCAGGGTGACTGAGAAGCACCCATGGCTTTGTTTTATCTCCCCAAAATCTGTCCCAGTGCAGACTGGCCCTTTAACAGGAACCCACTGGTGCATGTGTGTAGAGGGGAGCAGAGACAGAAAGGAAGTAATATTGAGTCACAGCAGTCAAGAAGGATCAAAGATTGGCTATTTTTGACACACAAAAGGGTAAGTGATGCTGAACTCTCTCTAGACTGATTCCAGCTGAACACACAAGCATTTTAACCTCTTAATCCTCACTTCTGAGTTATAGCCCTGACACTGGGGGTTTTTGGAGATCCTCTGCTGCATGTGACCTCGTCCCAAGCAAATAACACCCACCCCTGGCTGCTGCACAGCATGTGCTGAGTGTTGAGCGTGGTGTTAATCCTGCAAACTCGGTGGTTTTTTTGCCTCCCTCACTGACCATAAGTGGAATTCCTGGGAATTCTTACTGAGAAAAGCAACCAGGTTGGACGAGGCATGGAACAACCTGGTCTGGTGGAAACTGTCTCTGCCTGTGGCAGAGAGGCTGGAACAAGATGATCTTTAAGGTCACTTCCAGCCCAAACCATTTTCTGTGATCTGTGAAATGTGGATGTAAGATCTCATTTCCCATTTTGATTTGTGGAACCCCAGTTCCACCTCACTGTCCTCCCTGAGTTTCCCCTCAGAGAAGTTCCTGTGCTCTCCTCTGTCATTCACATATCCCCTCTCCAAATCCTGAAAGGTTCCTCCATGTTTCCCAGGACATGGACTGGTGTTCTCTGTGAATCCACATCCACTCACTGTAGATATGAAAGCATTGTTTTGGTTTGAGCTTTGTTTGTATTATTTTTGGTTTGCATATTTGGGCTTGACATAAAACCCAGCCGAGAGACTCTTACTAAGCCAAAGCCATTTCTGCATTCACTGCAGATGAGCGTGGTGCTCCAGGGAACCAGTTTTATTCCAGGCTTTGCCAGTGATTCATTTCTGGATGCTGCCTGCATGATTCCCTCTGGGCCTCAGTTTCCTGTTCTGTAAAATGGAGATAATACCCTTTCATGGCACAGGGCTGCTTTGAAGCCTTTACAAAATTACTCTGATGTGTTTGGATGAAAGTTTCTATAAAGCAGATTTTAAAAAGCATGCAGCTCTCATTGAGGGGTTTGTATGGAGTGATCAGAACCCCAGAATTGCTTCCCAGGATGAATGTGTCTGTGTTGAACCCTCAGACAATGCTGAACACTGAAACAATATTCATGTAACTCTTCTAAAAGCATCCACTGTTGGTGCCCATGGCAGGGTTTGCTGCTATTCATTCTTTTTGTTTATTTTATGTAAATCCTTTTTCCTTCTCATTGAAAACACAAACAAAAAAAGGATGCCCGGAAAAAAAAAAAAAAAAAAAAGGAATTTTGGTCTGTAAGCTCTATAAAATTGATTCATCTTGAAGAAGTTTTTAGCAGGACCAACCCTCTCTTGCCTATCTGTGTGATTTTAAAAGAAACTCTCTTCTTTCTCCTGGCTGTCATATTATGGGGAGAAAAAATACCCTGAAAGCAGAAATGAAAGAGATGCAGAATTTTTGTCTCCTTGCCTTTCTCACTCTGGTCCCTTTATGTGCTCTCCCACCACCCCCTCCTCTGTGGCCCTCCCTCCTGCTCTGCCTCAGTTCCCATTTTCCCATTGAAATGTCAAATGCAGCAGTTGTCTGCGAGTGAAAGAGGGACTCCCTGGTGGGAACAGGCTGCCCTTCTAACCTGACGGCCTCGGCTGCTCTCCTCTCCCCTTTTTGGTGTTTCCCATCCCACTTTCTCAGCAGATGTTGTGTGGGGCAGCATGGGCTGTAAAGGAATGAGTTTCTTTTCACCTGGCCATGTGAATGGGCTGGCACAGAAACCCTGGCTTATTCTCTCAGACTCTGGCAACAGCTTACACAGAAAGAGATTGTTTCGAAGGGCTGTCTCTTTTCTTCTTTTTTTTTTCCAGACAAAGATAGGCAAAAAAGGCTCAGAGATGCTGGCTGTATTTTAAGCTTCCTCCTTGGGTGCCAAAGGAGTCCTTGGAGTTTTGTTGCTGCTACTTTTGTTCCTTTTATAGTTTCCATTCAAGCCCCAGGCTTTCAGCTCTCCTTTGTCTTAGTCCTACTTTTCCCAAGCAGTTGACATGAGAATTAGTTCAGAAACATGGTGGAGGTTCATCCAGGAGCATTGCCCCATTTTAGTCCAGGGCTGTCGTTTTTGACTCTTTGGTGGAAATTTGGAAAAGAGTGACATTTCCAAAGCTTCTGCAGGGAAAATATTTAGTTTCCGATGAGCTCTGTCTGAAAACATGTGACAAGGGTGTGCAAAAATGCTCAAATTCAATCCTAATGTTGAATTTTGTCACTGTGCTACTTAAGATTGGAGAGGCACCTTAAAGGTGGAAGAAATAGGGGGTGAGTTTTTACCTTTTCTCCCTTTTTTTGGCTCTCTGTTTATCTGGTTAATGTGGCTGATTGTTTTCTCTAGCCTGCTCTCCCTTACCAAGATCTTGGGCATCTTAGAGTTGGCCCATTGAACCATAGCAGAAAGGTGCCCAGAACAGAGATTCCCTCCCTTGCATGGATGTCTTTGCTTGGCACCTCCAGAGCACTGTCACTTATCCAGCTCACTTTTGGCCATGTCTCTGTGCTCTGAGCCCAACTCATTATATCTCAAAACTTTATTTATGTTCAAGAGCAAATTATGCACACAGCTTGTGAATAATTTGATTGCCGGCGTGAGAAACGCACACGCTGCTGATCCTGAGAAATGGAGCTGTCGTTTGCTGATTTAATGGGTAAATAATGAGTTATTCTGAAATACTGTAGGGATATTATGCCAGTGGTTCTCTTTGGGTCTTTATACACATTTTAACTCCAGTTGGTTTTTTGTTGTGTGTGCGTGTGGTTTTTTAAAAATCTGAAGTTTATTTTTGCAGTGGTGCTTGGAAAGCTGTAAATGATCCACAAGGAATTAACAGACAAAAGTCCCTGGCTCTGCTCCACCCTATTGAAGTTGATGGCAAAACTCCCATTGAATTCAGTGGAAGTAACAACTAGGTCCTGTGAGAGTAAACAGTAAATCAGTTTTATAATGACAATATTTCTCTAGTCCTGTTCTTAGTGCTTTATGTGGCAGAGGTGTTGGGTGCTTGTATGATGATGAAAGGCACTGACAAATCACGAATATCTCAGGTGAAATACAGACTTGCAAAGGTGAAATTTCTAAATTTGAAAGCTTTGGGTAGGCTGCACCTTTCAGGCAGCATTTTGAAAACCTGCACTCCGATTCTGTTAATGAGAATTCATTGTGAGAGGTTGACCTGCCTCTCCATCCATCATGTAGCCAGCAGGTGTAGGAGAGCATTTCCCCTTTCTAGTTTGTAAAAAGTGCAGTTTTTAGAGACATGGGAGTGTAAGAATCAGCAAATTGATTCTCCTGCCTGGACAAGTGGGCATGTCATAAATCCCATTCAAAAATGAATCAGGAGGAGATGGATCATCTCTTGTCAGATATCCTGCAAATGTGATGCCTGTGGTTAGAAGTTTGCAGAAGCTTTTATCCTTGTGTCTGCTCTGGCACATCTCAGTGTTAAAGCCATCCTGTTAAATAATAGGACGATATAAATAGCTCAGAGGTTTAGTTCTTATTCAGCCTGTTCTGTCAGTGGACTCCAAAGTATTTGATTAAGGAAACAAATATCAGTATCTTACGTTTTACATTGAGGAATCCACAAATCCATGGCACAGCAAGATATTCAAGGGTGGACTTCAGTCTTTTCCTTAGTCCTAGTCTAGCATCTTACCCCCTGCCTTTTAAGGGCTTTATCCCTAAAACGTGTCTTGAGTTAAGAGCTCTGTATTGTAAAGTTTTCCTATTGATTTCTTCCCTGGAGTTTGTGGCTTTTGGAGGAGATGGCATTGATAATTGCTTCAGCTGTTCTTGACTGTTACAGGGCACTTCAGCAGAACCGTGTAGCCTGAGTGCTTGTGCTTTGTAAAATAACCCTTTGGCCCTGCAGAATGGGAGGATTTACAGGTTTAGCCTTCTTGATTTGTTTTTGAATTATTTTGTATGAGCTATTCATGGAGGGTACAACAGAGCTGAAGCTAAAGCAAGGTTGTCACTAGACTATCCGAAGATGAGAGCCACGGAAATAAAGTGCTATTGTTGCTCTTCAAGCAATGACACTGAATGAAATAAAAGACATCTGGGTAGGAAATAGCAGCCTGCTTCCAGGGAGGATCCATGGTGTACCTCAGCTTGCCATGAATGCTGGTCCTGCTAGGCAACCAGGAAAGGGAGCTGCAGGCAGCCGTGAGCCAGGCCAAAGAGAGAAAAAGGAAAAAAAAGCCTAACCCTGAGAAAAAGGAGTGAATTCTTCCTAATTGTGCTTTGGAATGGAAGCCTTTTTATTCTTGTCTTTTGTTGCATTTTCCCTCTTTTTTCACACTCCAGCAGCAGCCTGTGGGTCTCAGTGCTGGGTGGCCACATCCCACCCTTCCAGCTCTGCCTGGCCTCCAGGTGGGTTTGGGCTCCTGTGGGAGAACTGCAGCACCTCTGCATGCTCATCTCACAAACTGTGCCCTGGGAGCTGGGTCAGACTGCAGCATTGGCCATGACCCTTAGGAAGGGAGGGTGAAACCTGCCCAAATCTGCTGAAGAACAGAGTCTGGCTGTGGGTGATGGCAGAATTGCAGTTTTACCTAAGGATAAATATTCAGCCAAAACTGACAGGATTTTTTGAAGTGGCTGGTGGCTAACATCAAGTTCAGAGTGTTTGGGACATTTAATAGGTATCTCTGAGCAGTACTTTGAAGAAGGCAGTGGTGGACAGGAAGAGGAGTGAAATAGGATGGCCAGGGCTGGGGGAGAAGTCAGTGGCAGAGAGAATTGAATGTGGCTCTACCCTCTCCAGGCTGTCACCCTCACTTCTGGGCCATCTTTTCTCTCAGCAGTTTGTGCAAGTAGACTGAACCTCACTCAAAATCAAAGTGTGAAGGACAACAGAAAGGGAGGGGGCTGCTCAGGGGAGAGGGAAATGGCTTTGGGCAAGAGATGAGAGAAGCTGGGGCAGCACAGGGCAGCAGGGCAAGAGTAGTGGCAGCACCAGTGAAAAATTCCCTGAGCTTGTAAGGAAGCAGGACCAGGAGCTGTCTGGGTAAGAAGAGAAGTTCCCCATGGTGATGGTCTCACCTCTTACACACATTTCTTGTTGTCTGTTTTGCCTTTGATGTTTCCCTGTTCTCCCTTTATTATTAGATGTGCACTGGCAGCAAATGGGTTCTCAAATATTTATCAAAATTCTCAACTTGATTAATCAAAATTTATCATATACACCTCCCATCTTTAAACAGTGAAGCTGTGATACCCTCTGGACATCCAGCAGTGCTGGAAGTAGCCTAAGGCATCCCCTCCCTTTCAGCAGAGGCTCAGGGTTGAAATGCAGGGAAGGCTGCTGGCAGGGCCAGCTGTAGCTCAGGCAGCAGCCTCAAGAGGGAGAGAAGGCTTTCTCACAGGCTTTTATGACCAATGTTCAAAGGGAAATGCCTTTAGAGAAGAAAAGGCTGGGCTTTCTGGCTGTACACAACTCAGACCTGCAAATCTCTTCTGTGGCTTTGTTTTCCCTGATGCTCCTCTTCTACCTAATCCTTCCCTTTTGCTCCTGCTGATGGCTGGGGACTACTTTTCTCCAGCCTGGAGACTTTAAAGCTGAGCCTGGGATGAGGAGTCTCACCTAAACAGATTCAAGTCTGCACTTTTCTTAGTCAGAGATGCATCATCCCTGTGTATGACAGGACAAATAGCCTGGACAGGAGGGGAACGAACTGATTATTTCCCTTGAACTGAAGGATGCCCTGGCACTGTGTGGTTGATCAGTGGACAAGAGCAGCACAATTGGACAAATGACCAATATAATAGCTAACAAATGGAAAACACCATGGCCAGCAAAGGAGCTGGCTATTTAAAGGCAGCAAGAGGTTTGCAGCACCAAGCCTAGCAACAGGACAAAAGTTATTCCAAACACATGAGGCAAAGTCACCATGAACCCACTGTAGCATGCTATTAATAGGAAGGGGGGCCTAATTTCTTAAAGGGTGATGCCAAAACATCAGAAGAAATCTGTGATGCACATAAAGGAGCAGCACATTGCACTGTATCTAATTGTCAGGGTAATTATTTTCTGCTATGCAAATTACCAGGAGCAAATCCACTGCATTACATCTATGTGTATTTAATTATCATCAAGAGCTGGAGTTGAGGGACTAGATTTAATATGTTCGTAATGAAATAGCCAGAATTTGTGTGTGCATTTGCAGAGAACTCGTTATT
>JAREIS010000143.1:1395000-1665318 GCA_030060385.1 Muscicapa striata striata
GTTCTATTTTAAATAATTAAAAGTATAATTTAAAACTTAAATTGATCATTTCAATAGACCTGATCCTGTCCTCAGAGGGAGCCTCTTGTGTCATAGTTAAACTGTTGATCAGTCCAGTGTCACTGTTTCTCCTTCATCAGAACATGTACCATCAGATCTATAATTCTTTTTTGCTTATGATGGCAGAGCTCCAACATGGGTGTAGTTTGACCCAGGTTAAGCAGATTTAGCTAAATGCATAAATTGTTCACATTCTGTCATGTGAAAGATGTAGGCCTTGAGCCAATGTTGGGAATAGATAGCTCACCCAATGAAGAAAGTAATGTATTTGCAAATTTTCACACGTCTGGACATTACTCTCTTCAACTCCTAATTGTCCAAAGGAGCTATAACATCTAAAACAATGTCTTTGATTTTTGTAAGAGCTTAGATGACTGTGTGTTCTGACATTAACAATCCTAGGAAGCAAATTTCAAAGCTGTAAAACTCTCTGAAAGTGGGCTTTCCATCCCCTTTTGGTTTTCCTGGCCCATTTTCACCAATAAAATCACATGAAGAGTAAACCCATAAGCCAACTAGTAAGTCTAAAGATTTTCATGGTATAAATCACAGACCTAACAGGATGTCAATGCCCTGCAGGGCAGGTCTATTTCTCTGGTTTTCTTGCACCATAACATGGAATCTGTGTGTTTTCAGTGCATTCTTTTGGTGGAACTGAGCTATCAGAGATGTCCTCCAACACCTGAACTATATTTTCACACTAATTTTCATGAGTGTAGACCACATGGTATAACTTCCAGAAAACAATACTGAGCCCTGAAAATATCATTTATTTGTGCCTTGAACTACAATTTTAAACAATTATATGTTATACTAGCAGTTTGATGAGTTTCATTCTCCAGGATTTTCATTCTGTAGAGGTTACTAAGGAAAATTCTTCACCAAATGTCCAAGCCATAATGTAAACATCCATAATAAACCTGTGTCTAACCTGTGATAATGGTTGAACTTGATGATCTTAGGGGTCTTTTCCAACCCAAAGAATTCTGAGTCTACAAGCATTAAAACATTCCCCCTCAAATGTTACACATGATGAAGATTTGCTCTTTTCCTTCACCTCTGGATACTGGACTTCACTAAAAATCAGGAATATGTACCTAAATTAAGATACATAACCCTATAATTGCTGTTAAGGAGGTGAGTTAAACCCTCCTAAATAAGGGAAGCAGCTTGCCTATGGTTTTCCTAAACCCCCTAAGATGACATCTACAGCCCATATGTGACCACATGTGGTATAAATAAAATGGAAGTTTAAAAGAGAAAAGAGATAAACATATAATTAAAACCAGCATAGCAAACACTTGTGCTCATTCATTTTAATGACTGCGTGCTCCAGTTTACAGAGCACTTGCAGACCCAGGCCCTAATAGCTGGGTTGACCACATGCCATAAAATACATCAGTGTAGGCTGGGTCCAAATTATCCAATACTTGTAATAAATTCATCCCATTAACTGGATAAATATGCACAAGCAACAGCTCTGGAGATAATGCTGGGAAGTGGCCTGTTTTTATTTAGCAGCAATGCCAGCTCACAGAACCTGATAAACAGCAATGCTATTGCCTTTTATTACAAAAAAACAAACAAAAAAGATTAGTTTAGCTTTTAAGATCTTATAACTATGTCTCTCCTTCTGTTATCTGTAACCTGAACTGAAAAAAGAGATTTTGAGGCCTTGAAAGCTTCAGTTCTGATTACTTTTTTGTAGGCCTAATAAAAGGCATCAGTGATAGGATGTATCTGTGAGAATGAAATCTTCATATATTGAAGGTCAATTTTAGTCGAACTAATATAATCAGTAAAAGTCAAGGTTCCTTTACCATTAAAATTGTCCATGCTCTGAGTCTTTTGATATTCTATGCTTAACCTTGAATCATGCTGTGTGTGTTGTATGCAGGGAGGATGGTGAATTCACGTTAAAATATAATGACTGAGTAATCCTGGCCTTGATTTTCAGCTGGGCAAAGCAGATATCCAACAAACACAAGACTTCTTTAAAATTATTTGAAATTAATAAGCCCTCTAAGCACTTCCTTTCACCTCAGAATAAGCAGCAGGTCACCCAAAATCTACAAACAGCTTTTCGCCACAGTTTTATGAAATATTTAATATCACTCCTGAATATATTTCTGGAAGTTGAAAGATGGTTTCAGGTATTGATATTGAGATAGAGCAGGTATTGATATTGAGAAATGCTTTGAGGTTTGCACAGAAGAAATCACACAAAAATCCTGACAGGAAGGTGTAGCCGGGTGGGAGTTGGTCTCATCTCCCAAGCAAGAACTGGCAGGACAAGAGGAAATGGTCTCAAATTGCACCAGGGGAGGTTTAGGTGAGATATTAGGAAAAATGTATCTTCTGAAAGAGTTATTAAGCACTGGAATAGGCTGCCAAGGAAGTGGTGGGATCACCATCCCTGGAAGCATTTGATTGGTTCCAAAACTTTTCTCTCTCTCAACCTCTTCCCTTTTCAGTACAACCATAAAATAGGAATCTGATCATTTGTGCTGGGGAATGAAAAGGCGAATCAGTGTGATTCTGCCAAGCCCAGACCAGGGCAGGGTCAGGCTGGGTGCAGGCTGTGTGTGAAGGACATTGACCTGAGAGCTCTGGCAGGGCAGAGATTGTCACAAGCATGAGTGCCACCTGATTTTTAAAACAGAGGTCTAATTAAAGAACACATTCAAATCAGTTGTCTCAGAGATGTGTTAAAAGCATCACACACAAAATGCCAAAAGCAAGAAGCAGGGCAGGTTTTCAGCAGTGCCATGCTGCCCACTCCAGTGGAATGAGTTCTGATTTTGATCTGTGTAAATGGGATTAGACCAAGGCCTGACTCTTATCTCTGGAACTGGATATATGGAGATGATATAAAAATATCTATTTTGGGTTTTGAAAACAGTCCTGAATCA
Source organism: Muscicapa striata striata (assembly GCA_030060385.1). Lineage (NCBI taxonomy): Eukaryota > Metazoa > Chordata > Aves > Passeriformes > Muscicapidae > Muscicapa > Muscicapa striata. The sequence continues at coordinate 1,397,973 of JAREIS010000143.1, forward strand.
AGAGAGAGTTTGAGGGATTTATGTGCTGAAAGACCTTGAGAAAAGATGTGGAATAGGAAGTGAAAGCTAAATATATAAATGTACAGGATGAAGTGGTCATTCTATTAATGATCACTCTGTTATGGCAAAAAAATGATTTTTAACCTGTGGATTCCTTAATTTGTTTTTTCTTTCCCAAAAGCCATTCCTGTTCCTTCTGAGTAAATTATTAACTAGAAGCAAGAGAAATGTTGATTTTAGTATTGATTATCCAGTTCTAAATTTTAACTTTCTTTTCAAAGTGTCAAGTTGAATGGAAGGTCAGAAGAATACTTAATTACAAACCCCAAGCGAGCAAAGACAAGTTTTTGATGCAGGACTGAGAGTTAATCAGAAAACAACTCTTTGAAAACCTGTTTCAAACTGGCTCAAAGTTATTATTATTATTTTTCCCCAGGATATCTGCACTGCAGAAGAGGCAGTGTCAGCGGTCTATAAATAGCACAGGACAGTATAAACTTTTGAACTGTGAAATCTGGGGGATGTAATCTTCCTGCTAAACAGAAGCTTACAGCAGATATTTAATGCTCTGATAGTGTTTGAGCTGTGAGAGGAAGGGAAATTTTGAAATATTGTTAGCACTGTGCCCTGGTGTGGTAGTTCAGGTTGGTTTGGAGCCCCTTGTCCCAGCTGAAAAAGTTTGTTTTTCAGTGTGCAAATTTGTGCAGAAACATACTGCAGCCAAACAACAGCATTGCCTAAAAAAGAGTCTTTGGATACAGAACAATTAATTCAGCAGACATTTAGATACTATAACACACTCCTTAAGCAAAGGATTTGTTTGAAGAAACAGCCTGCATAGCTGTTTTCATCACCTTTTGTGGAGCAGTGCTGATTTTCATCAGCTGAGAGTTTGCCCCACTGGTAAAAGCTCACAATTCACCTGGTGCTGTTGAGCTCCTGCCTGTCCCACCTGGAGCAGATGCAGGACGGAGCCACCTTTTACACCAGAAGTAGCTGAAAAGCAACATCACTTCCCAACATGAGTGCCATGCCATGGATTAATGTCCCTGTCATGGCTAATTCCACAGAACAGTTGTGCTGTATGCAGAAGCTGCTTTTCAGTGTGTGGGGGCACAGCCTGGGCACCTTGTGGGAGGGGGAAATGAAGACCCCACACTGGAAAGGAATGTGTAATGTGGTTTTTTTTTTTTTTTTTTTTTCCCCTTTCTTCTTTCTGTGTTTTTGGAGAGCTTTAGCCCCAAATGTTTCCAAGCAACCCCCAAGGGCATGAACTGGACTATAAACACATGGAACTCTTGGCTCCAGGAGCTGTCCACATCAAGATGCTGCAGTGTGATGGACATCTCTCCCAAAGAGGGCCAACACCCATTGGGAACCCCCCCTTCCTGCTCCTACAGCTGCCATGGGGGTGGGGGTGCAGGTTTTTAGCTGTGACCCCACCCTGCCCTGCCATAAAGGGGGTGGAATGAGTTCCAGGAGGGCTTGGCTGCTGGAGGTGGGGCTGTGATGCTCTTCATGAGTGTGGACATCTGTGGGGCTGCAGCTGGAGCTTGTTGGGGCTGGGCTGCTCACTTCTCCCAAAAGTTTCTAAAATGAGGAGCTATGAACAGCCCAGAGCAGACCTTCCTGCAAGGTCTGGTTGCCTCCATGGAGGGATGCATCAAACTCATGAGTAACCCAGTGTCTACAAAGGCTTTTGTACCTCCTGATTGTGTGAGGGTGAATGTGCCAGGGTTGTTGCTGGGCTGGGGGTGCTGAATGCTCTCCAAAGCCAGCAGCAGTACTGGGTGCTCTTACCCTTGAGATAGTAATTTTTGGTTGTGCAAAGTGCTTTAGTGAGTGGTGCTGGGGGTTAGAGCTGGCACCCAGCTTTGGAGATGGGGTTGTTTGTGGGCTAGAGACAACAACCTCTGTGTTTTCAAGCTGAATATTTATTTGTCCTCTTGCACAAGTATTTGGGTTTTCTGTTTGGATGGTGTTGTGGTCAGGGTGGTGCCTGTGGTGGCCCTGTGGCACTGAGCTGTGTGGCTCACCCTGCCAGGGAGTGCATCTGCCACACAGCTCGTGGGCTACTGTGTTCGTAGGTGCCTCAGAAAAAGGTTTTTTTGGGGAAGATGATCAAGTTCTCCCTTTGCCTGTGTAACTGAAGCTTTGTGATGAAGGGCAGAGTGAGTGAGGACCTCCCCTCGTTAGTGGGGATTTCTGTCTGGTAAAATGGTGTCCTTTTGGGTGCTGGGTTTCTTTGAGGGGCTGCAAGAAGAAAACAAGGCAGATGTGACATGATCACGCCTAAACTTCAGCTTTGGAAATCAGTAATGGCTCTGCAGACCTCTGAAATGTGGCCCTAAGAAGTGAATGCTGCTCTTCCCAGTGAATTTACCCTGTAAATTGCTAGAGACAGGGTTTCACTTACTTTACTTCTGTAGCTGTATTGATTTTTTTTGCCATCTTTCTTTTTAAACCTGAAGGAAAAATTCAAATAAAACCTAATGATGTCTCTCTGTTTCTGAACAGTTTTGGAAATTGCAGAGCAATCAATATTAAGTACACTTTACACCAATTTAGAGCCCTATTCTGTTCAGACATGTGCTTTATTGAGCTCTGATTTTTGAGTAATTTAGGCTGAAAAGTAGGGTAATGTGGATTTTCTAATTAGCTTGTGTTAAGTCAGTGTTCTTCCACCTGAATATTTTTAATAACTTGGTTTTTAAAAGCATGCGTCTATATATCCAAAGTAGGCGAATAAAAAGGACGATAATCTTTTCAGAAGGATGAAAGACAAGTGGATTAATGCAGAGTTTGAGATTTTGTGAGAAATTCAGACATGCAGGCTGGTGCTGCAAGGAGAGCTTCTACTTGTGAAACTGTCACTTGTTAATTAAGTTAATGTCTACAGTGCTCTGAAAATGTAAAGCAGTATGTAAGTGCTAAGTATTATTATTAATGATGCCAATTTTGACAGGTTTACTGGAATAGGCTTTGCAGTACAATATAAGCTAATGTTCTAATGCTTTACTCATTTACAATGAAACTGTAAAAAATAAGAAAGTGGGACTAGGAGGCCAGCAGAATAGATGGAGTTCCTCATTTGCTGTTCTCCCCAAGTGCTGCCTGGCAGTGAGGTCAGAGTTAACATGGGGCTGTCTCTCCATCTTGTAAAACTCTTGGGGAAAAACCTCAGGTGTGTAATGATGGGCTGCACCAGATTATGGTGGTTTCCAGTTGTTTTAGGACATGTGCTGGCCCTTGGAAGCTGTGACATCAAGTGTTATATCCATGTGGCCCCTGTGTCCTGCCTGTCACCTAAAGACTCGTTCCTGTCACAGGCTGCCAAAGGGCCATGGAGGAAGGTGTCAGCCCTGTGTTCCCTAAGACTGCTTGCTCCTCTAAGACAAATCCCCTCTGGCCAATTAATTTGGTTTGTGGCCCCTGCCTCCCTTGCCCCAAGCTGCAGAAGGACACAGTTGTGGTGTTGGCTGTATTGGTATCAGTGCCTGAATAGGTGCAGAGAGCTTGTCAGTAATATGTATATAAAAGCACATATTAAAAGGTGACTAAATTGCCTTTCACATTTCATGGAGTCATAGTAGTTTGCATGTCATTTGGATATGGAAGCACAGCTGCATGTAAGTGTCTGACCCAGTAAATGGAATAGTTTCCTCAATGTCTTCAGCACATTTCCTTTTATGCTTTTTCTCTGAGCAAAGCTATCAAATCTGCCCGGTAAAAAGGGACAGCCTAATCTTCACATGTTTTTCTTAGATGCTCTTTAATTTTTTTTTTTTTTCATTACCAGGCTCAATTCTCTCCTGTCTTTAATGGCTTCTAAATGAAGAAACCATTTAAATAGTAAAGGAGTTGTATACTTATGTATCCAGGTCATATAGAAATCAGAACTCCAGTGTTTTCCTGCAGGTGCATCTTTCTGTGTGTTCCCATTCAACCTTACAGTAGTTTCCCCACAGGTCAAGTCCAGTGGGTGTCTTATTGGCATGGTCAGGATGGTCTTTTTGGCTTAATTGCTGCAGGAGAAACTGATGGATTCTCTTGCAGTTGGGCTGAGTTCTGCTAATGTGTCGAGAGTGCACACACACCTACACTCAACAGCTCCAGCCATATGAGATGAGCACTCCAGTGCCTAATTAAGTTCATTTACTGGCTGGCAGACACTCCACCTTTCAGTGCCATGTGGATCCTGGTTGTGCTGGAAGAACTTCAGGGCCAGTTGTTTTGTTGTGTTGTTAGAAACTGAGTTGTTGTGTCCTTATTTAATATGAATTTTGGTACTGTGCTGCATTAGTCAAACAGTGCAGGCAGTATTGGAAGAGGGATGATGTGGTTACTTTTGGGGGCCTGAGAAATTATTTCTTCAAAATGTGGCAGCAGCAAGATGGACTCTAATAAAACTATTTCTTGCCTCTTGCTATGTCGTCAGTTACTTTAGTGTTAGACTTGACCAAAGGCTGCTGGAATCCAGCCAGGAGTCTGTCCTCATGCACCCAGAAAAGGGAGAAATTGTATTTTTTGTCTTTTTAATATTGGTCAGTGATGAAGTGTTATGAGAATATTGCACTCTTCACAAGATGAATCTGAGTAGGAATGGCTGTCTAGAATCAGTGCTTTGATCTGTCAAAGGATCTAGAAAATAACAGTTCTCCTCTGCAGGCAGGTAACAGGGAATGCCTTGGGTGGAAAGATCTATCAGTTCACTCCATTTTCTTCCCATCAGCCACCAGTCAGGTGTTAATCACTGGGTAAAGGAGTCTTAAAATCTTCTGAAAGCAGCTTTGAACTGCTGCTGCTCAGGCCACAAAGAGGGGTTTCTGCCTTGGCCTCCTTGGAGCTGGCTCAACTCTTGATACTGAGGTGTCTCCTGAGCCAGTCGTTTTTTCCTAATCACAGAATTGCAGTCCTGGGGTTTGCAAACTAAGTAGGTTCACACTTTCCAGGCTCTGCAGCCTATTCCCCATACAGAAAAGAAAGCAAAGCAACAGAAATAAAAGAACAGACTCCAGCAATTGCTGGCATTTTAATTTGGGAGGAGAGGCTTAAAAAAATCTAGGGTCAATGACTGGCTGTTGATCCTGGAACTATATTAAATATCAGTTGTATTGAGATCTAAGTCTTTTGAGACATAACCTTAAAAATTATAACCTTAAAAATATAAAAAGGGCAAGCTTCTTGCCCTTTTCTAAAGTGCAGTAATAGGCAGTAATTCTAAAGCAGGTATATGGGCATCTGCTTTGGATGCTCTAGTTACAGAGCACGGTGCAGGTAGTACATCAACCCTATCATGAAAGCACAATAGTCAGAGTAGAGTCCTTAAGGCATCACTGTCTATTATAAATCAGTTAGAATAATTCATGCTATAGATTTCCCAATGCTGCAAAGCCTCTTATTCAGCAGCGTATAAACATATATCACATCTTATAGATTTTTTTCCCCTTCTTGGCATGAAACAGACTTAAAAGAATTCTGCAAGAGAACAATGCTCTGTACAGACAATTCCCTAAAAACTTTCATAAATAGGAGGTGGAATGAAAAGGTATTATTTATCTCCAGGATCATTTTAACAGTTCCAGTCACACCTTTGTTAATAAGTTTGGAGCATGTTGTGTAGGAGCCAACAGTAAGCCTGTGTGTGGAGCATACAGGGGCTGTGTCTGGAATCAGGCTGAAAATGCAAATAGGACTTTCTTTTCTGGTTTGGTTTCTCAACACAAGTTGGAGCAGCTTGCACCAACTGGTAAAGGCTGCAAAGGGCCATTTTGCCAGCTGGGAGGTGCAAGGGTGTAATAATGCTGCTGGCTCCTTGCCTGTGCCAGCCACAGGGAGGAGAGTGGCAGAGAAGCCAATGTATGTCTCAGTGCCACAAACCAGGCTTAAAGACAGCTTGTACCACTTGGGAGCGGGGCATTATGGATCTGAAGTATCCAAAGGCCTGCCATGAAATATTTATTCTGCAACTTCCCATATTCTTCATATCACTTACAAATCCCTAACATTTCCAAAAACCCCCATTAAATTGAACCGATTTAAGTCACGAAGCACTGGCTGATGCACAGCTCTCTAGGTTCTGACAAATGGCCTCGGGAGTGAAGGAGTTAACTGACCATCATCAATTACAGCATCAGAGGGGGTGATTAGGACTGAAATTGCAGGGAGGTTTTTAATTTAGCAGAGTAGAGGAGACTCCCCCAGCTTAGCCAAGCTCATCAGATCATGCACGTCTTCCTGCTTCATCCGCTTACCACGCGCTGCCACTCAGGGCTATTGTGCATGGAGAGGGCACCAAGCAGACACCAGCACATTATATTATTCTCTTGTCCAGAAATCCACCTGAGGCTCACTGACACTCTGCTTGCCACACAAGTGCCTAGCGTGCAAAATTCTCAAAGACCCCCAACTCGGGACTCAATCAGCAAATTATGTGAAGGAAAAAATGGCAAAGTTTGAAATTTAATATGACCTAATTTGTCTGATTTGTAAAATTTTTTTGAAGTAGGTAGGACTGCTTCTAGGAGTAAAGATGCATTTAGGCTTATATGTTGGGATCAGTGATGAATCTGTTGAAGCAGTGTTTTGCCTGGCTCTGTGTATATTCAACACACACAAAAAAATGTGTAGAGTGTAATGTATAGGCTGCTTTAACTTCTCTGCTCTGTATTCTTGGTAAAATTGTTTACCTGGTAAAATTTGGTCATTCCCTTGGGGAAAGGGCAGCAGGCTTCAGGCCTGAAGAGTCACAGGACGGAAGGGAAAAGTCCTGTAGCCCATATGAAGCTTTTTGGGGAGTTGCAGTCACAGGCTGCTGGTGGGATGAGCCTCCTCTGCCTGCTGGGACCCTCTTGGTCCCCCTGGGGCTGCTCTGTTCTTGGGATTGGGGGTCCCAGCTCCACCCTGGAACTGTCTTGGCACATGCTGCTTATCAGGGCTGTGAAATGTAGGAGAAAAACATCCCTGACATGTACCCAGCCCCATGTTTTTAATCTACTCTTTCTATTTCTGGTTTCTACTGCTATTACATTTTCCTTTAGTATTTTGCCTCTGGATTTTAGAAAATTGGGGGACAAACTGCGAGTGAACACTTTATAGAGGCAGACTTTGTGTTCCTCATGTGGATGGGAGAAAAGGGGAAAGGAGGACAGCAATAATCCAGCTGGAAAATGTTCAGGATGGGCCTGACTCAAAATTCAAAGGTAGCAGGGCTTTGGTGACGTAAAGATAAATTTTTAGCTGCTTTTGCATTCTGAAGGCTTGAAACAAACTCTCTCTTCTGGCAGAAGCCTTGAGAATAACAAGAATAGAGATCAGGGAGGTGCTGGTGCAGCGTTAGTGATGTGGAAGCAGTGGGAAGCAGCAGCCCTGTGTGCTCCTTCCCTTGGGTTTTGTTGCTTGTAATGTTGCAGAGCTCCTGCCATTGAGGCTGGAGCTTTCTATATGATCATGTAATTAAAGATTGACTCATAGTGGGCAGGCATATGGAGGCTAAAACAGTTGCCCGTGAAGCGCTCGGCAGCATTTTGTGTGGTGTTTGACAAACCATTTTTATTTTGATTTTTGTTAATATGGCACTTTGTGCAATCATGGAGACACTTAGCATAGAACATCAGTCACCTGTGTAATCCTAATGAACTCATGTAAATGGAAATAAGGGGCTTCTGAAGACTATTAACAATGAGGTGCCATGATGCTGGAGGAGACTTGGCAGCCCTCTCAGCCCACCCCTGATTTTGAAATGTGAGAGCATAGCTTTCCCCATTGCTGAGGAAGAATAATCAGACCTAGTCCTCTAAATGATCTGTAGTGAAGCAATGGATATTTTAACTCCAGGGTTATCATCCTTACTCAAGCAAACTCCCATTGATTTTAGAGGAGTTATGCCTGAACACAGAGAAGTGCAGGGCTTGAGTAAGCCTTGGTGTGACCTGCTTCTGCTGTGTTTCTTCTCCAGCCCGCAGCAGTTGTGAATTGTTGTGTTATTAATGCAATAATTTGGATATATTGATCACTGTCAGTTCCCCTTGTGTGGTAAAATCCACATTATTCATATAAGGCAACTGGAAAGCAAAATCTACCTCCCAAACCTGCGAGCAGCCAGTGGGGCCACAGCTGCTTTGCTTTTGGTGTGCTCTGAGCAGTGTCTCTGTGTTGTTGTTTCCCTTTGCACTGCTTTTTGCAAAGGTGGAAAGCAGATCCTAGTTTAGGCAGGTAGGATTTAGGGCTATTCAAGCTTTTTGCCCAGCTATGAGTGATCCAATGGATGTGGGAAATTTTATTGCTAGAGGATCTAGAAGTGTTTTCTATATTAGAAGTAAAGCCTGGAATTTCTGGGAATTGCTATAAACCAGGCTTAATGCAAAAAGGGTTTGGAAGTTGTTAAAGGGCCTGAAGTGGAAATTAGAGGTGCACAGTGTTTTCTGGAGACTTGGGCCATTTCTTCTTTCTTCTGGCACGTAAAGTTACATTTTGTAAGAAAACATGACTGCTTTGTTCCACTGTGCCATTGGGCACCTTGTAGGCTCTCTGCCCTTCCCAATGCTCACAGGTTTTGCAGACCCCCCCCCAACACAGAAGCCACAACATTTCTGGGACTCTCCAAGGAGCCTCAGCGAGTGAATCTTTGACAGGTCCATGCCCAAAGTTGCTGCTGGCTGTTTTTCAGCTGTCTGCTTTTATTGTAGTCTGCCTTGCTGCCCTGAGAGCTGCTGCATGTCACAGCCCTGGTGTGATGTGTGCACCAGCTGCTTGTCCAGACCTGTCACATTTTGTGGGGTTTTTTTTTTTGGGCTGCAACTATTTCTGTGCTGCTGTTGAGTAGGAGGGAGTTGCACCCTGGGCTAAAGCCAGCAGGGACCTCTCTATGCAGGTTGATGTTTATTTGGGGAAAACTCCCTGGGCACCAATATTTTTGCAGAGGGATAAGAAGAAAAGAAGTCACAATGTGCCCAAAACTGCTCAAAAGGGTGTTTCTGTAAGGGCAGCCTCCCAGAGATTGCTCCCTACAGAGCCTTAATGTACAATGAAAAGTAGGACTCTAACCCTGGGAACAGGCACATCTTCTCATGCTGTTTAATGTCAGTGATGCTCAAGCAGTGATAGCAATTATTATTATTAATCCTAAAATAGATTATAAAAGAAAAAAAAAAAGCTGCTGTCTGAAAATTCAAGTAATTGTAGTAGAGAGTCAAAGTGCAGTAGTTCTTCAGTTTGAGAGTAGCTCAAATCAAAGGAAAGAAATTCTGTGAGGCTGTTGAGGATCCTGGTCTGAGCCCTGCTGAATTCAGGGGCACTGTTAGAAAGATTTTGGTCAGATTGCAGGACAGGGACCTAATGAATATTTTGTTTTTTTTGGAAAGGATTTTTGCATCTTAGTTTGCCAAACTGATTAATATTTGCATTTTCTAGTACCAGCATATTAAACATCCTATACATTTTTCATCTTTTCTAATTTATCTTGTTAGGAAAAATGGGCAAATAACAAATATGCAAATCTATAATGTTATACTTTAATATAAGCTGTATGCTGCCTTCAGTAATGAATGTTGTTGACTACAGTAATTACATATGATTCCAGCTCCAGTTATTTACTTGTCAGTATTAGTGAATTGGGTTCATCTAAAACTGCAGGCAGTTTTCCGTTTCCCATATAAACAGTAATTGTCTGTTTAAGTATTTGCTAAAATATTATTTAAGTCTAAAATCAGGATTGCAAGTGGATTTCAATAACCTAGTTAATTTACTTTAATTTTGGAATTCTGTCTCTGCATGGGAAGAGAAATATGAAATGTAATTTCATCTCTGTATAGTTGATTTAATTGTATGTACTTTTGATGGATTAAGTTTCCAGTTAATTGTGGAAAATGCAACAACAATATTATAAAAAGAGGTTTAAAATAAAACAATTGCTGTCTGCTTTGCATGCTATTTTAAAAAATGTTTAACATTATTAATTTTACAATGGCAATTTATAAATATTAGTTACATCTTTCCACTTAAACCTCCCCAAATAGATGATTTTAATCATACTTATTGATATTATCTACATAATTATTTTTCATTATGCAAATATGTCTCAACTGCTGTGTTATAATGTGATGGAAACAGTTTTCAGTGCTTTAAAACACTTGCTTAATGAAATGCAGAAGACGATGGAAAACTGGTGTAAAAACCAGAAAAAAACGGGCAGAATTTTTTTTTAATAGCAACAGTGGTTTTATATATTAATATTTTATATTTTGAAATCAATTGAAAATTCAGTAAACTATGTGAACGTGAATGAGCAGTAATGACAGTTTAAGCTTTTAAAATAATGATCTTTAGTCATGCTACTTTCTATCCTTAGTTAAAAATGACACTCGATTAAAATCTGATTTCTAGTAAGTGACAGGTTTTGTTACTTTGTATATTTGCAAAAAAATGTAAATAACCAGCTGCTAATTCACGTACATTTCTTAAAACATCAAGGGTGTCTTTTCCCAGGGAGAAGTGATATCCAGTGTAAGAAGATTCTGAAAAGTTTATTTGAAAGTATAATTGGCAGAGCGTATAAAAAAAAAATTGACATTCAAAAATAGGTTTCATTTTAAGGATTCTTCTGCTTGGAATTTAAAGATTGTCAGGAGAAATATAATTAAGGGGGTTGCTCGGGACAAAATTACAGCATTGGATCTAAGTTTTCTGGCTTTTCAGTGTAACTGTATGATTGTGAGCTTAAATAATGTAGGCAATGCTTTCTTTTGTCAGAATAAATTATTATAATTTCTAGCACTTGGTAACTTGCAATTTGTTCTTGGGTTTTTTTTTTTGTGTAGACTCTTAAATAGGCACATAAGACAGCTTTGGTTTTTTTTTTTTTTTGTATATCCAGTGAGTTTTAGTTTTAAACAAAGTAAATGGTTATCACTCTTGGAAAAAAAAACTGCAGGATTGTCTGAAATAGTTTACTGAATATATGTTCTCAGTGCACTTTTCTTATAAAAGGTTGCTTTAGTGCTTTATTGTTTTGTTAAAGAAATGTATACATTTATGTAAACCCCTCCACATGAAAGTGTTGCTTCAGCCTTTATTAGATCATCACTGTCTGCAGCTACAATTTCAGCCCTAAGCTTAACTTTTTTTTTTTTTTTGCAAAGTATGTGGTTTTCATTAAACCTGTAATTAGTATAATTAATAATTATTCCCTAATTGAAACGCAGGTTAACAAACTTCCATATGTAAAAAGTAAAAGGGGGAAAAATGTCATTCATTCACACTGGGCTTTATAAGCCTATAAAACTCTTCAAAGGACTTCAAGATATCAAGCAATCTTTTATTCAGCTAAACCTACCCCCCACCTTCCCTCTTACACACACTTAAATACGCAGTATGCTCACAGCTTGGAAAAAAGCAAGAAAAGCCTTAATGGATCACTGATTTTAACCAAAGAGCTAGGTATGTATTCCATATAAATGGTTTCCAAACCATTTTGGTGTTAGTATTAATAATTTTCATCAAATGCAAACAAGCGTCTGGGCGCTATAGCAAGAGAAGCTTTCAGCTGTGCACCTATTAACACAGCTTTTATTTCAAGCTCCAAACATCTAAAACAATTACACTGGAGCAACTGTGTAATTTGCTCCTTTCTTTGCTACACAGGTATAGCCTTTTAGACAGAGGCTAATAAAGATTTAGGGGTAAAGTGGCGAGTTGAGGTCCAAACTTAGTTTGTCTTTACGCCTGTGAGTAATTAAAGTCAAAATGAATAGGCTGAGACAAATAACATCAGCAGAGGTATTCACATGTGCATGGGTTGCAGCGCCCAGCTCGAGTTAGGTACTTTACAACTGATGTAATAAATCAAAGAACAGAATAATTATTTCCCAATTTACCGTGACACAGATATCTTGTCATCACCCTGGTTATATTTACCCTTAAGAAGTGGTGAATGCTAAAAATCTATTTAGCCACATCCGTGAAACAGAGCTAACACAGTGGGAAATATTCCTTTGTTTGTTTTTAAAAATATAAAATCACTTGTCAAGATATTTGCTCATATTAGAAGCCAGATATTTTCTATGTGAACCTGAGGATCAGAATTTTGTACCTAGGACATGACTTTGTTTTTAAGTGGTTACTTATTTAAATATTTTAAAATATTTTACTGTTGGGGATATTTTATGTTCTTAGAAAAAAACTAGAAAAGTCCTATATTTAGTTATGTGCTTTGTGAGCTGTGCATTTATCTGAAATGTTTATTTGCAGTTTAAAAATAGATTATTTTAAAATTTGCACAAAATATTTGTTATTTAGATTGGAGAAGTCTGAAGCACAGGTATAGCACCCTCAATGCGTGCTTTTTCTGCAGGCATTTGGAACTGATGGAGTTATTTGTTCAGAAATATTTCTTCAGCAGTTTTTCTCTGCATTTAAAAACACAGCACTGAGCTAAAATTTAACATTATGCTAGACTAAACACTGAAGTGTTCCCTTAATATCCCACTTTAATTTTAAAGGAGTAACAAGTCAGGGAGAAATTGCTGCTGTGGGGTCCAGCGGCGGGCACTGAAATATTATAAGCTCTGCTTTCATAATGCTGCCTTTCAAAATCAGTTATCTGTAGTTATCTTAAAATCTGAGTGCTTTCCAGAACACCAGATTTAAAGTTTCTCAGGAGAATATACTGTTTCAATCAGAGTGCACGTTAACAAAAATCCTTACAATTCCCTGTTATCTTTGTCCTTTTTTTAAATAGGAGAGAGAATGCAGAGGATGACTTATGCTTGAATGCAGTTCAATGTATTTGTGTTTTATTGATAAAAATATGCATCTACATATATAAGACCAGGCAGAGGTATGTATTTATTTGTTATTAAGTTAAAAAAAGCTCTTACAGTTCCCTCACCAAGATTTAGCAAGTTTGTCCTACTTGCACATTACTGATAAATGTCAAATCCAGCTCAAATAATAATCAAATTCTCAGGGTGACTGAACATCTTTTCCTGACTTAATCTGTCTAAACAGGTACGGATGTATTAAAAAAAAAAATCTACAAACCTCGCTGTTTCTTCAGCTTCCCTGCTGATGCCTGTCAACTTTTAAAAACAATTTTTAAGCTGGGGTTGGGAAGGCAGGGAGAGAGTAAAAGCTCTTTTCAATTACAGATGATCGGTGAGAACTGTGACATGATGGTCAAGCTTCTCTTAACTCTTAAGGGTGTCCTTCATAGTTCACAAATATGTTCAAACACTTAAAAGAGTTTGAGATGTGCACTGGTAGTAGGGGGAAGTCATATTTCTCCTGGCACTGAAGTTTTTCAGAGTTGCTAACAGGTGATTCCCATTTCTATAGCTGAATCCACACACTGGGGGATTACAAACTGGGGGCTAAAATATAGATTTATTGCATCTACAGGATCCTACTGCAGTGTCCTCAGAGATAGCAACAGTTCCTATATTTATTTCTTGATCTTACTGCAAAAGTTTGTAGCATGTACTTGTTACGAGCTCCAAACTTATTTCACAGCATGGCAAATATCTAATAGCTAGAAAATTGGTAGTATGGTCTAGTCATGCCATTTAGAGATGTGTGTTCTCTAAAAATCAATACAATAAACTTGCTTGTTCATTATCTGACTAGTAAAGTGTTCTGTCTCAATAGGATTTCATTTACACTGGGTAGGTCACCCAGGAGAGTAACAGACCTTTTAGTTAACTACTACATTTTGCTTTGGTTCTTAATTTGTGAGTAATTACAAAATATGCTTAACTATTAGTTTTCTCATATGAAAATAGCACAAATGCATTTGAATGCATCCCTTGCATAGATTTTTTTCCTCATCTGAACTGTAAAGATGTTGTTTTAAATTTAAGGGTATAAGTTTATTCTATTACTTATAATTTGTAGATGGAAATATTCAGTGACAAAAATCTCTGAATACTCAGAATGAGGCTTTTTTTTTTTTTTTTTTCTCCTTCTGGTTCAGTTTCCCTAATTTCTTTTATGGAGTAATTTTAATAGACTAGGTCAGTCTGACAAAAGTATTTTGCAAAGTAAATTAACTATATTTTTTTGTGGCAGTACAGAGATCTCATAAAGGGCTGAATCTTCCAGCATTTTTCCTTGTAAGGAAAGTAAGGTCATATATGTGTGAATCTGCTCTTGTGCCAGAGTTGGAATGCGTAGGTAGGATACATATGCACATATTTCAAGTACTGGAAAATAAATCAATGTAAAATAGCAATTATTTAAGGTAGGGCATAGTCTTGGCATATATCTAGGCAGCATTTAGCGTCTGTGGGCATTATCATAGCAAGAAAGTAATATTGGAAATCAGCCTGGATTACTTTCACTTGTAAAGATGATTTTTTGAGTGTAAAACACAAGGTTTGAGCCCTAAACTTGCATTTTCCAGTATGCGCTGCCAAATATTCACCTTGTGCAGACAAAACGTTTCTGCTTTATTTGGCAAAACACTTATTTCTACAAGAGGAAGATGCAGCCTACATCAAAAACATTCTGATTGCTCTACAGCTTTCAGCACTTAACACATCTCTAGGCATGTACTGAAAAACTACTTGGGAGGAGATGTATGTATATGCATCTTACCCCAAAACACTCTAGAAACTGATTAATCTGTTTTGTAAATCAAAGATTTCATCTTCACATTATAGCACAGCCAGATTAGCAAAGATGTGATAGTGGGACACGGGATAATTTGCTAAGTCAAAATTAATGGCAAATAAAATCAGTTTCCCTTTGTGGTTATTTCCAGCCAGCTGCATCCAAATATAAAAGAACTATCAAAGGGAGCAAAATAATCAACCCATTAATTATTAACTCAGAACAACTTCAGAAAGCACTTCTTAAACCTCCATTGACATCATCCTGACAGGCTCCTAATCTCAGAAAGTTGTTGGTAAGAGTTGCATTGGGCTCAGCATGCCACCAATTCTGACTGGAACAACTGCAACTCGAGATGTGCTGCAGCACAGATAGGAACACATGGGACAAGCTGCGGTCTCTTAAGACATCTGTGAGTAACATTTACAGCACAACGTGCTGGATAATTCCCCACGTAGCTCTACCTCTGCTGTCAGCATAATAGAGTTGTCAACAGCCTAATTGCAAGATGCAATATGAAGGAGGGGGTCATCCAAAAAAAAAAAAAAAAAAAAAAAAAAGAAGAAATCTCAGTGGAAAGTAACACAAATCAGCTGTCATTACTATAAAGCTGAACCAACCTTTGGCTAAACCATTTAAACCTCCAGATTAATCCCTAGATTTATCTTTATAGATTGGATCAAACTCAAAAGTTTGACTGCAGATGAAAGAGGAACTTCAAAACGAAGGCTCTCATTTATGCCCATTAGACAATGCATTTGGCTAATGATCTACAACACACATTAGCCTGGAAACAGTGGTTTTAAGGCTTAACTGTTGCATCTCTTTTCTTTTCATGTTATATCTCAACCTTCATTTCCAGCTTTTATTTCTTAAAGCATTTTTGTCGGAAGGTGAAAATATTTTTTTAAACTGAAGATTTTTTTAGTTTCTGCCTTTGCCTTTCTGCCAACTTACATGATTAAATATCTAGTCTAGAAGTTAACTTTGGAAGAGCTTATTTGGTTATGTGGTATCAGTAGATCTCTTTATTGCAAAATCTATATGCTAATTAATTTGAACAAATTTTTAGAATTTGTCTAAAATGTCACTAATTAAAATATAAGCAGAAAAACCCCCCAAACAATTAAAACCAACCAGTGTTGAAAAACAGTAATTCAGTGAATTGGGTTGGTTTTTTGCAGTAGCTACTAATTTTATTCCTATGTATATTGAAAACCTGACATCATGAGGCTATTCTAAGTCCACTGTTTCTTTTTTGTTTTAAAAAAAGCCAAGCAAACTCAGTCTAAGCTATCGAGTCCTCTCCTCCCCCCTGCTGAACAGCACAGGCTAGTAGTTTTTATTCTTTAAAAAAAAAAGATACTAGCCATTCTTTCATCTTATGGGGAGACATTTAAATTTAGAGTAATTACAAGACAACAAAAGCAGCACTGAGCATGAATGACAAAATGCAGCTCAACTTGATGTTTTAATGCAGTTTTCCCCTCTCATCAGGGATATTAACCCTTCTGACTACTTCACTGAAGATTCTTACCCTTATTTCCCACACCATAATGTGAAAGCCAGCTTATCAAAATATTATCAGTTTATAAACATGGATGAATGAGTTCGAGTATATATTTCTCATATACTACCTCAAGTTTCAAGACTGTATTTCTTGCTGTTTATGATACAGGCCTTGCAAGGAGCTAGGCAACAGATCTGTTAGAATTGTTTCTGGCTGGATGTAGAGGAGAAAAGCAAGTTTACTGCCTCATCTCAATCAAAACAATTAGTTTCAAGAAAACTAGAATCAATATAATTTCCTCTTTTAAAAAATTGTTTCCTACCTTTGCTGGCCTGTTTCATCTGTTTCATTAAAGGTGCAACTTTTATTGATGCTTCTGCTCATCCTATGTTTTCATCAGTGTGAAACCTAAAATGCTCTTTGCCTAAAGTGTAGGTTAATATAATAGCTACTTGAAGCAGGAAACCTCTGCTATGTGTCTATAGTTGTCTTTATTTGGGCCTGTGCAGCATTTTGTTTGTCCTCTAGCCTTTTACGGCAGCTGGACCCTGACCTTCAAGTTCTTAAAAAGAGGGGGGGAAAGTATTCTTTTCAGATTCCAAGTTCCTCCCTTTTTACCCTCCCACTGACACCGTCCCATTCAATACTAGAGATAACTTTATTCATCTATACATCATTGTATCAAATTCAATAGGCAAACTGCTTCAACATGCTTCAGAGCTGGACAGGGCAGTAATGTCTTCATTTTTTCCTTAATGCAATGAGTTTCTTATCACAGTCCTTTCAAGCACAAAACAAACACTGTAACAAAAATGATCTCCAAGTTTTTCCCACCCTGCTATTTCACCATGGGCTTATTTCTTTGTTCCATCTTTTAGTGGACAGCTACAGATACAAAGATGTAAAATTGATTACATGCATACCTACCTAACAGGAGTTAAAAAGGGAATTGGTGGGGGAATGTTTTATAATTAAATACTGTATTGAGAAGATTTACTTTGAGCTCACACCAAGAGCATGGAAGTAATTTGTTCCTGAATCAGCTGTCATCCTTTAAACAGGATACCAAAATTAAGTGGCATCTAGAAAAGCCAGTAGGAATGCCATGTCAACTGCGAATCTGGCTGATCACTATCTGAAAAGATGGACCTTTTTCCCAGCTCTAGTCAGTGTGGATTTATACACCTAATGTTATAAGCTCTCAGTCTGTCATTAACTGCCAAGCTTGACTTTAAGCCAATGACAGCAGCTCCCTGGGTGTCAGGAGAGCTCCAGCAGCAAGAACTCCAGCTTTTCCATGTTGTTCTGAGTCCTGCTTACCTGCAGATGAGTTTAGAGAAAGAGAATTGAATCCTGGTCCCATGTGTTCATGTTGTAGTGTGGTTTAAGCTCGTTAGCTGAGTTAAAAAAAAAAGTGCTATGAACATACTGATAAGAGGGATAGATCAGTATTTTAATGAATCACTTCAAAGGTTTTGTAGTGCCTTTTTATTGTAGCATGAAATATGTAATATTAGGATACCCAAGTCAAGCTCATGTCTCATTGACATCTTTGTCTTTTAAATGGAAAGTAAGGCTGGAGGGGGAAAAGTTGGTTAAAATTCAGAACTTCTGAAGTGCTTAAACCAGCTAATGGTACTAGATCTCATTTTAGATTCCAGGGATGAAAAAGAAAGAAATAAAAAAATCAGACTTACATCCCTGACTGGGTGTTTTCCACTACAGGCCCTACATGTTTATGTAGAGGGTATTGCGAACGTTTGGAGGGATTTGGGAGTTTCAAAAGGAAGAAGTTTATACATTAGTGCTGCAAGTTGCAAAACACTGTTGATATTCAAATGTTTATTGTGTAAAATCTGGGATAAGCTTCAGCATGAGAGCTCCTTTAAGTGCCTACAACTATTGCTAATTCCCCTCAGCATTGAGGCTTGCACAAAGGCCTTAATCCAATTCCACTTTTTTTTTTTTTTTTTTTTTCAGAAAGCCTATGCTATTTTCTCTCACATAAACTAACAACACTATCCCATCACACTGCAGAATGGGTCAAAGAAAAAGGGCTCTGTGTTTATACTTCACCAACACTTTGTGTTTCTTGGCCAAGTATGGCAAGAAACTTTAAGTGCGTCCCCCAGGCCCCACGCCATCTTTAGAAAGAAAAATAAGCCTTCAGAGATTGAAAACACACTATTTTAGGCACTAAAAAACCTATGAAATGTCAACTGTTCTTTCAGTCACTATCCCTGAAAAGAAATTGATCACCCCAGTCTCATTCTTCCAGCTCTGATTTAAATTATGAAACAGAGGAATTGCTTTGATACTATAGTGTGTCCTACCTTGCATATAAAATCCTTGGAGATATTTTAAGAGTGTTCTCAGATAATATTTGTGAGTACACATTTTACTCTACTACAATACTGGTGCCTACTCATCAAAATGGCTCAAAGCAATAAGTTCCATCAGGGCAGAGAAATTTTATAATGTCTCTAGGGTTACTTTTATGAGGTGCAAAAGAAGCTGTCTTGCTTTATAAAGCACATTTGTAAACTTCATCAATAATCTGTTCCGTACAGGAGATCTCCATCCAGCTCCAAGTGGTCAGGTATTCCCTGTATATAAGCCTTCACTTATTTCTGACAATGCCAGCAGTGTTGTCAAGGTTTAAACAACAACAAAGCCTGGGCTTCTTTGAGGATTGACCTTCCACTGGCAGGAGGGGAGAGGCTGGTCTGGCTCCCATCTGATCACCTTTGAAACCCTACAACAAAAAATCTGCTATAACTAGTGAGGGTGCTAAAATGCCAGAGCATAAACCAGCCTTTAAAAAGGAGAGGGAAAAAACAAACAAACAAACTGGTTTGGTTTCAAGCAAGAATTAAAATTTATTTATAATCAGGGCTGATTCATTTATAACATGACCAGTTGTGCTGATTTAAATAGCATCAGTTCCAGTCTCCAGAGTAAGCTCATAGTTATTGTACCAGAAGGAATTCAGCCTGGAAGGAGAATCACTTACAGAAGGTTTTGACAAGGTGGAAGTTACTCTCCTGTCACACAGACTTTGCTCATGAATATGTGTCTTAGTGGCCAAGTGAAATCTTCCTGCGGTTTTTTTTTTTTTTTTGGTCTTTTTTGCTCCTCTCTCATTATATTTATACTGCAGCTGCTGCTGCAAACTCGAATGAGTTTTTCCTTTCCATGAATTCTGTTAAACACACCTAATGTTCCTGTGGGTTTTGCTTCCCAGAAGGGTTTTAGTTTGCCCCGGGGACCATGTTTTCCCCAGCTCTCTGAGGGTTTGTCCCCACGGGGAGGGAAGGACCTGCTGCCCTCCTGGCCTTGCACTGCCCCCTGCAGCCACTGAGCCCTGAGCTGTGCCCAGCTCCCATTTCCCCCAGGTTAGAGCAGTGGGACATCCCCACACTTGTGGTGACTGTAAAATCTCACAGAGATTTTTCACAAAGACTGTAAAATCTGTGGAGTCCATGTTGTGCACAGCAGTGAGGCTGAAGCAGAGTGTTCCAGCACATGCACAAGGTGCTTGTGAATTTATGTGGACTTAATCTACTGTTGCATCCAAATATGATGAGATGCTGGAGAATGATACTGGAGAATGCCTGCTTTGGGGCACTATTTCTTATCAAATACTGAAAAATCACATTTTCCTGGGTAGTTTATTTCCTTCAGCATTTTTCCTGAAGCAGTTCATGTGTTTCCATGGGCTCTTCTCTCCTGACTGGCTTTTAGCTTTTTGGCTCATGTCATACCTGTTAGCACACCTGGATTAGCTGAGTGCTGAAATCACACATTGAGGGTTTGGCTTCTTTCTGAGTGGCTTGCAAAGCTGTAGCTGTAAGAGGGTTTTATGTGTAAGGGTGAAAATCATCCTGTGTATACATAGCTAACACTAAACTTAATTATCACCTGGATTGTGTTTGAGCCTTGGGTCTTTTCCACTGAAACTTGTCCCCAAAAGACACCTTTCTGGAATATCCTCTTTTTAGTTTTATTCTCTGTGAAAAAATGTACTTATGGAAAATAGAACCCCTAATGTGCTCCCCTGTAGGATGTGCATTAAAGTCAAAACCCCAAATATTTCAGAATAGGCACCAAAATTATTCTTGAGATTTTCATTTTGCTACACTGCAGAGGTTAAGTTAAATGAAACACATGCATTTTATATCCACAAACACATGAAGAAAAGTTCATTTTGCCCCAGGAAATAGAAAATCTGTGATTTTTTTCTTTTAGGATCATCAAATGACTAAATCTTTCTGGTGAGAGATTAATTTCTTCTGCATTGTGCTGTGTGCAGTGCTTATTGTGGAGAATTTATAAGAGTTGATATTTTAGTTGACTGACAAGTCTCTCGATGTATTTAACAACTTTAATTATACTTGTCATTTTCAAAATGAGTGAAGAAATGTATAAAACCAACAGAAATATGTCAGTTGGTTATTAGTTACAGCAAAGTCTCTCTTTTATCTCTCTTCTCTGGGGTGGAAACCATCCTTTCTATTAAATAGGGAGTCAGTTCAAAAACTTGAGACCCATCACTGTCTTCAGGGTTTTTAATTACTCCTCTGCCTTTTTCTCTTTCTTTCGGATTGTTGCCATGTTAGATGACTTCTGCGTTTTTAAATCTCCTCCTTGCCTTGCAGTCAGCAAATGGATTCTTTCCTTTATCATGTCATGCAATCCACATCCCTGGTTGTCTCATTTTGGTGCCATACATGCCTGACAAACATGTCCTTTGTGAGGGGGAAGGTGCCTTGTCACCATGAAAAAAAGGAAGGGAGAAATGAGTGCTGGTTCTGGGAGCAAAGAATTAAAGTGGAGGAACTATGCAGGAACTGGTGGGTGGGGCTTTTTGCCACCTAAAAAATGTCCCCTGGGCCCCAGTAGTACTTGTCAAAGTGAGTAT
Source organism: Muscicapa striata striata (assembly GCA_030060385.1). Classification (NCBI taxonomy): domain Eukaryota; kingdom Metazoa; phylum Chordata; class Aves; order Passeriformes; family Muscicapidae; genus Muscicapa; species Muscicapa striata. The sequence goes on from JAREIS010000143.1 coordinate 1,419,008, forward strand.
CTTGCTCTTTTATAAATTGGCTTTCCTTAGAGGCTGCATTTTCCTTTCCCCTCTATTTGCAGCTCGGTCTTTCCTGCGTGTGCAGGTTCTTCCTGTCGTCACTCCTGTACTTCACTGTAAGGTTTCCGTGAAATGCAGATGCCTTAGAGGGTTTCCTTTTGGCCTGGCATGGTGCTTGGAGGTTCCTTCTGTGAGCACTGGAGGTTTGGATCTAATATCAAAGGGTTTAAAGCTAATGATTTTAAGTATGGTTGAATTTTATTGCTCCTCTGGTGGGCTAAAACCCTCAGCAACTCTTTGACCTCTTCCCAGTCAATCCAATTCCATCTAATACTCTGTGACTAATATGGTGGATATTTAATCTACTTTGCTGCTGAAATTACTTTTAGAGTCACTTTTTTCCTGAAATCTTCCTCTTTAGAGAAATTGCTGATCGTAAGCTCTAAATATGTTGCACACTACCACATAGGGTTTTTTTAAAGAAAAAGCTTTTCTTTTAGTAAAAGAAAATTAAGAGATGTAATTTCTTTTTATAACATAAATGAAATGAGTGGATATAATTATATTATGAAAGTAAAAGCCAGGTTAAAATGAAAAATTGACAGAAACCTCTCTGATGATGCTGGTAATAGAGATACTATGATGAATAGCCACACCTTAGCCAAATATTTCCTGTAATGTAATTAAGATTTGAAGAGAAAATTAAAGAACGCTCCTAAAGAGAGTATTTCCACCCTCTGGGCAGTGCTCAGTTAAAATTTGGAACATGGATCTTTTTGTGTAAGTAGCACCAAGAAACTGTGCTGAATTTTGCTTATATAATTTTTTTTTCCTGAAAAAGTGACCAAACTAAATAGTTGGGGCCACAGTTGAAAATTCATCATTGTGCCTGTGATACTTGGCTGCTTTCCCCCGATTTCATCTCTTAAGACATCCAGGATTGCAAGGATTCTGCAGTGTGCAAACATGAGCAAAAGGGATTTGCTTATCTGATTTATGTGAGGACCTACTGAATTGGGTCATGGATAACGATCTCTACATCCACAATCCTGTGCCTTATAATTTAGTCATGGGCATAGGCACATTGAATTCAGTGGGCTTGAGTAATTTGAATTTAATAGAATTATTTATAAGCCTGAAATTAGGCATTTAGGCAAGTTTTTGCAGGATTGTGGCATTAACCTTTTCCATATGTAACCTCTTTAAATAAGTGTACCATTGCATCAGGTGAAGCAGTGTAGAGTTCAAGTCTCAACTTTCTGTCTGAATCCAGAGCAAGGATGATATGAAATGAGATTTCTTGTCACAGCCTAACTACCATGAAAGATGGACTTGCTGTACCTGAAAATGGAGGCTTTCACTGCAAGGAGGGAATGGAAAGAAGAAACTTAATTCTCTTGCCTGCCCATAACACCAAGAATACTATTGGTGCAATAACAGGGTGCTAAATAAAGGGTGGAAGTGAGAACAAATCTTTGAACTGTTAAAGAGTGAATCTTAAAGCAACCTGAGAATAGGAACAATGGTGGGAGCAGGGAAGGTGAGCCCTCAATCCAGACAGTTCTTGCTGGAGGTTGATTAGCCCGTGAGAAGGAACGTGGGGTCTACAGGAACTGGAAACTAGACTTGGTGATCCAGCTCACTTTTCCTGGAAACTTATGTCAAGGGATGAGATGCATTAAGGTAACAGTAATGGAAAAGATTGTGCTCTACTACTCTTGCAAGAAAGTGAAGGACTTCACTCTTCAGAGCTGCCCATATGGCAAATTTCACATGTGCTAAAATTAAGAGAGGGGTGAGGTGACCCAGCCCACATGTACCAAACATCCGTCCCGCTTCGCGCGGCAGCGAGTGCCGAGGGCGTTGGCGGAGAGCCTGGGGCGTTCTGTGATCCAGCCCTGCTGAAACAGGGACCCTGGCTCCCAGGAGCAGGAGGCAGGCCTGGGGTGCCTTCAGAGCATGCAGGAGATACCTGGGATCCATGGATTTCCTTCAGAAAAACTCCCAGTGAGAGCGTTTAGCTGCTGACATGAGTGCTGATTGCTACTGGAGAGCATAAAGGAAAGGTTGGTGTTGGGATGGACACCCTGGGATTAACGTGTGGGTCCTACTGCCCTGCACACCACTGCCACTAAATGTTCTTCTGTCTGTAAATCATGGAATCAGAATGGTTTTGGTTGGAAGGAACCTTAAAGGTCATCCCCTCCCACCTCTGCTGTGGGCAGGGACAATTCCCACTATCCCAGGTTGCTCCAAGCCCTGTCCAGACTGTCCTTGGACACTTCCAGGGATGGGGCATCCACCACTTGCTTCAGACATGGGTATTTGAAGAGAGTTCAGCTCTTGAGATGCAGGGTTACTTTCTCACTTCTTTTAACATATGGTTGTTGCTTTGGGCATATATTGCATATAAAAATGCAAAAATACGTAGCTATGTTTTATGCTCCTCCTCTTTTGCCTGATGACTTGAGCTGTAATTGAGGGAACACAAGTGATGTATTAAATTTCTTGAACACATGGATAAAATAAGCCAATGTGAAAACCACCATGTGCAGTTAATTTATAGATAAATATATTTGGAGCAGGTACAAACAAAGGTGTAAAGTACTATGTTTTAACAGATTTTCATGCCATATGCATTTGCTTTTACTGCCTGAAGGAAAAAAAAAAAGATTGAACCAGATAGCTTAAAAAAAAAGTTAAAATACCTTTTGAAAATTAACTTTTTTAGATTGCAGAAACACTACTCTTCATGGCTTATTAGTATGTTAACAGTTTTAACTATTTTAGATTATTTTAATAAATTAATGGCTTTTTCTTGGCCACTTATTTCATTTAAGAAAGCAAATTCACAATGAAAAACCCGGGAACTTTGACATTCTTCCTTGTATATATTGCATATGTTTGGAAATTACCTAATTTTAGCAATTCACATGAAAACAGTGGTCACATCTCATCATTTGAAATTAAGTCTGACAGCTCAGAAGTTAAACCAGTTTAGCTTATTTTAACAGCTACACTTCAGTGAGTCTGGGTTATTAAACTCTTTCGGAAACCTTGCACACTTTATTAGGGAAAGGAAATTTATACAGTGGAAAGAAGCAAAATATATGTAATGGCCAACATATACATAGTGACTCTGGTAATAACATCACTTTATATAGATTGTTAGTATCCAGTACAGAGCTGTGCTTTTGTGTGAAGGGAATTATATTGGCATGACGAACGGCTTCCCCTAAAACAATCCTCAAGGCAAACATGAGCGGCTCTTTTGGGAAGCAAAATTCAGTGAAGTGAATTTTACCCAGAGCATTACTTCTGCAGACAGAACTCTTTACTCCAAAATATATATTAAATTTGGCCAGGCCTGCAACTAGACCTGAACATGAGGTTTGTCCCCTCCTGTGATGGAGCTGTGGGAGAAGGTTGAGAATAAAGTTCATCCTGTGTCCTGTCACAGCTCCTGTTTCACACTCTGTCCTCTGGAGGCCCTAGACTTGTTCATTCAGCAGGATAGGATGTACCTGAAAGGATCATGACTCTCTTCAGAGAGCAGAAAATCATCCTGCTCACCAGGTATATAATATTTCTACCTCAAAGTCAGGCTAACTCTAAGTTTTGTGTACAATCTATTGAGATTGAGGGCATGTTAGATCTCTTCCTACACAGCAGCTTTTCCAAATTTTGACTATGTCTTTTAAAAATTAGAGGGATACAATCTTAGTTTTCTATATCAAGTAATTTGTTAATGACTGAATATCACTGCTGCATATATTGCTTTTTCTCCCTCCTTAGTTTTTCATCCCTGTTTATACATCCAAGCATTACAAGCAAATTTTAATCACAGCTGGTGATCCAGCATATTCTTATCTACTTTGAAAATTTGTGACTATATCCCTGTTCTATTTCCTTCTGTTTTGTTGATGTGTACACTCTGGAGTAGTGGATCAAGACAAGCTGTGTAAGGCACATCTTCACAGAAATGGCTGTTTTTTGACTGATTCCCTATTAACAACAGGTTGAGAGCCATCACCCAGTTTTTAATGCCTTTAACATATGCACAATTAGTTTTAATAAAAGTATCATGTAGTACTGATTGTGTCTGTGCATTATCAACAAAACCTGAAGTCTAAAATATCTCTGTCAAAACTGTTTGCCAAGGCTTATTTTCAGTATGATTTCTGGCCAGCGTAAGGCCAGCGCCCTTGTCCTGAAGTGAGTGTTTTTCAAGGGCTTGTAAAATATTTCATACTGACAATAATTGCTGATATTGGCTGGTAGAAGATAAGTAGGAACATATTTTACTGTGTTTCATAGTCTAGGTAAATACCAAGGTTTCAATAAACATTCAAACAGATGCTTAGTTGTCTTCATTATCCCTCATGAGTTATTACTCTCAGATTTTAATGAAGAGCAGGGACTTGGATGCTGAAAAGGAACTTCAGGTGAAGCTTGCAAAGGTGTGAGGAACACGTTCAGAAATCCCAAGGTCATGCATGACCTCGGTTTCATGACCTGATGCTGCTCTCCTGTTCAGTCAAGGTAATCTATGAGCTAAATGACAATAATTTCTATTAAATGCCCTCTAGAAATGCAGGAGAGTGTGAGAAAACTTTGCTTGATGATACATTTTCTTTCTTTGATCTATCTGAAGTAAATGGAATGCATTAGTGCTGTTTAACTTTGCCACGAACTGTCAAAATGGGAAAAAAAGCTGACTGCAGTGTTGATTTTCAAAATCCTACTGCCAAGGTTTTTCTTCTTCAAGAAAGAAGAATTAAATGTGCTCTTCCCTGCCATGGTCATTATATTTTATTTTCAGAAAAATTATGCTGTCTCAGTACTTGAAACTTTCTGTACAGGTGGGCAGTGTGAGCATGATTGCAAGAGATCATTCCAAGCAGTTCATGTGAGGGCTAATTATTGGAACAGGAGAGAAGAAAGGCAATTTTAATGTACTTACATATCAAGGGCTATAGTTATTACAAAAGCTGCTTTTGGTTTGGAAAAACCACATATCATGATTATCATATCATTAGAGCAGCTTTCAATGCCTGAAGGGGTACAGGAGAGCTGAGGAGGGACTTTTAATATTGGCATGGGGTGGCAGGGCAGTGGGGAATGGCTTTAGACTGAAAAAGGGTAGGGTTAGATTGGATATTATGAAGAAATTCTTCCCTGTGAGGGTGGTAAGGCCATGGCACAGGGTGCTCAGAGAAGCTGTGGCTGCCCCTGGATCCCTGGGAGTGTCCAAGATCAGGCTGGATGGGACTTGGAGCAACCTGGGCCAGTGGAAGGTGTCCCTGCCCATGGCAGGGGTGGAATCAGATGAACCTTAATGTCCCTTCCAACACAAACCATTCTATGATTTTATGGTGATGAGCATGGTTTTATTACTTAGGCACATGTGGAGAACATAATGTGATCAAAAGGTGAGTGTTGATAATCTCTGGGATTTTTGGGGACTTAGAATGGTGAGGGTAGCTGGAGTTGTGTTTTTAATCCCTAGTTAGCGAAGGGAGAGGCAGAAGGCTGTTAACCTCTTGAAAATCTATGGAGAAGTGCAAAGATATTAGTAAAACATGATTTTACATTTGCTCTGCACAGGGTAAAATTCTAAGATTATACAGAACTAATTTGGGGAAAAGAAAAAGAGAAGCATTTGGGAAAGACAGCCATAATGTGGCCCACACAAGAGGCAAGTGGAAGAGTCAGATTATCCATTGCAGATAAATATTTGGAAAAGAAACAGAATAGGGAAACTGTGCCTTTCCTCAGAAACATTTTCACAAGTCCTGTGTCTGGTTTAAAAATGAGGGATCAAATTTGTGAAAATGCAATCAATCATTTTTCCTGTTTGGCAGATGAAAAGACAATTCTCAAACTTAAAAGATGACTCCTGGATGTTTGCATTGATGGGAGTTTCTCTTCAAAGCAATTTAAAATGGTTGCTTGAAAAAACCTGATGTAATTAGGTTTACAGCATACTTCCAGGTTTACCATAGATCTTTTGCTTAGAAAAATAAATTGACACAGGTTTCCTCTTTGCAGGCTTCAAATGTAAGAAGCTTTTATCACAGCTGTTATCAGTTGGTTCTCTATTAGTGCATCTAATAAACATTTAAATGGCAACTTTATTAAGGAAGTTGGGATTTTAGAATCTTTGTGGATAATCCCTTCCTCTGACTAAAGGCAAGGTGACAGAATTCAGCTCAAAGCTCTCACAAGTGCCTTTGAAATGCTCTCTGTGTTTTGGTAGGTGCAGGTGTATGTGTGTAACAATACACACATTGTCTCAGTGCATGACTGGATAAAAAGTATGTTTCAAAAGAATATATTCATCCTGTGAACCATCTGAGTTGTAAAACTGAAACTTACTTTGCAAAGTTAAGTATACTTGAAATACACAAAAGAAATGACTTGAATTATGTGCCATTCAAACACAAGGACTACTTTTTGGTTTTTATGAATGCAGCATTAGGCTTACAGTGATGGTGGTGGGAAATGCTTTAAAAGAAAGTCACACCAACAACTCAGGGGGAAATGCTTGTGTCTTACAGCACAGGAGCCAGTGCAGTAGATAAAAACACAGGGATGTAATCAAGGCACTGCAGTAGCATCATGATTATTGTCTCTGACAACACAGTGGGCCTTTGCATGTAGTGTAAGCCCAAAACTGGATTATGCTAGAGAGATTGAGATAATGGCAATTAGAAAAAAATACAGTAAAGTGATTTTGAGTGACAGATTATTCCCTCCTGAGCCTGATCAAATGCCCAGTTTAACCAGTGCAGACATGCATTGACTTTGGTAGGCACTGGAACAGACTCTGTAATTCAGGTTTCCTCTTGGTTTATGCTGTTTATTTTATCAGACTGCTGCCAGAGTGACCTTGAGAATGACCTAAAGAAAAAGTCAAATTGCACTTCTGACTTTCCTCTTATTTTGTTTTTGGGCAAGATAAGAGAATCTGTAATAAGAAGAGGGGAAAAGAAACCACATGAAATCTTTCCCCATTTTGGGAGGAGGAGACGAACTCTCTTGAGAATCAAAGGCACAATAAAATGCTTCCCCAGGAGACAGATTTTTTTTTTCCCCTCCTTTTTCTCCTTTTTCCAAATGTAAATCAGAAATGGCACACTGAACCATTTTGGGTTATATCTGTAGGGATTCAGCTGTAGTGCTGAATTCACTTTTGCACGGTGTGAGTGCCATGTGATTCTCAATCACTTTTTTGGAACACACAGAATTTTTCACCAAGGCAGACCTGATGGATGCTAGTGAGACCTTGTGTGAGAGTCCAGGTTCAAAGTGGCTGATACCCCACTGCTGGGCAGTTTTAAGATAAGTACTGTTCCCAGCTCTTTTTCTCAGGTTCAGTTACATGCAGTGGAATTTGACTTCTGGCCTTGTAGATCCATGAAGGACTAGAGTGGGCTTTACGTGCTGAGCAACATGGACAATGCAAGAAAAACTCAGGATGAAGCAGTAATCTATGTTGGAGCAGTATCTATATATTAATGGTACATGTAGTGACTAAAACTGCACCAGGGAGATTAAATTTCAAGTCTGCTGAAGGCGTCCACAATCTGGGCAATCTGTTAAAGGACTGTACATAATGAATGTTGTACTTCTTTGTAGATGAATGCTTAAAACTCATTTTCACTCTCTGTTCTCTCAAACTGAGGTTGTCAAATTGGTGCCAAGTAAGACAAGTTTATAATATCTATTATGTACCTTGGAAGTTGGTGGAGGCTAGTTCCACTCAATTTAACAGTGTTGCTTTTGAGGACAATTTGTTCTGACCCAGCATGTGAAGCCTGTATATGAATCAGCTGTTTTACATATGTCACCAGAATAACTTGTATGAATGATTTTTTTTCTGTTAATTCAAGCAAGTCTGAGGGGGCTGGGAGAACATGTTTTGCACAGCACCAGTTAATGAGAATGTGCTCACCTACTGGTTGATTTCCCTTCTCCAATTCAGCTGAGAAAGGATCTTATGTTTGAATTATTCAGGTTGGACTCAAGAGAGGTGGGATCCATGCTGGTGCTGGTTTTTTAACCTCACTGTAAGACTTTGGGCAGATTACCTCTCTCTCCTGTGCCTTTTTTTGTTGTGTGTGTGGTTTTTTTTTTTTTTTTTGTTTGTTTTCCTGCTGTGTAAAGTGGGGGAAATTGTAATAATCTTTGTTGTTTTTTGGAAATATTGGAGCTACAGGCTCAAGAGAGCTTGTGGTGTTAGCAAAGCAGAATGAGATCTGCATGTTGAATAATCACACATCTGAGAAAACTGTAGCCTTCCATTCGAATGATACACTTTAATTTGTTGTTGAGGTGTCATTTGGCCTGTGCATGTGTATCCAGCACTTTTAATTGGAACTGTGCAAATTAACTATGTACATTTTATTGAGAAGAGCTCTGAAATGCATGTGACCATGTGAATAATATGACATTCTTGTCCCTGACTGTGTAAGCTAACTCTTAAATTTTGAGGACAGATGTTCTACTTTTTCATAGAAAAAGTAGATGATTAAGAGAACTTTAAACAGTTACAGTTCTTTTTTGGTGGATTTTCTGTGAGAATACTCGTAAGTTAATGAGTAAGGGTCTGTTAATTTCATTTCTTTTGTGCAAAGCAATTCTATATCATTTTATTTGACAGCTGTGAGGTTGGATACTGCTTTGGTTTATCTGAAAGCTTTGGAGCTCTGGTTAAGGTGTTTAAATACCCAACTTAGAGTACAGAACAAAGTGCTGGCAAGCAGGGGAAGAGACCCCATATTCTATTTCTTAATTTGGGCATTGAGGGGTGTTTTACAAATGAATAAAATCTATGTTTATCAAGACACCATACTCAGATTAAAATGTGACGCCAAACTTGTGTAACTTTACCACACACGATCTACCTGTGAAATGCTGGGAATGTCCTGCTATTAGAGAGGAAACATCCAATCCATCTAAATGCAATAAAACAATAAAAAGTCATTAGCTGTGTTTGGTGACCTCTCAGGCACAATTAGATGTTGTCTGAGAGTCACCTGTGCAGCGTTACAAGGAGCTGTGTTGCAGAGAATACAAACACAGACCACTCAGGCTGGTGATGAGTGGTTATGCCAATTGTGATTCACTCTGATTTTCTGTTACATATTCTCTAAGGTACTGCAAAAAGAGATCTGCCATTTTAATGAATAGTTCTGGTGTGTAGGGAAAGACAGTATAGTCAAGCATAGGTCATCTATAGCCCTTAGTATCAGCTGTAGCATACATGCCATTATATCATAATACCATTTTATCCCTCATGATCTTTGATCAGTGCTAATGATCAAAGTTTGCATAGCAGCCAAGAGAATCATGAGACAGTAGATATTTATAGCTTATGGCCAATTCTGATTACTCTATAGCAGCTTTCCCAGTGTTCTGTAGTTTGATTGATGTCATTGGCATGCTCCGGCATTCAGAATATATCAAATAAATTTGCTATGCTTTGAACATGAAAGGGAAGTAAAACACTCATAATTTAAGAAACCAGAAAAGTAGGGAAGATAGGAGATACACATTGCTGCATGTCCTTTGGCAGCTAACACCACACAATGCTTTTAGCAGTACTGTGCATGCAAATTGCCAGGCATCCTCTCTGAGGCAAGGCTTTACTTCCACGGTGAGAGCTTTGCTATTCAGAGGGGCTGGTAAATGAAATCTGAACTGCACATGCTGCAATGGAGAGGAGGACAGGAGCAGGAGACAGCTGTTTGGGGTGACTGCTTTACAAGCAGAAGCCTTTCAGTTCCATCAATCAGACAGTGTGAAAGGCCCAAATCCACAGGCACCAGCATCCCACCCCCTTTGATCCTGATCCTAATAGCGTGCCAGTCACCGATGGAAATGCATTACAAAGTGAGAATGGTCCATTTTCTTCCTCCTTTTGCTGAGAGTCTGTATTTATCAGATTTAACTAGTTAATGATTCTGCCCTCTCTCCGGCGTGCCGCGAGGAATTGCCGCAGAGGTGGCGGCTGTTTGTTGTCGCTGGGCAGATGGAGCACCAGCAATCCCTGGGATCTCAGGGACATGCTTGGCTGAGGCCTGCAAAGGGTTGAGTTAAGCATTGACTTGCTGCAAAACCATTGGCAAAATGATATGTGTGTTTTCCCCATCGGGTCAGTGAGGCCGTGCCATGGCGGGTGGGTAACGCTGATTCCCGTGGCCGCGAGCTGGTGGTGGCCTCGTGCCGAGCCTGCATCCCTGGTTTTTGGGAACTGTGTGCTGTGTGCCTGGCTCTGCCACAGCCTTTGTGCCTCTGTCAGCACTCTCTGCCAACAGCAAGCCCAAGGTTGTTCACCAAATGAGGTTTTTCCTACCTGTGAGGCTGCAAGCACTGCTGCAGCGTGTCCTTGAGCTCGTGTGGCGCCTTGTCTGCCCAAATCCATCAACCATGTCACCACATGTGGAATAGCTGTGGTGGGCAGACTGTGCAGGAGGTGAAGCATGCCCTGTGTGATATAAACTAGGTGGTCCTAGGCCTCAGATTTTTGTGCTGTGAGCTCCCATCTGTGAAATGGACTTTACAAAATACTCCTCTGTCTGTCATGCCTATATAAGCTTTTTTGGATATCTGGTACCTAGCCCAAGGGCTCAGATTCCAAGTCCTACAATAATGAAAATAATACTTCTGTATTCTGACTTGTGGAACCTGTCCCTTCATCTGTAAAAGTCACTGTCTCATTTTTTTCCAGTGTGAAGCAGCTTATTATCAGGCTTTCTTACTGATTTGCAAACACAAACGTTTGCAGGGTAATAAAGAAATGGGCAGCACACTTGGGTGATCTTCTGCTTTTTCCTTCTTTAAAAGCAATTTTCTTGGCAGTCAGTACGATAACAACAGAGTTAAGCTATGTCATTAATTTCCATAGATGGTAGATGGAGAATGTTAAATTCTAGGCACCTGAGTGAATCATCAAACTCTTCTACCACATAATGACTCTAAATAATCGTATTCATCATAATTAGTACCGTTAATAATGTTAAAAATAAACACTTGTACCTCAGACCATTAGTAATAGTAATCTTGTCATCGTCCGTGAAAATTGCTAGGCCTGGTTATTTTTCACAGTGGGGCGCAGATATATGAGGTATATAATTAAAATATTTATTACATATTTGGTAGAGCTTTGACTATCATTATTCTATTACCAATGGCCTCATTATTATACTTTCAGTATGTTACTTTGTATATATTGTGTTTAATAAAGTGTTAAAAGGTGGCTTTGGGTTTCTGTGATCAATATATGTTAGATAGAAAAATGTACATGAATCCAGAGGTGTGGAAGAAATGGGATTCAAACTGTGGTTAAATGAATTTCTGTCATTCAACCCCATACTAAGAGGTGACACAAAGGTGACACAAAGCTAATCCTAATCATAAATCCCCAAAATAGAATTTAAGTGATGCTTAGGTGATATTTAATGGTTATTTTTACCCGAGTAGATTAAGTGAAAGAGTACTAGTTAGCTGAATGGGAGAGATGAGCTTCAGAAAAGAACAATGTGTTCTAAAGTTTTTACTCTTTTAGCTGCCAGGTTTTTCTGGTAACTTAAACAGGAGCTCTTCTAATGTCCATAGGGGCAAGCAGTGCTTTTGCATGCTAAACTGAATTAGTACGAGCAAGTAATTTGAGGATAGATAATAGTGACAAAGCATATCTTATTAAAAGTGATGGTGCATTTAAGTTTGCAAAATCTTTTGTCAGGAGGTTTTTTTTTTTTTGTTTGTTTCTGTCATGATTAATTGCCCGTTTACTCCTTGCCTGTCTGAAATAGAGTTTTGCAGGTTTGTCACCATTATTTGAAAATAGTGTCATCATTTCCCTGTAGTAAGCTACTGTTTCCATCTGTTTCAGATCAGGACATACTCTAAAAGTAAATGCTCTAGAACTAAAGCAGATCCTCCTATGATGCCTGTATCCTTAATCCTGAAGGATTTTGAGGAGTTCTCTAGGATGCTGGTGGTGCTGTCTGCTCCTGTTGCCTTGCTTTGCAACATTCAGTGGATTTTGTGGTATCTTTCAGGAACAGAAAATCACTGGAGATCATTTCACTGCAAGAATGAACCAGAATTTGTTTTTCCTCTTTTTACAGGTGTATTTGCAAAAATTTCAGTATTTCTTTTGACTGGTACATTTTAACAGCACCAAAATAAATAGTTTCCAGCTAGTTTTTTTAGTAATTTCTTGAAGAACCTTTAATGTACTTTTATTCCAAAACACCTCCACACCTTCTGAAGCTTAAAAGATAATTAAGAAATGAAGTTACTAAACTTTAGTTTCAAAAGTAAAAAAAAAAAAAAAAAAAAAAAACAAACCAGCCTCCAACCACCAAACCAGGTTATAACTGTGGAGGATAGAGGAAGATGTTTCCTAAATATGAAATTGTTTTGGATGGACAGAAGAGAGTGCTCTACAATTCCTATGAATGTTGAGAAGCTTGTTCCACTGGTGTGATTGGGAAGAGTGACAGCTGATGGCTGTACAAACCAGGCATTTTCATTTGCTTATTCATAAACTGGAATGAAGGAAAACCCAAAGATGCCAGAGTGGTTTGCCAGCCTGTGTGTGCATGGCTGCTGTCCTAACACTGACTTCAGGTCAGAATCCTGGTATTCTGGTGGCTGAGTGCAATTTATGGGGACACAAGCCCTTTCTTGCTGTGCTGCAGAGCACTGAGGCACCCACACAGGAAAATCCAGTGTCTGTTTTTCCATGAAGTGGGTTCAGGTTTTCACCTCCCACCCATTAAAAGTATAACATGGTGGAACTTTTTGCCCTCCTCCTCCTGGAAAGTCACATTTCCTACCCAATCTAAGGCTCCTCTAATATACAGCTTTACACACATGGAAAGTAATTTATTTCAGAAGTAAGCAGCAATAATAAAACCTTATCATCTGCTCCACGCCAGATATTATGAGGATGGTTGTAAATAAAACCTTATCACCTGTTTTAAACCCGAGAACATAAGCAGTGATCACACTAAGATTTCATTTTTTGGTTTGACCCACTTTACTGGCTTTATTTAGTGAGACAGACTTAAGCTACTTTCCCCCTTAACACATCTGATATTTCACAAGGTTTTGGGAAGAGGATGCTTTGAGTTATAAATTAATTTAGAGGACTCCTTTTAATAGTGTGGGATATCTCTTCTGGTAAACCATTAGCTAAGTCATAGTCAGTGTGAAGCAGTCAGATGAGGACACTCAATACAAAAGTCTGGGTGCTTGACTGTCCAGAAAGTAATGAATTTTTTCAGCTTGGAAAAATCAATAAAGCTTACCAAAATACTATTTTGGATGCTATATATTACTCTTGCACTGAAAATGCCTCTCGGATTTCTTCATATTATTGAGAATCTTCATATTTTTTTGTTTACCCAGAGCTACTCAAGTATGACATCCAGTGGCAGGGTTTCAAAATTTAGGACACAGACAAATTTTGTCATCAAATGGAATTTTCCTTGTGGAAACGAGATGTTTATTCTCAGTAAATTGAAGATAATCTCTTCCAGATTTCAGAGCTGTCATGACTGAAGGCCTGGACTTTGGAGGAGGCTGATGAACCTAATAAAACCTCTATGAAAAATTCAACTCTTCATTAGATCCTCCTTGTCACTAAGGCTTATTAGAGCCGCTTATTTGGGATTAGCACAGAAGACAGAATGTGTTTAATATGTTATTAAACTATTTAGACTTAATTTTGTCCCCGTTTCAGTCTATCAAGGAAAAGCCTGAGTTGTTCTGTATGTAAGTGATTTTGTTTTGCTTAAATAAGTTTGGTATCAGATTTTTGTTTTCATGTCTAAGGCATAATTTGGGTTTTTAAAATTTAATGTATAGATTATTAGATAACTCCCATCTTCCCAGAAAAGAAACAAAACTTCATTTTACTGCTTCCCTTGATACTCTGAGGTGTAGCTGCTTAATACAGGAGTTGAATCACTTATGGATTCCTCACAAATGGTATTGTGGTAATGTGTAAGAATAACAACAGCATATATTAAAACATCTTTATAATCAGAATAATAATGAAGAGCCTGTAGATATGAGAATCCCAAAGTTTTCCCAGTGCTTTAATAAGTACTGAGCTACCGTTACAATTCCTGAATTATTCAGGGCTATAATTTGGAGTCACAAGGCTTTAGTATGCTGTAGATGTAGCACTCAGGCTTCCAGGGTCATGGTAGATATTAAAAATTGTTATGGAGAGATCTAGATTGCTAATCACACAATGGCAGAAATGTTGTGGAGTGGCCTAGAATTACAAATAATTTAACAGGATCCAACTGGTGCTAAATCCCCTCTCTCCCATTCCTCAAAACACAGGATGTACAGCAGTGCTTCTGTGACAGTAAAGGGGTGCGAAATGTCCTCAAGTGTATGTCTGAAGAATCCTGTGAGTAATGGAATAAGAGGAGCAGAGCATATACAGAAAAGAGTCCCCTAATAGACTGGAATGACAGTAACTAACCACTACACTGAGGTTATAATTATAATTTTGTCACAAGAGTAAGGAAGTCAAGATTTTGCAAGGAAAAAAATCTATTTACAGGAAAATATTATGCTTTTCATTTGATAGAAAAGTAATTATTGCAAAGGGACCCATGGAAGATCTTGAAGACAGTCACCCTCCTTTCAATAAGTGCTTGTGGCAGCTAAGTGGGGATCAGGAGTATTCTTTATCAGGTTTGCATTCAAGTAGTACTAAATATATGCAGGTAGGAATTAAATAGTATCTGAGTTTAATTAAAATTATAAAAAAAAAGGAGGGAGAAGAATGGTTGGTAGACTGCTCGACTGCATTTTAACCAGTAACCTCAGACCCTAATTAGAAATGCTTTTCATATCTCCTCCATGCAAGGGCTTAATCTGACGTGAGTCTGTGAGCGAGGGCTTGGGGGACCAGTGTTAATTCTGCATTCGATCTTGGTTTGTATGGAGGCAGGCAATGCTGATTGACCGAGTTGCAGCACAGATCCCATGACCTTGCTGGGATTTTCATGTGAGGTGTTAATTGAGAGGGTGGGTTAATCTTGGAGCATCATTGTCCCCGAGCTGAGGACAAAGTTTGTGCTCTCTGTTTCCTTACTCAACAGTATATTTGATCTCTACCTCCTCCCCTTTATGACAGTTTAGAAAGCCTGCAGAAAATTCACTCTTGATAAATTTATTGGTGGGGGATTATCTCTTGCAGGTTTTGTTTGATTTTTATGATCTAGTTGTGGAGAAAGAGTGGTTAACTGGGTTGAAAACCAAAAAACCAAAATATCCATCTCCCCCACAACCCACTCCAATGAGACTATCATAGCGGGTGGGGGGAGTGACATCTTGAGATTAATTATACTAAAGAAAACTACAAGGCATGATTTCAAAGTTACTTCATCAGACTGCTGGGAAAATATAAGCTCTTTTTATTCCTCCTGAGTAGAAAGCATAAAATAATTACAAAAACAAAGAGATATTACAGGGGACAGAGCTTTTAGAATAATATACAGGTTAGAGTTTTCATACTGGATTTGTGTAATGCAAGAAAAGACAACCCTGCCATTCTGCTTTTTTATAAATAATGAATGGCTTTTTTTAATTCATGTTTTGTTTTACAGGCCTGTCATTTTCAATGTAAGGGGGAAATTTTTACTCTGGGCAGGACTAATGTGTACTGGTTGACCTTAACTATGACTCCCAGGGAGCAGGATGGAAGTTAAAAGTGGCAGAAGCAATAGAGCTGTGAAACAACAGTGATAAAAAAAGCATGAATGATATCTGTCCTTGACATGCAAAGAATTTATCTCATTTTACTGTAAAGTACAGGCAACTTGTGCAAAGCCCAGCAGGGAGCTCTGTGCCCTCTGCAGGCACCAGAGCCCGTGGTGTGAATGGGAAGGAGACTGTCCCACATTGGGGGATGGTGGGGTGGTATTGGGTTTCTCCACTGAGGAGAAGGAATGGTGTTTGCGTCTGCTTGGATGTCTGTGGAATACACCCAGTAAGAAAATGGCAGCCATGGCTTTTACATGCCTGACTTGGTGGTTGTGTGACCTTCATGAGAGTATTTTCACCTGAGCAGTGCTATTGCCTCTGCCAGAATAATTCCAGAGGTGTGGCAGGGTGAGACGTTCCTCTGCAGAACCAAAAGAACAAATGTGATGCTTTGATGTCACTGCAGACCTGGCCTCACAACATCCAAGTTTTCCAAAATAGTTGTGAGGCAAAAATCACAATCCTTAGGTAACTGAACTTTGAAAGGACATTGGGAGATTTTTTTTTTTCCCTTCTCAGGAAATGGTGCATTACAGGAGAGTAACTTAAATCAGCAAGAATTTAATAGCTTCCTTGGCTGGGTGAAAAGCTACAGGTCAGCCCTTGGATTTATATCCCTCTATAGGTTCCAGTTGTAGAGAGTTTCTTGTAGCAGTAGTCAGCAGTCTTCTAGGGCTGTTACACCAGATTGTATTTTTCTTTTTTAAAGTTTAAGAATATTGATAGAAACTCAGTGGGAGCTAGGAAATGCTGGCGTCTATATCTTGCTTTGAGGAGAGGCACTGGAGCCCAGCTCGCCTGAGCTTGGGATTCACTGGGAGCCAGGAGCTGGGAGTGCTGGTGCTCCAGTCTTCCCTCAAGATGCTCTGACTTCCCAATCTCACCCTTGGCCCCACCATGTTAAGGCTATTAAAATCCACCCACATGTTATCTGTAATTGCTGACCACTATCTTAAGCTACTCCGCAGCCTTTGAGGGAAAAATTAATTTTGGAGCTGTGAAAGAGACAGAAATTTTGTTTCCCAAAGGATTTGGAGAGTTCAAAATCTGGCTTCTGTTCATCCTGGAATGAAATGTGACATTTTCAAATTCTTGGCAGAAGAAAAGTCTCAAAAAAGCTGCCTTTCAGATTGATGAAAATGGTTCATTCTGGGTTGGACTTGCTTGATTTCATAATTTACCAGAAAAAGCCTGAAATAAAAGTCACTTCAAAATGAAAAATCAGAAAGGTCAAAACAAATCCCCCCTCCCCAAAAACTCAAGGCAAATTGGCAGGGTTCATAAACCCACTTCAGTTTTATTAGTCCACATTCTCCAATTCAAATGGAGACTAGTGATGTGTTTTTTTTTTTTTTGGGGGAGGGTGGGTTGGGTTTTTTTGGATGTTTATCCTTGTTTTTCTGCAAATACCCTGAGATTATCCCTCAGTTGCTTATGGAGGAGGCACTGAAATTAAGGTAGCATCCTGAGAACTGCATTGATACCTAGGTTTTGATGAATTTCAGTAAAACATGTATTTAAGGCCTGATTTTTTGTCTTGAGAGGTGAGAATTATTTCTGATGTTTGTAGCAAAAGCAACTTATGGGCTACAGAAATGCAATCTGCTCTTTGTGTTAATCGTACAGAGTTATTGAAAGGATACCCTTAATCATTGGGGCAATGTTAATATTTTAAAGGTTTCATAGCAGCAATAGTTATTTTTAACACTATAATTAACTACTGTCTACATATAGCTGCACTGTTTTAAATAATTTTGTCTTAGTATAAAGATGTATTTAGTATAAAGGTATATTTGTCTTGTCTAAATGTAGACCAGACTTTCTTCACTAGATTTGATGAAACTATGAAATTCTTAATGACTTCAGATGTTTCCCTAGGTAAGACTCAAGGCTTGTGCCATCTTTCATTAGGAAAATAAAAACTGTGAACCCTTCCTGCCCTTGCTGGTGGCTACTCAGAGACCCTGTTTATGCTTTGGGGTAATTAGGTGAATTTTTGAAGTTGATTAAAGGAGGAATGAGGATGATGAGGAATGGATTGTAAGATATTTTGCCTTTCCAAGTGACGAAGTCATTAAAGGAGGAAACCAACCGCCAGTGTGGCATTCCCCAAAGGGAGAGCTCCTTGCTGCTCCAGGCTCTGTGTAGGTCCCTGTGATCTGCTGTGTAATTTTGTGTGGAAGAGCAATTCTCTGTTGCAGTTGGTGAAGTGATGCAATGACCTGCAGCTTGAGGGGTTTTCTCTATGTGTTGTGTTTCTGTAAGATCATTTTAGTTTGGCCCTTTCTGTAGTCAAAGAGAAGAGGGATGTCCATCAACATCATCTTTATGGACTGACCATAGCTCTATTAGTAGGCAACTATAACTCTATAATTAGGCAGATAGTTAATGTTACCCCATGTAATTTTGGACAAAGTACAGAATGACTCATGCAGCAGATGAATTACCAGTTTCATCTTTAGGGCTTTAGGCATAACGGTCTTACGGTGGCTGTTTGCTGTTTTCTGACACTGCCTTTAATCTATTTTTAAAAAATTCCACTGATTCTGTATTTATAGCAACCGCTTCACCTCATTGCTCTGGATGATCTTACCAGTTAAAATATGTCCGGCCCGACATAAGGAAGCGGTCTTCTGGTACGTTCCATCTGTGTGATGTACTTTGTCTGTAAGCAATAACAAAAGGCTTCATTAGAGAGCTAATCAGCTCCCTCACCTTTGAGACCTAAAGTAATCATGTATTTCAGATGCACATCTATAAGAATGAGCCTGGTAATGGTGGATAGCAGGAACTGTCTTTAGGCGCAGGCGGCAGGTGCTGTGGTCGGCTTCCTCCTCGCCGGCCTTCGCCTCTTAATCCTGAGCCCCTCTTTCAATAAAGTTTTACTTTGGCTTCTTGCAGAAAAAAGGTTTCGGAAGCTGGGTAAACAGAGCCTGAGCCTGCACGAAGGGGATTAAGGAGGAGAGGCAAGAGTGGAAGGGAAAATGAGGATATGACAGAGGCCATAGTGAGTTCAAACAAAATTTGGCCTGCAGAAGGCAGAAGAAATCCCACTGGTGACAGGTGCCATCTTGTGGGTCATTCTGCCACTCTGCCTCCTGCCACTTTTTATAACGAGAAGAGATAAAGGAGGACTGGGTTCTTAGAGGCTTCGAATTGGGAAAGTAATTCAAAGGGATGTGAGCATGGCTGGCTTCGGGGTTTGCATGATACTGTAAACATCAATACTTTGCTTGTCAGCACTCTATGCTATTTAAGAATGTTAAAGTCCTCTATGAATAGAGACTATGTGCGTGTCTAGAAACATGTAGTCATAAATAGTACGAGTGATAATCAAATTATTTTTACTTTATAGTAATGCAAATAAAATATTCATGCATCATGTAGGCCTAGGAAAGGTTACAGCCTGCAAACTGTGCTAATTAAAATATAATAGCATCGAGGAGTATATGTAAGAGTTACTAATGTCCGTATTTTCCTTCTTTCCTTTACGATCTTATCTTTGATGAATACATAAAAATGCAATGGTTAGCTGGTACTTTAGTTCTGTGGGTTTTTTCCATGAAATTTATTTTGAAGGATTGTGCAGAAATAATTGCAGCATCTACTAAGCCAAAATCAAATATACAATGATAAAGTATATATGATTCTGTTTTTTTAAAGGAAAAGCTAGCATTTCAGGCATGATCCTGAATTCCATCAAAAAATTACAGCATGAGTCATTCTTAAAGATTTCCCAGTTTAAAAGAAAAAAAAAGTAGAACAGTATTTATGTCAAACACAATAGCATATCTCAGTATTATTTTTAAACCAAATTTGAGGGCCAAATTTTTAAAGAACAGAAGACGGTTGCTTTATAAATTACTAATTTTAAGTACTGTCCGACAAACAACCCCAACTTGGAATTAGCCTTAACTTCCCTTTCCCATGTTTATACTCCTGTCTAAAATAACGTTGCTGTTTTGTGGACATTTATGAAACAAAATTGCATTGGAGTGAATGAATAGCAAGGAGAGGAAGCTTTAAGCTGATACGTGCAAAAATTCTAAATATGCCTTATTGCAAGCTTTAATGCAGTATTTGTGCCAGAAGTCAATAAGGAACATAACATTGTCTGGGCAGGGAACAGCAGCAGTGCCATCCGAGAGCGCCCACCACAGCTCTAGGTGAGCTCTGTTAAGAATTCGTAAGGAGAACGCAAATCCATGGAAATGTCAAGTAAATTTGACTGATTAATGCATTTGAAAGGAATGCTTATTCCTTCGCGAGCATTCCGTTGTTATGAGGAATATGAAGATCATCGAGTGCATTATTCTGTCCCCACGATTCGCTTATCCCCGCTTGTGAATCAGTGCATGAGACTTGACTGTCAATGGCTGGAGTCAATGGCTGTATTGTGCATGGGCAGAATTCCCAGCGATGGAAACCGAGCTCAGGCTTCATATTCTTTAATCACCTAAACTTAGGAAATTGCATAAATGTGGCCGTGCTTGAAGTGCTGTGAAACTCTTCTTTGCATGTCAAAAAAAAAAATTTAAAAATTATATATATGTTTGGATGCTTAAGGGCAGTGAAAAACTTTGGGCTGTGCCTTACGGTTAGTTGTTCCTGAAATTAAAAAATTATTTATAATAAAACTTCTCAGCGGTTAATTATGACATTTTAATGGGGCGGGCTTGAATTCTTTCACGGGGTTATGAAAACAAATTAATGTTAAATATGACATTTTCCTTTGGATTTATGACATATGCCCTGGCCCCTCCCTCACCCCACACAACGTGTACAAAAGGAGGTATTAACAGAAAAACAGAGATGTTGTGTGTTCTGTTATGAACAAGCTTTGTGATCTCATCCCAAGGTTTTATCCAAGCTTGAACCATCTGGCTTTGAGCTGGGGAAAAGCATGTCGGGCTCTCCCCCAGAATTTCAGTGTCAGGGAGAAGGGGCAGAGTGCCTGTGCTTAATGCCAGGCCCCCTTTCCTTCCCTCCACAACCCTGCGAGAAAGACAGGAGTCAGGCATTGAAAAGCATACCAGGCATTTTTAAACACAACCCTGACATTTCCTCAGCATTTCCATAGCTAAGGCTTTCCTTTTCCCCATCCCCCTACCCCTCTTTCAATCAAATAAGGCACCCGCTCTCTCATGCCTAGTGCAAAGAAGGAAGGGAGGAGGGGGGGGAAAAGTTGGCAATTTAATTCAAACAAAAGAAGCTTGAAATCTATAAGCACAGCAACTCCGAGGCTTCTGGCAAATAGAATTCTAATTAGTATGCTGCTATTTTTCTTTTAGACAGATGAGGGATGCCCCCTATTGACTCTAGCAGGCAGGCTGGTTAAAAAAAAAAAAAAGGGAAAAAAAAAAAAAAAAAAAAAGAGGGGGGCAGGTGGGGGCTAGCCAGCAAACACTGCAGATTGCAAATTATATCGCAAACCCTGCCAAGTCCCAGCTCTTGGCATCAGATTTTTAATGACACCCTGGAAAAGGGAAAAAGAAGCCCTCAGCTAAGGGATAAAAATGAGGGGTTTTACACTGTGATAAGTCTTTGCTTAAAACCCAAATGGCCAAGCACACATTAGGGTTTTAAAATATTCATAGATAGAAGTGAAAATGAGGATATGAGGATGTACATTTGTTGCTTGGTCAATTGACAACTCATTCTGCATATTAATAAAAGGGATGATCTAATTTTAAAGGGACAGTCTGTCTTTTTCAACCATGACTTTTTGAGTATTATGAAGCTGAGGGCAAAACATCACAGAGGAGGCCAGTGATGACACAGAATGTTGTTTTCTTTTGATGTAGACCTGGTACTAACTACTACTTTGCTCAGGAATTCTGGGGTCTCTAAAAATACGATACCCTTCTTGTATAGTCTCTCTGATGTATGGCTGCTGAACACTTTGATTTTTTTTTCCCCTTCTCTCTCTATTTTTTTTTTTTTCTTTTGCAGTGCATGAGGCCTTTCACAGTTGTAGGATTTTATCCACAAACAGTCAGACCATCACAGAGATGGAAGCCATTTCTTTTAATAATTAGGCCACCTTCTGTTCCACAGAACTGCTTTTGGCATGCCTACCTCGAAATAATGTTTTTTTTAATATCACAGTATATCTCCTCCCATCCAATACTATACAGTAAGTGTTCACAGCAGTGTGAGCTCATATTAATGTTACATACACTACCTTAGTTCAACTGAGAGAAATCTCTTGGTCAAAGCTTAAAAAAATAAATCTAGGCCCGTGCATCTCAAGTACTTCTGTTCAAGATTTGCTTGAGGGTTAATTAAAAAAAAAAAAAACGCACTTTGATTTTGTTACACCTGCAAATCCTAGTCACAATTAATGCCATGAATGTGTGTGCCTATCCTGAGTCATGGTTAAGCAGTTAAATACCAAAGAAACTCTGTCTGCTTATAATTAAAAATGCAAAACCGAACTAAAAATTATTTGCATTTACAAAACTGTAGGCACTACAAAGGCAGGCTGTGTTAATACCAGTCTCAAAAGTCACAGCTAATATTAATTATCTTTAAATACACACCCGTATACAAATGAAGCATTAACTCAGATCATGTAGCTCGCAGTATTTCTAACACAGGGCTTCAGACATTCTGCAGATTTTTATGGCATCCTTTAGGCTGCAGATGTACAAAAATGAGGTTTTACATAATCATCTGCTTTACCTGTCAGTCCCCTCCTAGTGCGGTTGCTTTTCTCAACTGAATTTGACAGAAGGGCAGAAATGTCGGCGATAATTAAGTTCTTATAAGTTTGGTTAAAATCGGTGGAGGAGAGAAAGGCAAAGGAGTGCCCCTGCTGTGGGGAAGGTGGGCAGGACTCAACCCTTCCACGCTGGCTTTGGGAACAGCTGGCGGGCTGCAGCATCTCCTCGTGCTTCCTGAACGGAGCGTATGGTGAGGAGATAGAGGAGCAAGGGCTAAAGGACAGAAATCTGTAGGAAACCACGCCAGCAGAAGAATTTAGATGTGTGTTTTTTAGGAAGAGCAGCTAGCTTACCTTTTCTGACATCTAGCCTTTTTCCAGAGCAGTAATTGTGTTGGCATTGTAAAGAAAAATTGCTGCTGTTATTTAGGAGAGTCTGCTAATCACTGTTAAAAAAAAAAAAGAGGAGTATTATCCCTATAACAAGATTATGGTGTTACTAAATGCGTTCTTGAAGTTTATATTTAAAGACATTAAGGTGGGAAGTTTCCAAAGTGGGATGCTTTGTTATGTGGATCCTGTTAAAATTAGCAAGTTCATGTGGTTTGAAAAGTGACTTGCACCGCAGTGTGAATGACACAAAGAAACCTGTGTTACGTTACCAGTACCTGTGCTCTCCCACTGAACACTTTTTTAAAGAAAAGGAACTGAAATGCAAGAAGTTGAAGGGAAAGACTGCAATAGGATGGACCAGAATGGAATTTCTCAGCACACTGATGAATTAGTCTTGGTGCAGAAGTGTCCCGGCACTGACACTGTTTACATTTATTCCTGAAAGGAAGAAAACCAGTCCAAAAGCTCCCATTGATTTGTCAGAAACTTTCCAGGGTGACCTCTTGGCAGGAGCTCACAGTGGTACCTCTCTGGTAGCTGGGGCTAAGAGTCAATGGGAAACCATTATTGATGTTAGGAGAGTGTATGGTCTAATCTATATAGAGTAACATATAACCTAAATAAAAAAATAGAGCTAAGGTAAAAATATGGTGCGGTCTAGCTGATTTAATTGGAATGCCATTGAATTCTAAGGATATGGGATCAAGTCCTTCACAGAATTCCTGTAGTTACCTAATAATTTCTTTGTGGTAATTTGAGAGATTATGAAAAGATATCACCGGTGTTGTTGATACACACACAAAACCAAAAATACCCAAACCAAGCTCCAGACTTGAGTTTTGGTTTAATTGTACCTCCTGCTCTTGAATGTGAAGCAGATTAGGTGTGCTAATAGAGGCAGGCTTGGAGGAAGAAATGTTTTCTTTCTTTTGGCAGTGACTCCAATATTAACTGCACAAATCTAGGTGGAGCTTTATGGTCAAAACAGTAAGTTCAAGTGTAAATAGATATCCAATTAATAGATAAATTAGATTAGCAAAATTATCTATACCAAAGGAAGAGTTGAAATGGCTCTCCCCCTCTATCTTTAATGATCCAGCCCAATGGGAAAAAATAGAAGGTAGTTTGAAGGTATCATCAAGAGTTCCAGCTAGAAGTATCAAATATTACTCTCAGGTGGTTCAGAGTTGCTGTAGGAAGAGTCAATGCCCTGTCAATTAGTAAAAGTTGCAATTACTACTTTCAGGAAACGTTTTTGGCAGAAAATAATTTTCCTCTCCTTTTCTCATGGACAAGTTACATTCAGTTTGCAGGTGTAGGAATCTGACAAGTAATTTTAGCACCCAGTGGCTTAAAGGAGTTCAAATGACCACTAAAGTCATATTAACTTGTCAAATTGACCAGTATTTTCTGCCACTGAAACAGCAGGATGGATGACTGGAGACAATAAAATTGTTTCAATTATACTGCATTAAGCATCTTCACGAAGAAGTGAAAATGCAGAAAGCAAATAGGAAAGGATCTAAGAGACGAGCTCAGCAATGACAAGAATTTCACTTGGACTCTTGAGTGAATACCCCATTAAAGAGGTATATTGGAGGAAATAGCTACTGAAGGTGCATGCAGCTAATTTGTACTTAGAGCTGTAGAATCATAGATTTGTTTAGGCTGGAAAAGACCACTAAGATCATTGAGTCCAATTGTTAACCAGCACTGCCAAGCCCACCACTAAACCATGGCCTGAAGTGCCATGTGTCTACACATCTGTTAAATATCTCGAGGGATTCTGGCTCCACCACTGCCCAGTGCAGCCTGTGCCAGTGCTTGACAACTCTTCTGGTGAAGGTATTTTTCATAATATCTAATCTAAACCTCTCCTAGCACAACTTGGGATCATTTCCTCTCATCCTCTCACATGTTATGTGTAAGCAGAGCGTGAGCCCCACCCTCTTTCCAGGGAGTTGTAGAGAGTGGGAAGGCTCCCCTGGACCCTCCTTTTCTTCTTGTTAAGCCCTCCAGCTCCCTCAGCTGCTCCTCAAAAAACAGAGGCATGAGCTTCGTCTTAAATATTAACGTTGGTTTAGGAAAAAAAAGGTCAATATTCTGAAAATGTCATTGGCCTTTAATATGTGACAAAACAAATGCTTATGCTGTCCAAGAGTTGCCAGACTCAGCATTTCCTCAATTTTCCTACTCGGGAGAGGTGTTTTGCTCCCAATATATACAAATAAAAACTTCACTGGCCAGGAAACTTGAGAGTCAATTGTAACTCTTATCTACACATAGAAAAACCCTTATGATCTCTAAGTACTTTAGCAAATGAGGTTTTTTGATTTTGTTATGTAATGGAGGAGTTGTTAGGGCCATAGCCTTTCCTCTGTGTTCACAGGATGATGTGGAATGAGGAAGACCAACCTCTTGGTGAGTTGAGTAGAGCTTCATTAAATTCACACTGCAAAATGCCAGGACTAAAAATTGTCCAGCTGCAAAGGTGTTGCAGGATGCAATACAATGCAATCAACAGCACAGTTGATTTTAAAGGAATAAACCAGCTGCGGTGCTTTATTTAAATTAGAGCTATTTCTGAGGGGTGGGGTGGGTTCAGAAAGAGGGAAGATACAGGATAGAGATTAGAAGAGAGGGCTGGAATAGTTTTGGGATTTTGAAATTAAGCTCATGCTAAAGATTTAAGATATTAATGAATAGGTATGCAACCTTTCCTTCACTTCCATATTCCTATACAAATAGTTCTATGGGTTTCATAGAAAGTTATCTTCAAGGTGGTAAATTTAATCCAAAACATGAGCAGAAAATACATGGGATCACATTATGCCATCCACCTCACAGTGGGCATTTTTTTAGTTTGCACCTTTTGGGTATAATCTGAGCAGGAACAGGGCAGGAGGGGCAGAATTGCTGATCGTAGAGTTTGATGAATCTAAGGCTAAAGGGTGAAACCACCCCTTATTTTGCACTGTGGTGAGTGACACTATAAAAAACACACAGGGACTCTGCCTCTTGTAAACTGAATACCCAAAGCCAAGCTCCAAAGAAAAGTAATATAGAAATCTACTCCTGTACCCAGAAAAGCATTGCTTGAATAAACCCCCCAAATTGGTGTTAACTCTTGGGTATTTGTCAGCCCAAAGCTGGAAGTGTTTCCTTTGTGCTCGAGTGTATATGACTTTTCTTTACTCACTGGAATGCATTAGAAGAACATCCTGGAAAAAGTTCCAGTTGGCAAAAGTGAAAATGAAATATATATTTTCAGAGGATAAAAATGCTACAAGCATCTACAAACAAGTGGCAGAGAGTTTGATATAGTAGGAAAATGACCACCCATGACCTCTCACCGATTCAGTTTGACTTCTCACTTACTTAAAACCACGTTTCTTTTTATATGTCAGGTTATATATTTTACTCAGTGAAATGTTTGGTTTATTTAAAAAATATAAAAGTATAGCCAGACTCTCCATCCAATTTTTCTTAGAGCACCCACTCCAGTCAGTGTGCTCCTCTGCAATGAATAAATCCAGCAGTAAATTATGTATGATTCAAACACACACACAGAGATTTATATTTATGCTTACAATGTCAGTATAATTTTACAGTCAAGACACAGTACATATACTCTGCTGTAAGTACTAGCTTGATATAGTAAACTCAAAAGAGCACGTTGGGGGTTAGCAGTTAGAGCTGAAAGTGAAAATCAAGAAACAGCAGTAGGACTGCTTTTGTCTTCAGCATGCTCTTCAAGATGTGAGATGCTCCAGTGGGTGGGAGACCTATGCACCACCCCCCCAATTCTGGGGATAACCCCAGCAGATATGCTTTACAATTACCTTTTCTTAAAATGCCAATTAACCCTTTCAGGGTTTTGTGGCATACTGTGAGCAAGCAGGAGAGGGGCACTCATTTATCCCTTATATTGAACATCAAAACCAATTATAAGGGGGTTGGGGTGGGAGGAACAGGTCTTATGCTACTGGAGATGTATCTGGAGTGCTTCCTGGGTTTATCCTTGTGGTTTTTAACACTTAGGAGTGTCTGCAGTTGCAGTTAAAAATATGCTAAAAGTTAAAAAAAAAGAAAAAGAAAAGAAAAAGAAGTAAAAACCTACAGATAAAGGCATCACTTCATTAAATGAAATAGAAAAGAAATGAAGGCTTTAATTCTCTTTGGCAATACTGTGTATACTTGTTAAATCTTACCAGCACACAAGGCAATGACAGTTTTAATTTTATCAAATGTTCTAGTGTTTATGCTCACAAAAAGTAGCCACCGGTGTAAATTAAGCCTTAACTCTATCAAAGTAATTAATACCAGGCCACAAGGAGACTGAAATTTTGTAATAAAAATAACCCAAAAATATTAAGGTTCTTAGGGGAAATAGAATACTACTAGGATGAACTAGAATGAAATATTGCTAGAATAAACCTAGAATGGCATTAATTAACCTGAAGATTAACTTAACCCATTTAAATATGTTTTGCTACTTGGACTCTGATCCTTCAAGTCTCACATGGAGATTGACTTTTCCATGGGGTCTCATTAGGGTAAGTGTTACTCAATGTGAGTAAAGGTGAAAGAAACAGTTGTGTTGTGAGTAGCTGGTCACATTTAGGCAGTGTGGGGTTTTTTGGGGGGATGCATTTGGTTTGTGCATTGTTGGACAACTGTGTGAGTTTAAGTTTGTCATTAACATGAGAGGGGTGAGAAGGAAAGGATGCTAAATTTATGAAGTGAGTTTTTTATACATAAGTAGGTAATATTTTAAAATTTCCAGTAGCTTCCATTAAACTGTATCCATAACCTTTCCACATCCCATACCTTCTGGGGTCAGAGAAAAGAGCAAGACCCTGATGTCTCTGATCACAAAAACTACTACCTTCTGATTCAGGGTGAAACACTCCACAGAAGCTCTGTGATTGCTAATAACTGAGGTCAGGCTGCCTGTTTGAGTCAGGAAGAGATGATGCATATGGAACTGGCTGGTTGCAAGCTTTTAAGGAAAAGCTGGACTGTGACAACTTCTGTTGAGCTGGAACAGAAAGAATATGGGAAGATGTAGACTGTGGGTGTCTGCATTGGCAGCCTCACCTCCTGGAAATGATTCCCAGGCTCCCATTAAGACAGGATGAGTATCACCCTTACCAGAGGATGCAGCTGTGCTCTGTTCTAATTTCTCCACACGTTCAGCTTGGAGCAGAGGGAATTTGGCTGAAGTAGATGAAACTACACAAGGTATGAATTGGCCCTGGACCAGTGAAAGGAAGGTGGCAATTAGGTGGATTTTTGAGTAAAGTAACTTAATTCAGCTCAGTTTCATCCAGAATATTTGCTTGTCTTTGTAGAAGTGCAGTTTTCAGCTTGTCTTTGGTGTTGGATCAGGATCTTAAATGAGTTAAGGATATGTTTTCCTTCTCATCCCAGAAGACTCAGGGCTGAGCACTACCGAACAGCATGAAAGCAGTGCCCTTTTCTACACTGATCATTGTAGCCAGTGTTAAGTCTTCAAAAAAGTCTTCAATTATTGCTTATGCAAATACAAACTGTTGCTGATGCTCTGAAAGGAGAATTTTCCTTATTAAGTTTTTGCTGTCAGCAGTCATCAGGTGCTAGACAACGAATGAGAGCTAACATTTGCTTTGTGAGACATTGAAGATACTGAAAAAGTAAAATACACAAAACACTTCAGAATAGCCATGATGACACCAAAAGCTGTCTTTGGAACACCTGCATTTTAAGAAGTGCAGCACCTACTGAATGGGATATTTGCAAGCATTTAGGCATTTAAAAAAAGATTGTATTTGTGCCCTTTATATACACATATGTATATATATTTATATCTGGTCGAGTGATTAGATTTATATAAACATACATATGCCAATTTTGAACTGCATGTGAGATTGTTTACTGCACACATTATTCATACATCTTTAAAATAAAATGTATGTGACCATGACAAAAGTTAAGTACCTTTGCACTATCCAAGTCTCTGCCCTTTACCTGCTGAGCAGGAGAGTGAGGAAAAAGAATTTAATACAAAACAGAGAAAGTGCTAATTATGTCCTTAAAGAAGCAAGGAAGGAGGCATTTTCTATCAGTGTTTTAACTGGAAGTCCAGATGTAACACAGCAGCAGAACTCTGGGTGATGGTACACACTGCCTATGGTGCAGCAGTGAGGTAGAGCAGGGTAAAGGAAATATAGTTTTAGCAGCCCCTGACAGTGCAGGTAGAGAAATTGGGGTCTATTATAATGATTTCCCATGGATTCTAGTGCCAATCAAGAGGGAAAAAGAACCTCTGAAGGTCATCACCAAGGAAAATTACATACTATACTTTTTCTGGCATCCAAGTTCGATCACAATGCTCAAGAAAATAGCAGGAAGATGTGTGTACTGGGCACACACACCTATGTGCATGGGTTTGCTGTGTACTACATAATAATACCTGGGGTTTTCAGCACCTGGGGTTATAATGGGTTCTCTTTGGACAGGCAGAGCAGAGGAAGATGAGATGTTTGGGTCGTGTCTTGCGGAGAGAGGGTGAGAGCCTGAAGATGGTGATTCTGCAAGATTGAATAACACAAACATAACTATAGGGTGGTGGGAGGGCAGCCAAAACATCCCTGATGGGTGCTTGCAGGTTAACCAGACAATGAAGAGACTTAAGGAACACTTACTATTATGCCATTAGCAGTGTTACATTGTGTAATTGATACCTTTACATCATTGCTTAATTTGTGCTTCCAAGTTTTAGACAGGTTTCCATCTGCTTCTTTATTTTCTAGTTCAATAAAATATTATTTAATGATACTATGTTTGTATTTTTTGTGTTTTTCACACAATGCCTTTGTGCATGATACTCAGATTTTTTTTTTTTTTACTTTCAAGTTATGTGACTTTTTAATCTGTTTGTTTTAATTGTTTTTTAAATCATTGTGCACTTTACAGAGAACTCTGTTTAAAAAAGCACAGTGGGATTATCCAGAACTCCAAAAATGTATAAAGATCACCAGGCTCTAGCACTAGCTATGTCATAAATTCTGTCTCTCTTCATGCTATTCCTCCTCTAATGATTCTGATTTTTAACCAGTTAGCAAAATACAATTATCTCCTTGTTAAAATAAGCAGACTTCAATGGGCCACTGAATTCATACATATTTTAGAAACATAAAACCTGTGTTAATAAAGGCATTTTAAAGAGAACACATCAACATATTATATAAATTATTTTCTCACTTTTCTGCATCATCTCCCCTCCGTCCTGATACAAGTCATAGGTAGCAACTAATCTGGAAAGCAAAGTTGAGGAGAACAGAAGGGAAAGGAAAGGTACAGTTTTCCTTCTTGTCTAGAAAAAGCTTTGTACAGTGTTAATGAAAGACAGTTTCTTCTGGGGAAGAAATGCTAATGTGAAATTTTCTCTTTCTCTCAGCACAGACATACATTAGAGATATTTGTAGCAGTGGAGATGCAGACTGCAATAGGTGGATGGATATTTACCCAAGAAAATTTGAGCCATGCCCTTTCATTTTCAGAGAGCTGCTACCTAATCTCAGTGTAGCATCAAGACAAAGGACACATCATTCCGTTTGCGCCTGCCCTGCAAAAAAAAAAAAAAAAAGGGGGGATGAGTTGTGGGGAAAAAAACCTATAATGCTCTCTGAATGCTATTAGAATAATGGTCTGGTGGAAAAAAAAAAAAAAAAAAAAGATAAAATACAAATTTCACTCCGATCTGGGTTGGATTACTTCCCCATGGCCCTGCCTTTATTGGGCGATTTGGAGTTTCATTAGAATTCAGAATTCCTGCAGAAAGAAAAACCACAGTGGCACGGACTTCTCTTTCAAGGGGATTGCAGGCTGACCCATCAAAATGAAAAGGCTCAATGTTTTGCTGACAGGTCCCTGAGCAGGCCTGAGTGACAGCTTCATTTCAGCACTTCTCAGATGAGATTTGAATTGGGGGGTGGAGGAGGTAGTAGGAGAGAGACTTTGTTCCCTAAAAAGTGTCAGTGTCAAACTCTGCAGTTCAAGTTCTAGTGTCTGAGGTACAAAACCGAGTCAGAAATCATCTTCGACTTGCCTGCTTCCCAATTTATTATTAATGTCTCTCTAATATTAGCACGCATGAAGCTTCATTTAAATCTTAGAGTTCATGTCGAGTGTGCGTTGTTCCTTTTATTGGAAATAAAAAAGAGGTAGAAGGAGATGGATTAAAGTACAGAGAACTGTTGAATAATGTCTGCATCAAAGATTACTTAGTGGCATTTGTCTGTTGTGATAATCAAAACATCAATGAGAGCTCGATCCCACCTCTTGTCTGTGGGAATACCAAATTTTTTCTTATAAATTTACAAGTGTCTTTTTGCCTGCAAAATGTATTTGGATATTTGATAAGTAAATTTGGATGTAAATTTGGATATAAATTTGAAGGCATTCTCAGTTTAAAGTTCAGCAGCACTTTTGTTTCCACAATATCCTAACTGAGCAACTTTTTACTGTTTATCTCAATAGGAAAAAAATGGGGAAAACTTAGCAAACCTGTCTCTGCAAGGGGAACCAGAGCAGCATCTCAGCTCCTTGTATAAGGGAAGTAAAACATTCACTTCTTACTTGTGCCCTTACTAAAGGTTGATTTGGTATCTGCAGGGTCATTAGCAATTTTTTTTTTCCCCCTAAAAGTTTATTTAAATTTCCAGGTTTAAGTTACTGGTGTTCACAGCTTTTATCTTCCTTTTCCTCCTGTCTTGATTGATGCATACCTTGGTGTGAGTACAAAATCCAGCAGCTGAAGTTTGCTTTTAGGAGCCATCAAAAAAAGTTAACCTAATTTTTCAGATAATTAGCTTTCAAAATTCAGATCTTCAAAGTAACATTGATCCTTATACCTTATTCCTATACCTTAGAAGTCATCTCATCAATAACTGTATCAAAATGAGATATTATTCCATAACACAAGGCTGTTCTTCAGAATCAAACAGAATTTTATGTATTACATTCACTTTGGAAGAAATTCCGCTCTAACTGATATTGATGGAAAGCTGTAGTAACTTCAGCAAAAGTACAGGCTTTACCATCTAGATAGAAAAAGTTTTGGGCTGAGACAGAAGCATATTAAACTCTAATTCTTCTGTGGATGTGATGAACAGGGCTGCATTAGTGTTGTTGGACTGTATTTCTACTGAATGCAACAGCCAATAAAGACATAAAATCCATGTAAATGATCAGAGTGTATCTTAGGACCATCCCAAGAAAGCTTCATCTTGTAAACTTCTGCTAATTGTTCATGGTTGGCTTTTCTTTAAAGAAGTGTCTGCATTCCAAAGCAGAGAGCAAACACATTCGAACTGCAAATCCTCCCAAAACAAAATTTACATCTTGTCCTGCTTCCACATTTTAAGAAATCTTACTATCCTTAGGTTCTTATGTTTTATTGAGCATGGAGCAAAAACTTAACTATGCTCAAAAAAAGCCTCCTTGTGTAAAATGCAAGTGTCTGTCATGGAGAAGAAATAATACTTCCCTCTGATCCTAAGGAAGTCTGCATTATATTCCTTAAATACTTTGATACTTATTTTTATAATCAAGTTTTTATCTCCTGTGAAACTCGGGGGCCAATTTCAGTTCTGAAACCAAAAAGTCTTGCAGCCTCAACACTTACTTATCCCAGAGAAGAATTTGGTTTCAGACGTTTAAAAGGATCAGCTCAGCAATATCCTAGTTTTGAGATTAAATATGCAATGAAAAAAAGGTTCAACATAGACATACGAATTCTCTTTTTGAAATCACTGTATGAGTTCAACTGACTTTGTAATAGCAGTAGGAGATGGGAATGAGGAAGGACACATTTAGAAAAATTACTTAAAATATAAAATTATATATTGTACTTTGTGAGAATCTACTTTGATACTCCAAGATATTTTTCAAGTACTGGGGGTTGAAACAGGTTACTAAGAACAGTAAGACAAATGCTTAGAGAAACAAAGAGTTAGAAGAGCAATATACAATGTGAAATTTAACACAAACAGATCAAATCCAGTTAGGGTAAGGCATGTACTGCTTAATGCAGAAATGTGTTGCTTGGATCTTGTAAAGCCAGAATTGACAAAATATAAGTAAATTGCAGTAGGAAAAAATCCTCTGCTGATTGAATTGGCCTTCATGTCCTTTGCAAAACTTCATAAAAAGTACCAATATCATTTATGAGAAGCCACAGAAACAGAAGGCTGTGCAAGAGGATTTGTCAGGATTCAGCTGTGGGTCGGTGGCAAGGCTGGGTGAGTTCAACCTGCTGCCAGTTCAGGGTGCTGCCACAGCTGCTGGTTTGTTCAAGGTTTGTTACTGAGAAATTTGTGCTCTGCTGACTTTTTCTTGCTCTCTGTGTTGGCAAAAGCTGGGAAGTGCTGCTGGAGGTTGTGTGCTGTGGTTTGTGGACACCTGCCTGAGCTCCTGAGCGAGGAAGGGCAGGGGAGGACTTGGCACTGTGTGTCCCATGTCTGAACATCCATCCCCCTGTTTTCTTTCCCACTCTCCCTCCAAACATGCCCTCCTCTTCCACACGCTCATTGAAACCAGTCTGGGTAAATCTTGTGTGCTGAAGGGGAGTTTGAAGCAGTGAGGTGGGCAAAGTTGAAGGAGATGCCTGCAAGGACTCATCCTCATCATTCATAGCAGGTCACAGAGGTGGCTGCAGGGACACAACAGGTCAGTCCTGTGCTTGAGCTGGGCTGCATCTGTTCTGCTTTTACTCCTTTATGTAGCACCCCCCAGTTTCAGCAGGGATGCCCTTCTGAGGAAAGTAAGTCAGAGAGGCTTAAAAAATGTGTGTGCTGTAATGCCATTGTAATGTATTAGCTGGTTTATTTTTAGATCAATCTAGCTGCACTGTGCTTTTATCACTGAAACTGTAGATGTAGAGTCTGTCAAGGAAAAGGGGGGTCTTTTTTTTTGATTTTTGAGGATTGGAGGTACTCAATCAACTCGAGTGTCACAAATATTGCATAAAAAGCTTCCAGAAGAGAGTAGATAGGATGAGAGACTGTTGTAGAGGAGTTGCTTAGATAAAGATATTCTTGTAATTATGAAAGTTAAAACCAGCAGCATGCTATTAAAAAGCTTAAATTAAAACATTTACCTGGACACTGACTCTTCATATGAATAAGCTGTGCAGACATTTAGGCCCCAACATCAGCTCGACATATAAGCAGAGGGGCTTTTCCTTAAGCATGGGAAGTTTTTTTCCTTAAAAAACAATGCAATCTATTTTTCACAAATCCAATCTGTTTTTTTGCAATCCAATCTATTTTCCACAAAGAGAACTATTAAAAGTATTGAACTTCTAGTTTCTCATGGTACTGTCTTCATCTGACATCCTGACCCATCTCACGTTTTCCTTGCAGCACTTTTCAGCAAAGAACGATCATCTCACGTTGGCATCTTTGGGTGTGACGTAACCCAAGAACAAAAATCTCCATCCACTTTTACCACATCATCAATTTTGCTGACACTCCATTGTTCATAAAGCTCCAAAATGCAACTCTTGCTTTCAAACTCTTTCCTTGAGTTCAACACGATAATGAATGTGAAGGGTTTGCATGGAGGTGGCAAAACTTTTTTTATTTTCCCCCCTTTTTTTTTTTCCCTCCAGGTTCACACCAGATAGGCATTTTTTACAGTCTGAAAGGGGATGTTTTCTTTTGTTAATAGCTTACAATCAGATGAAAGGACTCATCACTCTATTTTAGTGCTCCACCACATGGCGTGTATCTTTTATAAATTACAGGCTGGCGTTGTGTGCACTGGGGGAGAGAAAGGTTGGTTTTCTTGCTGTGAGCCATCCTGCCTAATTGTCGTATGCAAATAAAAGCAATTATAAGGCTTTTAGGGTGAAGGGATGACAGCTGAGTTTGGCAGTTGAGGAGGCCTCACCCACCTTGTTGTCATAGCAACAGGGAGGAAAAGGACAAAATGGTGTGTATACAGTGGAAACATTTATTTTGGTTAAAGAATTAAAAATACATATACCGCTGTTAGCATGCAACATCAATATGTGTAATGAATGGGTTTGTTTAAAACATTAGAGAAATTAAACTGTATTTATTCCTTGGCCCTTTAAATGATCCTTGTCATCTAACTACCATTTACAAACCATCACTTGTGATTTTATCTGCTACTTTTAAAGTTATGAACAGATCATAACAATCCAGTCAATAATTAGGAGATTACAAGTTTCTGTGTTTTAGTGCATCTATTTCAGTGTTGCCAGACCCAGAGCTGCATGAAGGAGAGGGACATTCAGTGGTGTGTCCATGAAGGGGAAACAGTGAAAAATAATAACCTATTAGCAGTCCATAAAGTTCAATATAAAATATGTTTGTGCTAAAGTGTTAAACAAGTAGAACAAATAGCGTGCTAGTAGCATACAAAATTAAAACGAGTCACAAATGGATATTTTCTATGGCAATTTATTTCACAATTACTCTTGTGGAAGCTTTCATGAATTAAATATGAGTTCTATCTTGAAATTAGGTGTTATAAGGCTAAATTACAAGAGGCAGCCAGTAATTGAGGTGGCTGAAACACGGGGTCTAGTGAACTAATCTCTTGCTGTGCCACGTGGCTGTCCCCTCACCAATGGGAAACCTCCTTATGACAAAAACAGAGGCAGCTGAGAAAAATTGATTTCTCATCTGAGCCATATTTGATAGCTTTTGAAATCGAAAATTGAAATTAACTAACCTAAGCCCCATTGTAACAAAAGAGCAAATTAAATATGCAACATGGCTTCCTATTGGCAGCAAGAGGGCCTGCCAAGGTAAATTTGTAAATAGAGTTTAAGATGCAATCCTCCCCCCTCCTCTTTTTCCTTTCTCTCAGTGCAAAAAGTATAAGTCTGCAATAGCTTAATAAATTATTTATATAAAAAAAATTCATCAGCTGCAAATGGCCACTGTGGTAAAGGTCTTCCATGGAGAAAATCATTGCATTAGAAGAGCTCATTGAATGAAGCAGAATTAAAATTATCCACAGTCGTCCCCTGAATAAACTATGCATGAAGAGACTATGTTTTCTTCTCAGGAAAAGTTTTATGGATGGAAGTTTGCAAACAAAAAAGCTAAAAAATCACCCCAAAACCAGACCAATCATTTAGACTTCACAGATAGCTAGGGCTCAGATACACATTTTTATTCTTTCTTTTCATTAGCCCCAAACAATAATGGCATAATGGCTATTTCAGCTTGGTGGAGTATCCACATGCTTGCCTTTTGTCTTGCTTTTACACATCCTAAGACGTTACAAAGGATTCTGACAGTGAATGCTAATGATTCAAAAGGTGCTTCTGCAGAGCTGTGGATTTATAGTGGGATTCCCTGAAATGAAGGCAGCCAACAAAATCAGTGATGCCATGCTCTAAATACTGTTTTCTGTCCTTTTAAAAGGAGAAGGGGGGGGGGGGATAGAAGCAAACACAGCCAAGACATCAGCCCTCAGCATTCCTCTCTTACAGGGTTTCTGCTTTTCTCTGCCCAGATTTGCATGGGAAAACAAATGATTTCATTCCAATACTTGAGCAGAAGCGTGTATAAAGATATAGAGCCAGATCCCTGTCTGCATAAATCAGGATAGCTTCTTTAACTTCAGAGGATTTATGCTACTCTATATCATCTGAAGATCCATCTCATGAAATTGTTCCACTTTCCTGCCGAGGCTGTTCAGATCTGAACTGTATAAAATCTAGTGACAACGGTAATGGAGGATATTACGCTTAGCCTGTCTGTCATCCCAGGGATCTTGTAAAATCATTTTCTGTTCTAATTTATTACTTTTAGTGTCAATCAGCTGCCGACAAGCTGAGTAACATCATTAGGCATTGAGTTCATCTACTCAGCACTTTTTAAATGCAGTTTAAGTAGTTGTCTCATTATGTGTAGTAGGACAGAAAGTCAAGGTTCAAGGAGTTTTCCTTTTTGGCAGAGATATTGTTGAAGCCTCTACTATTATCTTTGAAGGAAAAAACTCCACAAGAAAATAGCTTTTTTTTTTTATTTCTAAGGATTTGGAAAAAAAGAAGAAAAGACAGGAGCGAAATGCAGTAAAACTCAATGTAGAAACTTTAGTGATGATTTCCCACTGCTTTACTTTGTATTTAACTCAGATGCATGAGTTGAAAGGTGTGAGGATGGGGAGAGTCAGTGATGAATCGGGGATTTTGTATAATGTGGAGCTGATGGCTTCCAGCCATGAACTAATAAGTGGTTGGGGTTCATCTCCTTACTGAGAGTCTGCTATTGCTGTGCTGAGAATACAATGGGTGGAAATAGACCATGCACCAATCCTGTAATGGAAAACATTGATTTCACCAGCCCCTGAGTAGAGTATGATTTTATTTTACACTATTACACATCACAGGTATCTCCACAGCACCAACTGTGGAAAGGTAAGAGTCCAACAGCTGGGAGTTTGTTTGGAATAATTTTCAGGGCTGTTTTTTAAAATAAAATATGAGTATCAAAATGTCAGGGCAGACAGCAAAAGGCCTCCAGCTTCATCTTCTACTAGAAACTTGAGGGTTTGACTCTGGGCTGGAACCCAAAGAGGGGCCTCATATCTGTCCCTGAGAAGCTCCCTGAGCCACTTCCCAGCAGCAGGCCATGTCAGAAGATAATGTTCCCATGTCAGTCTCATATGAGTTTCTGCTCCATCCAAATACAGTTCTTCTGACTGTGTCCAGATAACAAACAGTTTGTCTTAAAAAGTCCCAAAGCTGCTGAGATGCAGTGATTCAAAGAGAGTTAAGAGTGATGGTAATTTTTTGGAAGCTCCAACTCATGGGTGCAGCATGAAGCTAAAAAAAACAAGTGCAGTGCTGGGCTGGGTGGTGACCATATGATTTTTCTCTCTGTAACAGGCAGGACTGGGCCATTTCATCCCTATTTCTTGTATAGTTCTGTTGTTTGATTAGGGAGACAAAGTAATCATCCTTTTACAGTGGAATGGAGTTTACCAAAATTTAGGACGGGCTAATTTTAGCTTGGAACAAGTGGTTAAACTGGTGGAAGGAGGTCAGGAGGGAACAGCTTTTCTAATGTGAATGACTACTTAGAACTCTACTGTTACTTTTTTACAAGTCAGGGGAAGGAGAGCAAGTTATGTCATGTAGAAATGGCATAAAGAAAGGATACTGCATGTTTTCTAAAGGATACTGAGAATATGCTCCTTTGATGGAGTAGTGGAAAATATTTTATAAGTGGTTTATCATGTTCATGCTGAATTGATTATTTAGTCAGGGAAGCTGAGAATTCCATTGTGTCGTGTCTTAGTGTGGCTGAAGCTTTTTCTAAATGCATTTTGTTTTATAAATAAAAACAAATACAAACGTTTTTTTACCAGTCCTATCTAAAACTTTTGGTCCACAATCATTCCTAATTAATAATCGTATCAAATATGTGTGGTAGGAAAAGAAGGAAAGAAGGCAATATGAAACAGCAAATATGCTGAAAAACATTCCCAATTCACAGAAAATTATTGTTGGTTTAAAGTCCAAGCTCCCTCCCCTTGGTAAACTGCCTTATATGACATTATGTACATTTTAGATGTAGTTACCAAAGCTAGCAGCTTTCATGGTATCCATCCAACAGGATATTGTAGTCAGAGTGCCAGTAATTCTAGGAAGCATAAAAAAATGTTTTAGAGGATGTTTAGTCAGAAGAAAATCACAGCAGAGGCAAATCTGAACTGTTTGAGTAAAAGGAAAATTTCCTGCCAAACTGTAGAACAAATTCTACAAATAATTGCACCTACTGGACAAGTTAGATAAGGATGCAGTACACATTTTAAAATAGTAATCTTGAGACTGCATATGTAGCTGTAGAGTGCATACGGGTGCATCTTCTATAAGCAGTATCTTTGTACTACATGTGAATGGCTCACTTTGAGTTTAGTCTTCAAGATAATCCTTTTTAAAAAAAATTATTTTATTTTATTAGGTCAATCATCAGAATTAGGAGAATTTTAATATATGGCAACAGTTATATTGTGGAAGGGCATCACTTTCTGCATCCAGGAGTGTAATTCTCTTAAGAGGCACAAATCCTATAGGGACCCCAATATTCAGGTTGTATTGTAACCTCCTAAATTAGACTTCAGAGTAGAATACATTTAAACAGATTTAATGTGAATAATTTGGCCCATATGTGTATGTCAAGGTAAGCAAATGAGACTGGGGGGAATCTCTATTTTTCAACTCAGTTGCTTCAAATTGAGTCATAGCTTTGTGCTTTATATAGCAACAAGGCCCTGATTAAGCACTTAAGCATGTGCTTAAGGTTAAGCATGTGATTAAATGCTTTGCTGACCTAGGGCTTAAGTACCCTGTAAAGCATTGGAAAAATGAATAAATCAAATTTAGGTCAAATCCAGCCCTGTGCCACACACCTATGGTAAGAGCAGAGCAGGAGGAGGAAGCTTT
The DNA here is from genome assembly GCA_030060385.1 of Muscicapa striata striata. NCBI lineage: Eukaryota > Metazoa > Chordata > Aves > Passeriformes > Muscicapidae > Muscicapa > Muscicapa striata. The sequence goes on from JAREIS010000143.1 coordinate 1,458,346, forward strand.
GCCTTCAGAGGCTGCAAACAGCAGGGCAAGATTACAGCTGGGGAATGGGAGAGGGTGGCTGTGACAGCCCCTGGGCCAGGGGGGCTCAGCCAGGTCCCAGGCTGGTTGCCACACACTCAGCTGCAGCCACAGCAGCTCAGGGCCAGCCCAGGGCTGTTTGCAGAGCTGGGTTTATTTGGGTGCTGCAGGGTGGCTGCATGTCCTGCCCTGAGGCTGGTCCTGCAAGGATGCTCAGTGCTGCTCCCCTCTCCCTGTTCTCCTCCTCACCTTACACCCTGGGAGGGAAATGCTGCAGGAGTCAGAATTTCCTTTGGGGATAAAGAGCAGGGACATCTTGCTTAGTCTGGTGTGGGATTTGGGTGTCCAGCTTAGGTGTTGGTGCTGGGAGCTCTGCTGTGGGGATCTCTGCCCTCGGGACAGTCCCACCTCTCACAGGGATGCACCAAACACCTGCTAGTGTGTCTGATGGTGACAAATGGAAACATTTGGGAAACAGGGATTGTATTTATGGAAAATGGACAGGCATAAAAAAAAAGCAAAAAGCAAGGAGTTCTTTGTGGATAAGCATTCCCAGAAATGCTGGACACTGTTATGGAGCTGCCTAGACTTCTGTGACCTGGCATTGAAAACTGTAATGAAAAAGATATTTCGACTTTGTTATTTTTGTTATTTTCTTGGTCAAAACAAGCCACTGCAGAATGTGCTTAAAAAAAAAATAAATTGTCAATTCCCACAAAACCTGTTTTGGTAGTTACAGCATTCAATGTGCTTGAGAAGGGTAAAGCAAAGACAAATCTATAGATGGCCTCAAAGATAAGGACAAGTTGCAATTTAAGGGACACAGATCAAGTATGCATCCTTGGTGGAGAAAAAGGGATCTAAAAAAATTCATTGTTCCTACTAAGAGAATTATTGTGCCACTTAAAACATTTTTGTTCTCTCTTCTTTCTTATCCCTGTCTAAAACCTGGCTTTTCTCTGAAAGGAAAAAAAAAATCTTTCAAACTCTGTAACTTCCACACAGTGGAAAAGAGGAACACATCATTGCTGTCACTGCAGAGTTATCCTCTCCAGTACCACCTACAGTGGAAGTCTAGCTGCAGGCTAGAGTTATACAATATCACAGAGAGAGATTAAGCATTACATTTATTGTGGTTGCTGGAAGGGAATATTATTGCTGTTTCAGTGGAGAGATTTATAGCAATACTTAATGAATGCTACTAGTTTTCTTATCAGTTGGTTACCATACACATGTGCATGTGGAAATATTGCATTAAACCTTTACAGAAACCTTGGAAAAAGTTGGATATTAGTGTTTGTGGCAGATTTGGCACCATAATGGAACTGTGGTAGTATAATGGCATGGTATTGTCAGGTTGAGCATATGATGTTGGATAGAATACAGGCAAAATTAGCCTGATTGGTTTTAGGCATTTTCCAAATGAAGAAATTCTTTGTCATTTATGCTTGGGAATGTGCAGAGTGTTATAGTTATCAGTCTCAGCCTATTTTTATGAAAATACCATAGGTCAGAAACAGTTCAGAAACTAAATGCAAATTAAAAAAAAAAAAAATACAAAGCTCTTAATGATATTTTCCATTTTAACTCTATTTAAATCAGAGTTGTATGTGAGTCATCAGCAAAATAGGAACTATTAAGATGGATCAGAAAGATGTGAAACTTAGGAGTTCCGGGAAAAAAATTATTCAAATTTTATTGTAATCAGGCTGATCTGCTGGCACCTATTGCTGGTTTTTATGTTGTAGAGAGCCCTAATGAGAAGCCAAGAGGTAGCAGTCAGTGCAGAGAATTGACTTTTCCCTCTCCAGAATCTTCACTTAGAAGCACTAAACACTGAGCATCCCAATAAATCTGCAAGAAAAAAAAATCTTATTTAAATTCTTTTAGATATAGCATTTATTCTGCCCTCTGACTGTGTGCATTAATATTCTATGATCATGCATAGATAGCTGCATGGTAAATATATATTTGTACATTGAGCTGAAGTGAAGTTTTCATTAAGCTGATCACAGGCAAATTATTAGGCTTAGAAGGAGCTTTTTATGTCTCAGAGCAACATCTCTAAGTTCATGACTGGTATCAAGAGTCATTCACTTGCATGCTTGTAGGTGCAGTTTTTTTCCTTCAGGAAGAGAGATTTATTACAAGATCCTGCTATTGAAACCTCAGTCAAGATTAGGTGTAAAGACAACACAGAATAGGTAAATAGCATCTCTGGTACTCGCCATCAAAGGATGTGATAGAGTATTCTCAGATGGAACAGACAGGTCTGATATTGCATATTAGTGGAGTTAAAGATATATGAGGTATTGAAAATATTCATGCCTCTGCAGTGATGGAGAGGAGGCAGAAGCTTTTGGCTTGGATGTTTTAGATAATTAAGAGCAACAAAAGATTATGTTGGAAGCAGATTTGCTGCAGATAGATAGTACATTCTTACTAGGAAAATGGGATATCTCATATAGTGGTCTGATGGCCCTTTTTCTTCTCTCTTTTAAAAGGAAAGAGCACTTCTATCTTCTAACTGAATTGTAGGATGCATAATCAGACTCATGGCAAGTAATGAAATGACTTTTCCTCTTCTAATAATATTCCTTCCAGAATTTATCAGTATTTTGCAACAGGATTTGCAGTCTGAGATAACTATTACATAGATATATTCCAAAATTTGGTTAAAAGATATCTACTGTATCATGGAATTATTAGAGAGAATGTGAGTGTATAAATTAATTTGACTACTGTTGAATAAAAGCACCTCATTTTATTGAACTTCCATCACCTTTTTCTAAATGGTAGTGAAGTGGTAATTAAGAAAGGCTAATTATATATTATTGTAAAGTGTACATTTGTTATTAATTTTGTGATGTGCTTGCTTTATTTTTTCTGTCTGCGGTTTTTTTGCATAAACTCTCTGCTCTGCATTACCTTTGGGGATAAAAGGCTGGGGCTTGATGCTGGAGGCATCTGTGAATGGGAATTATAAAAGCTGTTTCCATAAATTGTAGACTATCCTCTCTCTCTGAATTATATTTCCTTTCCTGGGAAGTGTTCACAGTCATGTCCCAGAGTGAAGCTGTGGCTTGTGCTCCTTTATGGGTCCGTGGGGCCACGCTCTGAAATTGTTGCCCCAAGTGTAGAGGTCCCCAGGCACGATGTGATCTTGCTGGGGGACAGCATTAGTGCCTCTATCTGGGAGGAGGACCCTGAGCATCTTTTTAAATTTTTTTTTTTTTTTTTTTTGCCAAAACCTGTTTGGAAAACTCCAAGAAATGCTGGAAGTTCCCAACTGGGCAAAACCAACGCAACACAGTACAGACTCAGAAACGTGCTGAGCTTCTTTTTGCTTTAAAATGATAAACTGAAAGTAAACTAAAATCCCAAACTAACACTCTGCAGGGTCTCCTGCACCTGCAGATGTCTGCAAAGTCTCCTGTGCCATCAGGAGCAAGCTGGAGGAGTAGCTGTGCTCAGCTCTGTGCTCAAGAATGGGCTGAGCTGCTTCCCAGAGGTTTTCAGGCAGTCTGAGTGATGAAACCCTGACATTGTTACCTGTTGGTGACTGTCATCACTCACAGCTGCTTCACCTTGGGCCCTTAGAGGAGTTCATGTGAGTGACCATTATTGATCCATTAATGTAAAAATTACCAATGTTTTTCCTGAGAAAATTCTCCCAAAGTGCCATTTCAGACCTAGGATGGGCCAAGTAGACAGGAAGGTAAGTTAGACGAAATTTTAAAGTTGTAGTTAAGAATATATAGCCTAGCTCTTTACATGGTTAGTTATTTAAGCACAGATAAAAATTTTGATGAAATTTAGAAATTAGGCTTTATAACATTTCACAGCATCTATATATATAGGAAATGTGGACGTATCTTTTAGTGTTTACTTACTAAAGATGCAAATTGTTTGTCTAAATAATAAAATATTTAAGGTCGGAATTCATCTTTTTAATTAAAATTTTCCCAAGGCAAGTAAGATTACTGCAGCAGGGAGAGATTTGCTGAAACTTGTGTAATGTGTTTTTTTATAATGCTGGTGGTGCCAGACAAAGTCAGTTATGTGCCACTCTTGTTGTCTGTTATTAATATTTTTGTATCAATGATGAGAAGAGCAGCAGCAATGATTGCAGTCGATGAGCCACAATAAATAGCAGCAAATGCATTCTAACCTCTGACTCTGTGACAAACAGCATGGGTACTATCTGCAGCTCTGGTTTTAATTTCAATGGCATCAAAGGGAAACTCAAGAGCTTCGGAAAATAACTCTGGCACCACGGCTTAGATAAAATAAAATGCTTACCCACAGACATAAATTACCATGGGAATAAAAAGACAACACCAAAATGACATAGTTTCATAATGCTCTTAAATCAAGAAATAGAGGACAGTGAGCACAGTTCCCAAATTACAAGAGTCACACTGCTTTGATGAGTGGCTTCTTTTTGACACTGGCTAACCTAACAGGTTTCTTCAAGTAGTGGTACTTGGTGGCATGCACTTAGATTGTGTGGGGAAATTCAGCAGGATGGCACTCCCATTTCATGAGAATTAATTCCCAACACACATTAAGGAGGCATTTTCACAGTTCTGGCTGCAGTGTTGCACTGCAGGAACTCGTGTTCTGAGAACAGGATGCTTTGTTGGACTTTCATTGCCACTGAACTCATTGAATTTGAAGCTGCATGTAATTACTTTAAGGCATAGTAAATCCTCCTCACCTTACTAGTGATGGCACTCCAAGAGCTACTGTATTTGCAGCCAAAGCCAAGACAACTTGCAGCAAGCTGCAAAGTCCTGGTCAAAGCTTTTTTCAGGAGGAGGCACAGACATTCATGTCTGTGTATTGTTTCTACAGCAGCTGCATAGCCTTATTCACTAGAATTGCTAATATTTTTATCTGTATAATCCTCACATCTTCTTCCTTATTCTCAGCTCACTTTATGGGATTCTTTTTGTCAAGTCTAGGGGGCTTGACAAGCTGACCTGGCTGTTCTGGGATTGGCAGTATATTGGCATTCAGACCAAGCTCTGATCACCAAGATGGTCATCACAGTTCATACTTTCACATGCATTGAAGAAAAGAGGGAGAAAACACACTTCTGGCTGTATTATCCTGTATTAATACATAATGACTGATGTTAATGAATCATGTTGGCCTCTAATGAAATCACTTCTTCATTACTGCAAGAGGAATGGGGCCAATTCCACTCTGGCATGGATCCCATTTGTGGCACCTGTAGTGATGGATCTGTCTGGCTTCCCATGAGAATCTAAAATTTCAGCACAGTTCTTTATGATCAAATGCACAAGTGAGTTACTGATGTAATACTGTTGTTATGTGCAAGTTTGTTAGTTACCTACTGAAGTTTTCAGTACATAATTTTGTAAACTTCCATGTAAAATTCCTCAAACCAGACCTCTCTGGTGCTGCAGTCTCAAGCTGATCCACTCAAGGTTCAAAGAATCCAGTGGCTCAGAACAGATTTTCATTACCAGAATGAGAAGCCTTTCTCTATCTCTTATCTCATTTTAGGGGGTTTTAAATGTCTAATAGTCATAGCCTACATAGAAATCAGTTTTTTTCCTGAGTCATAGAAATAGTGCTGGTTGCCAGACACACTTAAAAGGTAGTGACCACTGAACCTGATCTTTCAATCTTAAGATTTTTTGGCAGGTTTTCACAGCAGCTTCCACAGACTGAGTCTTCACACAGAGGAACAAAAACCTCGTGTTTAAGTTCACCTTGTGGACTACTTTCAAGAAGCAAGGGGGTTTTCTGGTACCATTTTTCTATCTCAAGAGGGGAAAAGATCTTTTGATATTTTTATTTCTCAAAAAAAAAATTATTTCAAAAGAAGAGTAAGAAAGGACAAAAGCAGAAAAAAACAAACCTGCTATTCTTTTCTTTAGTGATAGAAGGTTTTGACCACTGTACTTGGAAAAAAGATCCTTCTGAAAACACTGGGAAAAAAAGTGGATATTTATTTTGAACTATAGAAAAACTAGTTTTCTTCTGGAAAGTTAAAAGCATTTACCTTTGGAAAAATACTTGTCAAAGACTGTAGGGGAAGGGAAAAAAAAAGACAAAAGCCCATATCACTTCAGATTTTTACTAGATCCTGAGATACAGGTGGTTTTCAGAAAGCACAGGTCAGGTGTGGGAGTATATGAAAGCTCACCTTTGCTCTCATGTAATAGTCTCTTGTTCCAAGCTGGAAGATGGCTCTAACTTCTACCAACATCAAATAGCACCTGGACCATTCTGTCTCTGCCTGCTGCTCCCCACAGGCCATCTGTGATCTGCATACCACCCTTTGCAATTATTGATACAGTGAGTAATTACTTCTGATGTTAGATATAGCTCTGACTTTGCATTAAAAAGAAAAGACACAGATGAGGAATCCTCTCTGGAATTCTTGGTGCCAGAAGTAGAAGTAACCTGGCAGGTCAAAAGGTGTTCAGGTTGACACATGCTGCATTCAGTCAACAGACTTGACTTGTCCTCACTTCAGGCTCAGGACACCTTTTGTGAGAGTGCTTTTGATCTAAAAGGCTGATAAAAGAACCCGAAGGATCTGCATCCTCTGGTGCTGTTAACTTTGGTGCTATGCTGGTCAGCAGTATGCACCCTTCCAACAAACCAGGGAAAATCACAATTTCTCTTCTGTAACCAGGATTTTCTGACTTTTTATTAATTTTATTTCATAAACCTGATGCTTGTGTGGAAATGTTTTATATAAATGTGTTTTATTGTTGTACTCAATTTTCCCTTGGTTCTGTATAAGACTGGCTACTTGCTTTATACAGGAGCAGGTCTTTAAGTCAATCCTGAGCTTTTCCTTCATTGTGTGAGGCCCTTTAGAGAATCCCAGGCAGTATATCCTCCTAAAATATGTGACCAATGCTGTCCAGGGATTTCAAACTTCGTGCATATTTTGTTTCAAGAACAAGTGAGTGCCACAGGGGAGAATCACTGCCAAATCACGTCGTGGAAGGTGAAGCCCAGAGGCTGCATTTACAGTGCTGTGCAGCATCGACCTGTAGATGAGAGGAAGAAAGGCCTGTCCATAATGGTTTTGTTTTGGAGCTTCCTCAGAGCAATTCTTTGCATTTCTGGCTCTGTAGGGCTGCACCAGCAGTTTCCCTCTAATTTGCGTGCCCTGCTAGGATGTTATGATCAGCAAAACCCACAAGGCTGCTGTTGTAAAGTTTCCCAACACAGTTGTCCATAAATTTCTATGGAATTACAGGCACTATGGAATCCAGCTGACATTCTCAAAGGTGAAAACCTTGCCTGAAAATGAAACTAAGCATGAGGTGGTAGATCATGTTCACCTTCACTCTTGAGATTCATGGGTCAGGTCACAGAGTGTTTTGTCAGAAAGAACAAGCAAATTCACAGGCCATACAGAACTGGTCTGGCAGAAGAAAGTTCCCAAGCTTCAGACCAGCACAATAATATTTATACACAGGAAAATAAAGTTGAATCCCATGGATTCAATACGAGCAACATAACAAACAAACAAATCGGGCATTTCATGAAGTCTTACTCTAGTTGGGTTTTTAAATGGTTGCAGGCTGTAAAGGTTTTAAAGAAAATCTGTAGAGCTGCAGAAAGAAAAGAAAGTATTTCTCTTTTGGTCAGGATATTTGCTTAGATTTTAGCACAAAACTAACCTTAAGAAATCACCATATTTATATCATGCTCAATATTTAAGAAGGAGAGGCTGGAATTGCTGTTGACTGTCACTGGGAGAGGATGGCTTGATGTGTTTTGTAAATGACTGGGTAAAACAGGTTCTGCTCCAGCAATCTTGGTTCTTCCAGGACTAAACTGGCCTGGTTCCTTAGCACCCAGAACTGTGGGGTGGGAGGGGATTATAGGAGTTTGATTTTTACTCCTTTCCTTAGTGATACAGTTCATACTGCAGACTAACCTGGGGGGATTGCATGTAATAAATGAGCACATGGAATGGTGATTTAATTACACATAGCCCTTCCTACTCAGCTACACACCTCATTCCTTGGTCTTACGCTGACTCTGAAGGTAGAATTCATTGTCTGATTGGTCAAAGTGCTGCTCTGGGCCCATTGCTTACTTAGCAGAATAGATGTGAGTTAAAAGAGGACGAGGGGCTATTTCTATGTGGGCTGGGTTTTTTATTATTTTAAAATTTAAATGAGAGTCTGAATCGCCATAATATAAAGAGACCAAAATCAAACAACCTTGGTTCATTCCTGTGCTTTGATTTTTATACCCATGCATGTTTAAAAAAAAAGAAAAAAAAGGAAAACTAAACATGTGTGCTGCCTTTTAATAAAGATCATATTAAAAATTCAATAAATAGCAATATCTCTGATCTCTTAACAAAAGCGTCTGGTGTACAGGAAATTAAATGAAAAAAAAACTTGTTAATCCTTTTTGATTTCTGTACATGGTAGCTGGAAGCAGAATTCTTTAACTCGCAGGATTCTCTTTTTGTCCTCCCTCTTTTACATTTCTTCTCCTTTTTTTTTTCCTTTTTTTTTTTTTTAATCTTCTCTAGCACAAACGTTGTCTGGGTAACCTCAGTGTAAATGCAGTCTGTTTCTCTGATACATTTAAAAAATAAATAATAAAAGAATAATAATAATAGTAAAAAAAAAAAAAAGAAAAAAAAGCCATCGTGTCATTGTCTCATCCCTGTGGCCTTGCTGTGAGGGATCTGTCTCGAACCAGGTGATAACCTGATAGACTTTATCTTGTCTTTTCTGGGCCTCCCTGAAGCCTGCCAACACTTCGGCTGGCTGTTAGGCATTTTAAATATCCCCCATGAGCCCTAACCTTACCCCTTTTCTCTTCTTGTCATCTGGAATGTCTCAGAGCTGTCAGAGGCTTGTTGCTTATTGATGTTTCCGTGTGTTTTATGTCTTTTCTGAGATATGACAGCCCCTGACACAGTGCTGATTTCAATCAGCCGGCTTCTGGAGAGGCCCTAAGATTTTGTCCTCGCGCGGTCCCAGCCGCCAGCGCACTTCAGAGCCTCCAGCTAATGAAAATGTTTCAGCAGGCGGAATAAAGGCCCGCTGCTCAACAAACAGCAGCTGATGAATTCACAAGACCAAAAAAAAAAAAAAAAAGAAAGAAAAAAAAAAAAAAAGAAGAAGAAGAGGAAACCCTCCCCCCCAACCCCTCTGCCTTTGTTATAAGAAAAGCAAGAGGAGAGAGTGACCTCCCGAGCCAAAGGTTTTGACACTGAATCAAATCCCTTTAGGCCTGAACTGGCAGGCTGAGCCCGGCATTGGATTACTTTATCACATCTTAGAGTGACGCTTGTATGTACCTCAGGACACCCTACGTGTAAAGAGTGGATATTTTACCCCCCTCGCTTATTAAGTCAAGTCTCGGTGTCTGGTGGGAAGGGAAGGTCTATCTGACAGAGCACAGGGAGGGGAAGGAATCACATCCTTGCTGAAAGCAGGGAGGGAGGTGATTTGCATGGAGAAACCTCTTTGAAAGAGAGCAGGTCGTGGGCCTGGCTGGAAGTCGCTGTGGGAGAACAGATATTTTTATTCACCATCAGCTGAAAAAGAGAACCAGCGATGTAGAGCGTTTGCTCTGTGGGTTTTTTGGGTGGGTGTTTCAGGCAGCATGGAGCCACCTGCCCACCAGGGCTGCTCCCAGCTGCTGTTTGTGCTGCTCTGTTACCAATGTTGCTTCTCTTGGCTCCTCTCAGCACCTCTGATGGGGGAGCAGCCAAGGCAGCGCCGCTCATCCTCCACCTGGAGAAACCTCTTGTAGGGCTCCCTTGCATCATCCCAGGCAGCCCCATCCCTCTCGGGGCATTATCTGAAGCCACACAGATTCCCTAATGCCCCGATTTCAGCTGGAATTATGCCCTGTGAGGCAGCATTGTTGTCCAGGCTCTGGTGTGTGTGTCAGGAGTCGGCCCCCACTGCACAAGATGCAGCACAGGGTAGCAGGAGAGCACAGCAGCACCCTGAGCCCCTAATGCCCATGGTCATTTCCTTCAGGATGTACAGCCCATGTTATGCACTTTATCTGTCTGATGAAGCCCAGTGGTTTATTTATTTATTTATTTATTTATTTATTTTTTAAGAGGGATTTTATCTATCTGAACCTGGGGTGTGGGATTAGGTTCATCAGCAGGTGAGATGTGTCAGGGTTCATGTTTACTTCTTTATTTACGTGAGTTTGGTTGGGTTTCTCCCTGTTTGTTTTTTGCACGGAGGAAAAACAATCTTTTCCTGTTCATCTAACTAAATAAATAACCACAGCCCACCCCACTTTTGAACAACATCAGTGAAATTCATATCTGCAGTGACTCAGATGGTTTTGTTAATAACAGAGAGAGCTCTCAGTGCAGCCTGATTCTGTCCTTCGGATGGGAGGCTTTAATCCTGAGTCTTATTTTTCACAGCATTCAGCTACTGGTTTTTGAGCAACAAATTACATCCATGCCTCCAAGCCAAACAAGGAGTGAAAATTTCTATTTAAAAAAATGTGGAAATAATACTGTCTATCTACCTACAGTTCAATTCCATTTTTAAAGTGCTTTGATATTTTTAACAATATTAATATAATAACAGCAGCATGTGCCTATTGGATTAGTCTGTATTTTATAACTTGGTATCCAATTTCTCCCTTGTTTCCTGCAGGACTGTCACTATTAATTTCTACTCCCATTTTTTCCGTCAGTGTGAACATTGTCATTGGACTATTGTTTGTAAGTGATAAGCAGCCCCTAGTATTATTATTATTTCACTCCTGCTTGTTGAGCATCAACAAATCTACCAAAAATATTAAAAATTTGGTGGAAGTTTAACCATCTCTTTGCCAGATGTTCCCCTTTTCTTCAGCTCAAAGGAGCATACTTGCTACTGTATTATCCAAGATTAAAAAAATAGGAAACTAGTAGAAAGGCAATCTGTCACAGGGAAAAAAAAAATACCTCAGGGGGTAAAGAATGCCTTCACAGTATGGCTTTAAGGTTTTAATTTATATTGGTCCTGACTCATGACACAGCCAGAGCAAGCCCAGGCCTGGGAGTCAGGTCTCCCACTGACCCTTGCATAGACTGGTGGGGAGAGAGATGTCAGCTGAAAACTCCCAGGGATCACGGGGCTGCCAAGCGCTTTGGAAATGACTGCCAATTTGGCCTAGTCTCAGCTGAACACATGCCCAAGAGGGAGGGAATGCCAGTAATAAAGCAGTTTAGAGGGGAAAAATATTTCTTTTGAGCTCCCAAACCTTTCCAGCCTTTTTCTGTGACAATATGGTTTCCATCCGTGTGTGCTCTCTCAGACATACCTGCATGCTCGTGTGTACACTCACTTTCAAAACCAGACACAGTCTGAGAAGTAATCCATAAGGCTGATGCCCTTTCTATGTTCACTAGGCAGCCAACTAACCCCTCTTTAATTTCAGCAGATAACAACAATAAAAGTGAGTGAATTCCAAAGCACGTTAAAAACCCAGACTCAAATCCCTGCAGGCATTTGTGGTGCAGAACAGGTGAATAACAAAGACACCAGCAAACCCCATCCTATCAAATTTAGGTTAAAAAATGTTCTGATTTTTCAATGATGAGAGTTAGTATAAACAGTAAAACTGTAAAAAGATACAACTTTGTTAATAAAGTATAAAAGATGCAATTTCGTTAATAAGTTCTGTCTTTGTGGACAATTTTTTTCCAAATTAAGGTAATAAGAGTAAGAAAAGATTTCCAGTTTGTTTTTTTTTCTCCATTCTTGCCTATAAGGTCTAAAAGTATAGAGAAGATGAGATGTTCCTGGTCATGTAAGCTTGTCTAAGAGAAACACAATTTTAGACTTGGTTTTCCTAAGATCAGTTTTTCTTCTATTATATTCCATTATGATGTTTTAAGGTTAAGAAGGGAAGAGGAAAAAAAAAAAGCTTTATAATCTTGACTGAAATATGAATTACTGTGCAGTTCATTCAAGCTTTTTGCTATTTGTTTTACTCAGGTTTACTGCCACAGGAGAAAAGGTTTTGCTCATTTAAGTAAAGGCTGCAAGATGAGGCCTAATATGAAGATGTGGAAAAGAGAATAGGGAGAAGAGTGGGCAACACCTTCTGTAATATTCATGTCCCAGAACAGTACATAAAGTGTGCCAGAAGTGAGAACTATTTGGTGCATGTAACATGACAGTTAAGAATACCTAGATGAAAAAAAAAAAAACCAAAAAAAAAACCAAACAAAGCATTTATTGGCAAGCACATTCATCTGCTGCAGCATCTGCCTCCAATATGCTTTATACTTGCATAGATGTGTTTGGGAACTGAAATTTAGCAAGAATTTATCAAAGGATTAGCAAGCACTGATGCTGCCATTCACAACTGTTACAAATATAAATTGTCATAATCATATTACCCGTTCCTCAGTTTAATTTTTTGCCAGGATGTCTTTTGTCTGAAATGCCAAAATGTAATCTGGAATTGGATGGATGCTGACACAGCTGAAATATTTTGCATTAGTCACTGTATAAAATGCTTCCAGAAGTATTGGGGTTATTGTAGATGTGACTGTACTGGAATAGAAAGTTAATAAAGATGATAATATCTCCATCACTTCTTTCATTCCATTAAAGAGTTAAGAGTTTCTCTTTGATGGTTTTTTGAAAAACGCTGGTAAGGAGGAGGGTGTGGATGGTGTCAATTTAAGGGACTCATGACCTACAGTTACAGTCTGTATGTGCAGTTAGAACACAGGTTATTTCGAAGGTGCATTTATTCAGACTAGAGCAGAGAGTGGTGTCCAGTGGAAACAAATCCATGGTTGTTTCAGTGACACATGAAAGACAAAATGCAGCTCTGAGGAGACATGGAGGTTTTGGGAATGGTATTTAAGACCATGGTTATGTTTTGCAGATTTCTGGTTTACTTTGTGAGTTTAGCGCAACCCAAATCAAATTCTACCAAAAAACCCCAAAAAGACAAAACTGGTTGATATCTTGCTTCCATTAAAGTGAAATACTGTACTTGAAATCAACACAGCTCTGGATCTGGCATTAGTTTTTCCTCTTTAGCACAGATCAGGACAACAGAAATGTTTCACAATTGTGGCTTTTCTATGTCAAGAGCACACATAAATTCCTTTATATTCCTTTATTTTGAAGGTGAAGTATTCTGAATTATTTAATCTCTTAGGTTTGGACCTTTATCCAGGAGACTTCGGGTCAGATCTCTGCTATGGCTTGATTTACTTCATTTTGCATGCACTAGAGAAAGTTTAAACCTCAGGTGGCAATGTACTAAAGTATGAAACTCTGAAACAGAATCTGGTATGAGGAAAATGAATGGATGTTCTGCTGCCCTTTGCTCACTGGGACTTTCTAGTGGAGGTAAGGAACCATAGTTCAGCTCAATCTGCATGATGAATTATGTGTGTTTGATGAACATGCTACTTTTAATTGTATGTCTTACAGTGTTAGTAACTTATCTTACACAGGTAGTGCCTGCCAAGTGGAGTTGATTTCTTGGAAGAAGAACAAAAGACGAGCAAGGAGAAATGAAAACAAAGTTTACCTACTTTTTCTTTTTTCAGTAACACTAATGTGCTGGTTATTTTCCAAACATGAAGAAGGCACAGTTGTGTCCACATGAGTTCACAACACCCAGACAGTGATCTGGGGAGAGCAGTACAATAATATTAAAGGAGCAGTGTGACAGCCAGAGGACAGGGATGGGAAATTTTAGACAAGTTAGTGAGCAGGGAAAAGAAGTCTAGTTAGTGAGCAGCAGTGCTTTAGTTGTACTGAATAGAAGGAAAAAGAAGGAAATGAAAAAGAAGAAAGGGGGGGGAGGGGGAGGTGAGGGGAGAAGAGAGAAGAGGTGAATTCTAGGGACATTGGATAGATAGATATGCTTATTGCATTTGCACATTACTTACATAGTCTGTGTTCAGATGATAGAACAGATCAGGTTCTGCAGTAATGCAGACTTATACAAAGAGCCTCTAACAGAGGTAAATGGGAAAAGATGGGAGCCATAACGCAGGACCTTATTCACCAGGCCTCATCTGATGTCTCATTTGCTGCTTCTACCACCAGTGAAAGACCTCTGAGCACTATGGTACTGTTATTAATAATAGCTGTATCATGATTTCTGCTCAGCAGTAACAGCCTTAGGCAGTGCCTGCTCAGTGATCTGCAAGCACTCGCTCTCCACCTCCCTGGATGCCAACAACAGGACATTCTCAGCTCCTCTTGTAGCACTTCTTGTTTCATTTGTTCCCTTGTCCACACCTCTGATCACTCACAGCAAGGTCTTCTCTTATCCTGATACTGCAGCTCTTGAATTTATTTCTGTGCTGTTGCTTTTCTCCCCAGGCTCTTTTTTCAGTAGGACCAGTGCATGTTGTGGGCAGACAGCAAACTTCATAAGGAGAGATCAAAACTGCTCCACAATCCAGTGTCTTTGCAGCAGGAAAGAGTGATTGTGGTTTGACAGAAATGTGCAGTGGCAGGTCTTGGGCAGGGATGAGATAAATAAACCCCCTGTGTGCCCAGCAAAACCTGTGGATTGCCCTGTGACCCAGAGGACTCATTTCTAGTGAAAAATTAATAGCTTTCTGAAAAAAAAAAATCTTGTGTAGTTTAATATGTGATGTTATGAGTAGAACAAGAAAAAGACTGACAAAATAATCTGTTGGAATTTACAGAAACTTCTCCTAACTGCTGAAGTGATTTATTTTATTGAAGAGGAATGTGGATTTTTGCACAATCAAAGCTAACTTTCGACAGTACCATACGAGGATGGAAAGGTGGATATCAGTAATTAGTAGCAACATTTGCTGTGTGTGCTGGTTTCCTGAGGAAAATCCAGTGTTTTTCTTCAGTGTTTCGTTGTTAGGTGGTGCATTGATGAGCAGAAGAATGAAGCACTTCTCGTTGCTGTTTTGTCAGTTAGGAACAGCAGCTGCAGAAGAGAATACTCATTTCTTTTACCATATTCATCACCTTACTATCCAAGTACCCTCCAGTAGTACATTAAGCATGACTAACATCTGTTCTGTGTTTGTTTTCTCACCTCCTCTCCAAAGGGAGTGTACATAAAGTGAACTGTTCTGGTTTGTTTTGATATATATGTTACACTGCTAAATGTTTATGTCAGAAAAGTAAGTAAAAGAAATCCTTTCTGAACTTGCTCTGGCTCTCTATAAAGCTACTTCTAAGTCATGGGGACCTGGTGGTTTTTTTCTCTTCTCCATCCACTCAGAATGGCTAGAGGAACTTACACTGGCTATTCATTTGGATTTTTTTTTTAACAGGGAAAAGAGTGGTAAAGAGAAAACATTTTTCTTATTTCAAAAATAAAGTATGATAGTTTGACCAAAAACACATTTTGCACCACTGACATCACGTCTTTGCATCTTAAAGGATATGGATCACCAGTGACCCCAGTGATCTATTAAAATGATGTACCTAAGAAAGATATTTGAAAGCCAAATGTATCAGTGGCAATGTGCAACCAGTCTGTCAGTGCAGTAGTGATGTAACTTGGCATTATCCCCTATCAATGAGCTACAGAAACATATCTGGTACTTGAGTCTTTGGGGAAAGATCAATATGGTCAGCCCACATATCAGCCAGGAACATTTAGAAGGAGCAATAAAGAGAGTAATATAAAGATATTTTGTGCATATGATGAAAAAGGTGGTGCCATTTATCCCTTGGAGAATATAAAAATGGTCATTGTAGAAATGAGATGCTGAATCAGCCCAAAAGAGCTATCACTTACATTAATATTGAATTGGTTTAGGATGGGAGTTTTGAATAGCAGTAAAAGGACAGGACAGTTGCATGTTTTTCTTTAAGTAGACGACTTTGATCAGTTAATGAGTAGAGTTGTTAGACTTGTTTGACAATTGTATTTATTTGTTGAAGATTTGTGGCCGTTTTTCTTTAGAGACTGGGTGCAGACACTGTGAGCATGGCTACATTTCTGTAGTTATCCTCCCTGAATTTAATTAATAACAAGCAGCTCCCAAAGTAGCCTGTGCATTGCCTGTGGTCCTCACTGTCCTGCTTCCACAGTTAACACTTTCTGAAAGGGTTTTTGGTGTTGCTTTAGTGTTCTCAGCATGTATCCTTGCCTAGCTTGTACAGCAGTTTTGTTGTGTCAGATTCTAGCTGACTACCCATCCTAAATCATACAATTAGTAAATTTTTGTACTATTGGTAGCCCTGTGTCACTGTAATTCTAAAGAACAGCCTTTTCAGTGTGATGAATGTAAACTTACTGAACAGGAACACCTCTGTATCCACTCTGCAGGCTGGCAGAGCAGTAAATACTGATCAGCACAGCCACATATCAGCCAGTGCAGAAACGTCCTTCCAGCCTCCACAGATCTGGAGAGACCTGTCAGTTCTTACCTGTGGACTATGGACTGGCAGCATCTCAGCTGTAAAGCACACACTGGGAATCAACATTTGGAAAAGTGCTTGTGTTCTTTGCGTAATGGTAAACATTTTGCACACACGCTTCATAAAATAGAATCTCTTCCAACATGACATAGTAGGAGGAATGCAAATCCTCTCTGGTGTCACATAGCTACAAGGAGCAGAGTTTCCCCAGGACTCAGAGAGAAGCCTGCCATATCAATGTCTGCCTAGCAACTGAAAGGTGACACGTGGAGCCTCCTTTTCAACTCATTTCCTCTTGATGAGAGGAAGGGATCCTCCTGCGAGTTATTACCTGAAATAATACCATATGGTAAAATGTAAACAACATCTGCATATTCATGTAATAATTTCATCTGTTTAATTAGTTCCAGCAAAGCAGTTTACCCTCTGAGGCCCTTGCTGTCAGCTCCACGCTCATACATCCATGCCCTGCTGTCGAGCCTGACAGCCATCTATTGTTCATTCACTGCTTCCACCTCGCCACTTAATGTAAGTGAATCTTCTGAGGGGTGGAAAGCTTGTCCCCATTGATCCAGATGTAAGGGCTGGGGGGAGGAGAGTAAATATCTGTCAGCCTGCAGTACGGATACTAAGAGCCAACTTGACAGATCAGGTGGCTTTGTGGATTTTTTGGGGGAGAGGGAGGGCGGGTTGGCTCTTGGTGTAAGCGTTGATCTGGACTGCAGACTTAGTACAGTTGTCCAGTCTTTGCTCTCAGGACAAGGCACTTCTAAATGTGGTGAATTCCGTGGTGGAATAGCAGCTTTTCCAGTCAGCTGTGTTTCAGTGCCAGAGTAGTGACAGCATGCCTACTGGTGCAGCAAAACACAGGGCCCTAGAGGGCTGTATGGATTGGCCAAACAGGTTTTTGGAAATGCACATCAACAAATACTGCTCAGGACAAACTGAGAATGTAAAAGCATTAAGTCTAACTGGAAAGTCCCCTGGAATATATTTCTAGAGTCTCCTGGCTCATGTAAATAAATTATATTGTGGGTCACATGTAACCATAAGCTGTTCAGCTCACCTTTGGAAGAGAACATTTGTATTATGGGAATATAAACACTTCATGGTAATCTTAGAGCTAAGTAGAGGAAAGTACTGCAGTTTGATGTGGTAAAGTCAATATCATAATAAGGTACTAATAATAATACTGGCTACTTATATGGTCTTTCACAGATCTGAGCAAACATTAACTGATTAGTCCTCCAAACACCCTGATAAAAATAGGTAAGTGAGAATTATTGCCTTGTTGTAAAAATAATCAGTATCTTATCACACACCCATCACCAAGGTATCTACACAAACAAGGGTCTGGCAGACAGTATTCTTTCCATTGCCTTATGATGCACAGAGGTGAGATTGCAAGGTGTAAACCCAGCTAGAGAGATTTATTTTCTGCTTTGCTGAAAGATGATCACATCTACATTAATCACATTATCCTTTTCGGAAAACTTTCAGATGTTGTGGATAGTGGTCAGGAAGGAGAGATGTCTCATGTGTTTGTGATCTTTCTTCATAGAAATGGCCCTGTCTGCACATCAAGGAAGGAAATGTTTTTGAAATAGCCAGATACTAGAGAAAGATTTCTGTGTACCTAGATAGGTACACTGCACTGGAATAGTTTATCCTTCTTGTTCTGCATGTGCATCTTGGATCTTTGGATCTTTTTTATAGTTTGCAGTGAAGACATTTAGGCATAAGCCGTGGTGTTTAAGAGGTACTAATGTGTTCATCTGTATCATACTGTTACTGAAGGAGGTAAAGAGGTCTTTCCTGCTTACAAAAAGAAGACTGAGAACACCAGAAACCATCTGCATGCTGTCGGTTGGAGTGCTTCAGGCTTCCCTCTTAGCAGCTTGGAACAGTGTTAGAATTACTCTTTTAATGCTCTTAATCTGACCCATAAAATAACAGTTCACAATAGCCAGAAACCTTTTTAAGGTGGGTTATGTTGCCAAAGTCTCCATGACCAGATAATATCAGAAAAGGGTCACAAATATCCCACTTGCAGAATTATCCACAAGATAATTCTAACTTCTGTATCATTTTATCTTTGTTGTGGGCACACATAATAGAAATTGTAGTTTCCTCCTTATGACTACTTCATACAGCCACAGCAGTAAACTGAAATAACCTTCAGATCACGGAAGTTAGAACTGATTACCTTTATGAAGCTAATGAGTAACTGTTCTAATTGTTACCTTGCACACAGTTTTAGAATGTTTTCATACATGCTGTGGAATAAAAATTAATCTCGGGAAGCTCTTTGAAGAGGTAATTTGTCATAAATTAAAATAATAATTATTTAATAACAACAATAAAATGACATTGAATTAATAATGAACTTTACAAAGTAATATTGAATACAAGAAGAAATTAATAATGTGTTCATGATAGGTTCATCATTCTAAAAAAAGACCTTAAATGAGGCTCTTTTACTCTGGAAAGAATGGATGCCTTTTATCCAGGAAATGGGTATGTTGTGCTTCCCCATCAATATGATTCGAAATCTATATGAAAAAACTTCCAAGTTTGAGAAGTTCTTTTTGTCTTGGTGTCCATTTCATAGGGTTGTGTGCTGAAACAGAAAGGAATTATGCAATAGTAAGCGGATATAATATCACTTCAATTTGGGCAGTGTTGACTAACATTAGATTAGTCACACTGTTTAAAATGCCATTAATTATCAGTTTATTAAAAAATAATTTTATATGATGAGACACAGAGTAATCTGAGTTTGACTTTAGACTTGCAGATTTCTGATATCATATGTGACATTATTAAGTCAATCATTCTGGACATTTTTGTGTGCATGTTCTCTGAACGTAATGTTTTTTTCTTTATCTCATTGTCACACCAAAATTATATCTATTCTAGGCAAGTCTATAAAGGAGTAAAGAGCTGTTCTGAATTTGAAATTGTGATCTATAATTAATATATTTATTAATGTGAAGTACTAGATAGTCCAGTCATTTATAGGTATTACCTGTGGTATTATAAGAGTTAAATTACAACGGGAGTCTAGCATTATCCTACATACCTCAAAACCAGTTGTATTACTTCAGTACTTATCTAATGGTCTCTCAAGTCAGCCAAAATTATAGCACAGGTAGTTGTATATTCTTGCACATTTCAGCAAAGCTATGTTTCATTAATATTCTGGAAAGAAACCCTAAAACTAATGGATTCCTTCCTCCTTTCTGCTCTTTCAAATGCAATAAAATTGTTCTTTGCCATTTTTTCTCCATTAAATAACTTACATGAAGCAATTTCATGCAGGCCTTGAAATGCGTTCTAAATTAGGTGAAAGAATAGTCCATTATATTTTAAGTCTATAATTGTTATGGTGTTTTTATGCGCAGATCCAAAATAGTTTCTAATGGGCATTTTAGGGTAGGAAAGATAATGGTGTTTTAGTGAGGTAACACTGCTGGCCACAGCAGGGTTAATTTATCAAAATAATTTTAAATGTGGTTGCTTAAAGAGTGTGACTTCATAAATTTTGCCTAGCCAGAAGCTTCTTTAACATGTTCATGGCAAAACTAAACACATCCAGAATGCTTCAGCATTTTTATTTTTAGTAGAGAAGTTAGGATATCTGGGTTATGTTCCCCAAACAGGAGCCTTAATGACCTTTATTCTATATTTCTCTCCATAGATTATTGCGATAAGGAAACCCTCGTGTCGCGACCCACTGGCGTCTGGCTAATCCGATGGTATTCGTCACCGCATTGTCCGTGATCAATAACTAATTATCAAAGTGGCATTTCTTTTCAAGAGCTCCTTGTTAAAAAATGGCTTTTGGCTGAGAGTGGAGGAAAAAGGTCGCCACTTTGACATGGTTGCAAGTCTTTCAAAATCCAGTGGGCCGTCCGATTGAATTACTGTCCCAAACTAATTGATATAAATTTGAACAGAAGAATGCTTGTTACTACAGAATGTCATAATGATATCCTCGGCAAGAGCATGTCAGTGGGAAAAAAGGAGAAAAGACCAGCACTAGTCACAAAGCATCTAGACAAGTTGCAGCACAAGAATATTAACAAAATTAACAGGAACAAAATTGTACACCAGTTCCTTCTTCCCAGCCAGTCTGATCAGACAGTCAAGAAAGAAAAGCATTAGCATTTCCTTTTGAACCTCATCCTTTATTTGAAAATGGCCTTTAAAAAAACCTACTGGAAAAAATTATTGCAATGTACAAAGGACTGGAACTTGATGATCAGTGTCATTGGCTCTACGAGGATCATGAGTGAGGATGTTAGAATTCAGCTTTAGACATAAGGCAGAATTTGGCAGGTAGTTTCCTTAACAGGCTTTTTAAAACTGTGCCTTTGAAATATGGTAGCCTTCTCTAGAGAAATTTGGGTTGTATAAGCCATGTACCTTTGAACTGGGAGAAAACCTACAAACACTTAGGATACAGTAAGAGAAATCTAAAAATTCAGTGAGAATGAAAAAATGTTTTTGTACTATTAATGCCTGAAATCTAATGCATTTTCTTGAATGTAATTTGGAGATTGTTGGCTGTGAAAAGCCTGGAAACCTCAATTTTCATTACAAGGCAACTAGGCTTGTGGAAATTCTGGCTCTTGAGGCTTTTTTCCAGATCAGACTGACTTCTGCATCATGTCCTACATTCTTCCTGAGCTGGAAATTGCTAAGGAGTTCAGGAAAAAGTTCCCCTGTAAAGGTTATAGCATGTTCTGGAAAAGGGATGTTGTAAAAGCCTTTTGGAGGGCCATAACTGAACTTAACTCATGACAGAAATTGATAAACTGAATCTGTTAGTTCTGTGATAAGAAATGTTGTCAGGTAGTTGGTTAAAATATTCCATTTTAGCCACTTCCAGTGCAAGTTCTATGGTTGCTGAGGAAGAGAGGAGAAAAAGATATTTGTACCTAATTGGAAGGAGTGAGTTTATGTGCTCTTAAATCTCCAATCTTGAAAGGCTCCTGCTGGATCTAGTAAGGAATATCTTTCCTGCAAACTTACTGTTTTACACTTCCTAATGACAAACCTAAGTTGACTAATGAATTGACACAGGGGCTTTCAACTCTGAGTAGATTTGGAGATTCCCTTCAGACTGTTTCAATCAGTAAACTGAAGTCTGTGGTATCTGATGACTTGTCTGTGAAATGATGAGTCTCCATACAACCATTATGGTCAAACCCCAGGGCCACCCCCTGCAGTATTTTTGGCACAGCTTCAGCACAGGGACTCACTCAGGAGCAGATGAGTTGGAGACACCAAACAGATTTTGCTGGTGGAAGTCCTCTTGTTTGGAGCGCGTTGTGGCAGGTGACCATTTTGAAAACAGGTTGGTAATGCCTAACTTGATTTCATGGAAGTCTGACAGGTTGTTGTTGCTTGAGATGGATTTATTGTTTGGATAAGACGACCATCAAGCCACATTTTCCTGGTATGTCAAAGCCACAGAACAAAGTGGGAAACCACAGGGGTCTGGAGATTCAGATTCACATGGTTCTGGTTACAAAGGGAGAAGCCTACATTTGCTGACAGAGGATCTAAGGTAGCGAAGCACCACGTTCAGTTCCAGCTCTGCCTTCCATATATGACTTTATGACTGTCCTCTTATGCTGGGGGCAGGAAATGCCTTGTGATGGCAAATAGCTGAGCCATCTCTGACTGACTTACATCATCACAGAGTCACTAGGGAACCGTCTTCTTGTCTTCCACGGCTGCTTTAAAGACACTTTGTGAGGCTTTCTTCTTTAGCAGACCAGAGAATTCAGTCTGAAAGCCTGTTGGGCGGGTCAACCACTGTCTAGGTCAACCAGTCTTGCCCCTTAATTATTCCCTCTGGCACTACATTCACAGGGTGATGGAAGTAGAGGCTAAATATAGGCCCTCTATATATAGGATCTCTATATTCCTGGCATATATGAAAACACGTCTATACTGTTATTATTGGAATGTACGTTTGCATCGTTGCGTAATCCAGAGGAGGAGTGGTAATGTGTGTTATAGAACTGAAAAAAGACTGTAATTTGTGAACTAGTTTCAGATTCAACTGAAAACATAACACTATCAGAACTGACTTATTATGTTATTAAAGATTTTAGAATTTTTATCAACTCTTAACAAGTAAAAGCAATTGCTCTGAAAGAATCAAAATTTTGTGAGTGATTTGATGCTGAATTGCTTCCTTACAAAAATTAGTGTAGTCCAAAAATCAGCATAGTCTCTACAAATCAGATTTAAAATTGGTTAAAATAAATCTGTGTCTAGATAAGATTCTTGCATGTACAAGAAGAGGAACATTGAAAAGTGTAAGGTCACTTAAATATCAAAACACAACAAAAACATTTCAGAGGATTCTGAGAAGAGAGACAAAAATTATTTGAGATCCTGAAAATACTTTCCTTGTTGAGAAACTTGGAGCGTTTATTTAACTTTTCTGACAGAAACCTGGAACCTTATTCACTCCTGGTCTGCAAGACATTTCTAACTGCTGACAGAAATGTTTTCCTATAGCTTGAACCCAAGATGATTAGAATTAATAGAGAAGTTAAAGGAGAAAAATTCAAATTTGAAATGAGGTGATACTTTCAATACTTCATTACTTCCTGCAATATTGTTAAGAGAAACGTGGCAAAATATTCACACAACATTTGAAATTTACTTTATCCCTAGATGGGAATCAGGGATCTGATCTTCACACTTCCTAACATCATTGGTAATGTCCTCAGTAGGTGACTGACATTCTTTATTATTATTGTAATCCCTTCCACAGA
Source organism: Muscicapa striata striata (assembly GCA_030060385.1). NCBI lineage: Eukaryota > Metazoa > Chordata > Aves > Passeriformes > Muscicapidae > Muscicapa > Muscicapa striata. The sequence goes on from JAREIS010000143.1 coordinate 1,481,555, forward strand.
AGCAAAAACTTATCTGGATTTTAATTATGCAGTAAACCACAAATTTTTAGATCGAACTAATTGTCCCAAAGTAGTGTATATATAAATAGCTCTGAGTATCTCACACTTACTGCTTCCATTTAACACTTCCTGTGTTTCTCCTTTTGCTGTTTCGACACAGAGCCAGAGCAAAGGGCCATATGTAGCGAGATCAAAGCAGGAGTCTGTCCAGAAAGGAGTTGTGACTCATGAATCATAACTAATCCCTTGATTACCCTCAGATGGTACATTTTATTTCCTTTCTTGTATCTGGCCAGCTGTTGCTCCTACTGCAGATCCTGCTGGTGTTTTACTGCTTTTATTGGCACTGCTGGTGTCTTTCGGTAGTCGTGTAAGAGCTGAAATAGGGATCCAGGAGAGCAGTTGTGCTCCACCCAGAGCATTCACGGCTGAGAAACTGCAGTGGAATTGGCAGGAGAGTCTTCTTTCTTCCTCTAGCAACTCTTAAAAAGGCCTTGAAGTTTTGTAGTGGCAGTTATCACTTTAATATCTGAATGGCTCCCAGGTTAGCTGAGTGGTGAACAGGAATCTTACGGTTGTTGGCTCCTCTGTTAGGAATCTCTGCTGGAAAATGTAGAGGGGAAAAAGCTCAGAAGTCCTTGTTTCCATCAGCATTATGATGGGAAAGAATTCTCAGTATTTCCAAATTCATACTAACATTTGTTTATTATTTACAAATGATTAATTTATCTGTGTACATGTATACTCTTTATTTACAGCTGTAATTTTCATTTTGTTTCAAACCCATTGCTGTAGTATCATGAGTAATAAGCCTGGCTTAAATTTTTTATTTGAAATTTTAATACAGCATTTGAAAGAAAAATTGGCAATGAAACAGGCCCAGCAATATAGTTTAAAATACATGCAAACAGACATCCAGCTATAGCTGTCTGAATCTGAAAATCTGTGAGAAAAGCAACTATAAAGGTTGCTAATATTATGCACTCAAAAAAAGAATAGAGCTAGAACTAACCAACTCTGTAAAACATGAAACAATAATTTTGCAGCTATTTCTGTACTATGCACAAGCAACAAGGTAGATTTTAAATTATTTTCCTTTTTTTTTTGGCAGCAAATCAGCTAAGAAAACCCAGCACTTCATCTATGGACGTTATTGATCTAAAACTTGTTTTTCCACCTAAGCCAAAGTGTCAAAAACTTCTCTAAAGTGAAACAAGTTCAAGCACTCTCAGCCTGGTTCCCATTAAACATCACAAGAACATTGCGGTTTGACATTTATCTGGCAGCCTTAAATGTGGAAGACCAGTGTAGCTGGTAGACAGAGAATGGAAAGGCCTCTTTGGCATCACTAGGGATGCTTTTACCAGGTTAGGGTCAGGTGGGATGACAGCAGAGTGGAAGGATGTAGTCTCACTTCACTGCAGACTTGAACTGTGTTTGACCTCCAGGGTACCAGTGACTTACTTGGAAATTGCAAGAACGCAGAGCTGCCCTTTATAGAATTATAATTCCTTGCCATTCAAACAAAAAAAGCTAATTAAGTATCCCTTATCTGATGTAACCCTCATCCAAACAGAACCAGGGATCATCCTGTTGCCTTTCTTGGAAAATGTAACTGTCGGAAACAATGGTGTTGGTGGCTGCGATTTGAATGTAGACCTTAAAGAATCATGATTCCAAACTTCTTGGTGCCCTTTTCCTATCAATCAAAAAGAATCGTATGAAATAATTATTAGGCTACATAATTATTTTACAAAATAGAAGGTGTTTTTACTGCACATTTCCATTTTAGTACCAATCATTACTTCCTGAATACTAATAACAGCGTTAAGCATTAATAGCATGTTTTAAGGTAAAGGGTCAATAGTCTAAGACCTATGAAAGAACTCTGAGCATTTGCAATGTAAAAGAAACCTTTCACAGAAAAGTGTTAAATAATAAATGTATTTCTGGGGGAAATATGATATTGTGATCCATTTGGGGAGAAATGCCAATTTATAGGACATCACTCAGCTGCCCCTGTATAAAATACCTTTAATAATTCTGTGGCTTCACACTTGATACAGAGGTTCAGAGAAAGCTTACAGCTCTCTGCAGAGGTCAGTAGTCTTATACTCATTGACGGGAAACTGAGGCACATAATCATTCAGTGCACCAGTGAAAGGAAAGGATCTGAACTGATGACTCAGTCCTCAGAGTGCAAGAAAATGGTGCCTTTTCTTTATTTCCAACTAGTAAGCCATCTTCTAGTAGTTCTTTTAAAAGTATAATATGCACACAGGGGATAGTGATCTTATTCAGAAGAGGTAAAGGTGCTTGAAACATCTTTGTTCAAGCTGGTTTAAGCTGCACAATTTGAGGAATGGAGGGGGGGAAGAGGAAGAAATACTGCATATCGGTTTGAATTTCCTTTTTTATGCCTTCATATGTGTGTTGACAGAGGACCAGAGGAACTGAAGCCTCAAGAAAGGCAGCTCAAGTCTGAAATCTTCTTGGCCTATTGAAGTCAATGAATTGACCCTTCATCAAGAAATCATCTCTGATTGATGATCTGTGATTCATCAAGATGATCATCTCTATGGCATTATAAGTTTGCCAGTTTATTTTTCTCTTCAGGTTTACTCCAGTTGTTTTCAAGGGCTAAGAGTGGTATGAATATTTAAGGTCTCAGTAAGATATCATTTTCCCTTATTTTCTTGCTTTATCCTGTAGGTATTTCCATCTTCTCAGACCTGTTGCCACTTTGGATTCATAATCCCAAATGATTTTTTAAACATAAATACCTCTGTCTTACAAACACTAGTAAGGATTCACTCATAGGCACAGGCTGGCAGAAGAATCATGGCTTCTTACTTATTATTCTTAATATAATCACTAATATTATTCTTATTTACTGATCTATGAATAGTTGATCTATGAATAGTATTAGGAAAAAGGTAACACAAGTTCAGTTGTAGTGGATTCTGATGAGTCAGAGAGGTAATAACAGAGGTGGTTGTCATTTGCATATTCAATACTTAAGACATTCCCTCAAAAAAGGAAAATACCTTAAACTTAGATTTCCATTTGAAAAAAATGATTGCTTATTTAATGAAGCTTTATGTAAAATGCACCCTAAATCTCCTTTAATCTGTGCCCAAATATGAGTTTCCCAAGTTTTTTATTTCTTTTTAATGCCTAACCAATCAAAACATATGTTTGCAGAACACATGAAACCAATGAATACCCTTCCAGTGGAGTAGATTCCTTTCCCAGAACCCACAATGAATCAACAAGTTTCAAATGAGATTGAGACTTCCTGAAATCCTTTCAGATTCAGGTTAGTTCTACAGGTCTGCTCGTGTTTCCTTGAGCACCACAGCTCCCACGTGGGTCAAATATTCCCCTTCACCAGCTGTCAGCTGATTGCTGGAAGTTTCTCATTGTGGAAGGGAGCAGAGTTTCTTTCTGGAAGGAGGCTCCAACAGCAAATACAGAGTTTGAGTGGATGGTTGTCTCCTTCAAATTGTCCCATGTTCCACTGTCATGGAGTTTTCCCATGCAACCATAACAAGAACTTAAGAAACAGTGTTAATAAGACAATAGAGCTTGTGCCTGTTCTTCTGGTCATTAACAACAATTATTTTATAGTGCTATAGAATACATATCTGACTGTTAAAGAGTTAAAGAAAAAAATGAATCCTGTAAAAAATCAGGCCATCGTATAATGCCTCCTCATTGCTATAATGATATCAGTTGCAACAAGTCCAATGGCTGACCTCATTACAAGGGTTTAATTGCATTGTTACACAGTTTCACTTCTTCTCTCTGGCCTCTTTCTCTTTATGACAGCTTTAGAAAGGAATTTCAGCTTGAGGTCAAAGGAAATTAATTACTGCTTTCTTAATCTGTGCTCATCTACATTTAGAAAACTTGGGGCTTTTTACTAACATATTTGTGTCTCATTTCTGTGTAGACCCAAAGTTTTAAGACTTTTGTTCTTTGTGAAAGTGCATAAATAGCCTTTTTCATATCAGAGGCCAGATTTTTTTTCATGTCATTTACAGTTGTGCACATATGGACGGATGCCAAAGGAACCAATGGAATGTCTCTGGATATACATTCAGTGTGACTGAGGTAAGGCACTTGCAATGTATCTTTGGTTCAGACTAAAGATTCATGGCAGATGCCAGGTGTTAAAAGAACCATTAACTACAAGACCAACCCAAGAACAAAGGAAAACCCAGCCCAATAAGAAGTTGCACTTAGGATAAAAGTCAGAAAGAAGGAACTTCAAAGTTAAGTTGATACTTCTGCAGAGAGAAGTGTGAAAAAATATTTCTCTATGACACCAGATTTTGCCTGCTACCTAAATTGTGTTTTTACTAAATACATCATTGCTTAGTTAAGGAGTATCCAGTTTATGACTCAAACAACTTGTCATCCAAATGACACCATATTGCAGCATGTCAGAATGGGACAGACAGACACACTATAACAATAGTCCTTGGTTGGAAAGCAAAAGTGTGCAAAATGTGTTCAAATGCTGTTGTAGCATGAAATATAAAAATAAGGGCTCATGTATTAGGGCCCCAATTATACCATGTAATTAGGCCATTTGAATTGATCATTGCCTCTTCCATGAACTCTGTCTGGTTTTGATAATAACCAAACTTCTAATACAAAAAACAATACTGTTAATTTGCTTCTTGAGGGAGCAACTTTGGAAGAGAAATTGCAATCAGAAATGTCTCTGGGATGATTTGACAGATTAATGTGAGAGGATATGCCATGCATGGAAGATAATCTGAACAAGTATTACCACCCTGCAAGCATGATCTGGTAGTTTAAATGTGTGAAAAAATTGTTATCTACTATGAATGTGTAAAACTGCAATACAAGAAATATGAATTTTCTGCAGAATCCAAGTATTTCTTACAGGTACTTTGTGGTTCTGATTAAGTCATGGAAATGTTGACAAAGATGAAAAATTGGTAAGTTTTGAGTTCTTTGACATAGAACATTTAAATTTTCACAGATTGATTTACTATCTTTTGATCAGCATTGCCATCCACTGAAATTCCTGCTGTCAGAGCTGTGTGCTCTTTTTAGTTTATTTGTTACTGCCTCATTCTCACCTTTCAAGTGGTAAGACTGGCAATAATAAAACTGCAGCTGCAAAACAAAGTAATAGTTTACCCTCCACCTATCTTGACTTAAACTCTACTCTGTTAAAATTGCCTATAAAAGGACCAAGGTTTTATGTAAGTCACTGTTAAACTCTTACCATGAGACCTACTTGCATTAAAGTGAGTTTCATTCTCATGATTGACCAGTTTGTAAAACTACCTGTGTACACCTTTTCCTTAATAGCTGTGCTCATAAAGCAAGCTTGGACTGAAGCCTGGGTTGTGGCCTGAACAGAAGAAACAATCAATGTAGAGGCATAAAGTTCACCAAGACGTGGAAGCCATGGTGAAAAGAGGTCCTGAACTTCTCTGCAGCCATAAAGAGGTGTAATACAACAGGTGGAATGTATTTGAACTAAAGTAAGTACCCTGGGTAACAGCACTGGAGTTGCAGCCACCTGAACTTCAATATGCAAATTGTTACTCAGGTGAGCAGCCAAAGTTTCATGGGCTCATAGACAGCTGTGAGAACACAGAGAATACACTGGCACTGATACTTAAGGAACTTAGACCCAAGGTAGCTCTAATCATGCTCTAATCACATTTTTTATTTTGTGAGAGAGATCCCCTTGTAGGGCCTGGACCAAGTCATAATGCAGCAGAGGTCTCTGAACTATTTCTCTGATTGGCACCAAGAGTTTTAATGACTTGATTGTCCAAGATGAATCACAGAACTGCTTAGATGGGAAAAGACCTTTAAGATCATTGAGTCCAGCTGTTGGCACAACAGTGCCAAGTCCAGTACATCTTCATGTCAGCTGGGACCTCCCCAGTGAGCCAGGAGTGCTGGGAAATGATGAAGAGTGGCACAGTGAACACTTGCACCAGCTCCCTCAGTGCCCTTGGGTGAGTCCCATCCAACCTGTCTAAGAGGTGTAGCAGGTCACTGATCATTTCTCCTTGGATTATGAAGGATATATGTTCATTTTGTTAATTGTTTCATTTGTTCATCTTCATTTTGTTCCCTCTCCCCCAGAACAGGAGTTTGGGTACCTAGAGAGCAGCTGGTCTTACTATTCATGAACAAGGCAAAGAAATACCTCCGTTTTTTTCCTCATCCTTTGTCACTTTGTTTTCCCCCTGCATCCACTGAAGGATGAGGACTTTCTTTAGCCTTCCTTTTGTTGCCAGTGTATTTATAGAAGTATTTTTTATTGTCTTTTATAGCAGTAGGCAGATTAAGTTCACATTGGGCTTTGGCCCTTCTAATTTTCTCCCTGCATAACCTCCCAACATCCTTGTATGTCACAGTGAGGTGTGAAGGGATTAAGTTGAAAGGCCTAGTTAACACAGACATGGCACTGGTGACAGAATTAAGTGCTAATGATATATAACAAAGTACTATTACATGAAATAGGATCTTTTTCACCCAGTTTTTCGATTCTGTCTGATAGAACTAGTAGAGGAAAATGAAAAACTATCCATCAATCAGAGGTCTGGCTGGGTCAGACACTTTGGTCAAGCAATGTGAGCAATTCCACCTACCTGCAGTATAATTTACTGCAAAATTAATGCCATAACATGCAAAGCCATTGTTTGATAAAGGTAATTCTTAGCCTCAGGAAAAAGAAAAAAGAGGCAAAATTTGTTTCTTTCTCTCTCTCTCGCTTTGTGTGTGTGTTGGTTTTTTTTTTCCTATCCTGACAAAATGGAATCTTTATAATAATTGGGGGGTTGAGGATGAGACTCTTCTAATGATTGAAAAAAGGACCTCAAGCAGGATTTGATAGACTTTTTCAATCATCGAAAAACCAAGATACAGTAAGTAAAAAAGAGATAACAATGTATTAATTTTTGTTAAAGTTTTCCTGCTTCTTTACAATAGAATGAAATCGAGGTTTAGTTTTGATATAGCAATTCTCCTTTCTGTGAGAATTTTCAGGATAGCTTATTCTTAACCAGGATAAAATACAATAATTCACCAATTCATGGTCTTAATTGCACTGTTGCAATGTAGGGAGCCTAATGGCATATTCTTATTTTTAAAATGTTTAAAATTATAGTTGTTATAAAACAGGTCATTTATGTATGGTATTTGATTGGCCTTGATTGCTTCAGAAAATTAAATTGTTACATTAGCTGTGAGGGTATTCTAAGGTTTTTATTAAGTATCATACAGACCTACAGTTTCATCAGAAACTGAGTGGAAATTTAAAAATTACCCAATGCCTCCAGAATTCACAGCATACCCTCACAACACTGATGTGAACTTTATGATGGCCATTCTCCAGGGGGAGAAGCTGAGGCACACAGAAAGGATTTTTCCTTTCCTAGACACTTGTAGATACTCCTCCAGCTGCACCTTTTATTTATTCCTTCCTATGGTGTGTTCTGCTGTGCAATGTGAAGAGGAGAAAAATCTCATAAAACTCTAGGGAGCAAGAATAGGAAAGAGCATCTCTCACCTACCCATTGCTCTTTCTCTTGGTGTGCCTCATGAATAGTTGGAAAGATGTTGAAACAGATGAGATTATTTACCTGCTCTCTATTCCACCACTTCATTCCTCCATCTCTTTTTCATATATATAGTGAAACTGATACCAGCAGTTGAAGGTTGCATAACAGGAGGAGGTAGAGTTGTTCCTTGCAGAGGATTTACCCATGTTGTGTGCTGTTTCTTTGGGATTGCCTGAATGAGAATAGATTTAGGAGATGGAGACTCTCACTAGAGTGAATCTGAATAGGAAACAAAGGAGTAGGAGCAAGTGCTGCAACTGCTCCAGATGGGTTTCTGCAATACAGGATTTCCAATTTTTTTCATTATTTTATTATTTATTATTTTCATTTCTATTTATTCTACCAGGTATTCTAACACTGCGGTGAAATAGGACTCTTATTTTAGTTTTTTCATTTATGTAAACTGATTTTAGGAGAAAAAGATGTATATTGAAGACCAGGAGCTAAATCAGAGCTGCTAATATAATTGCCAGATGACTTTCCAGGATAAAAGACAAAAAATACAGATAACATACAACTAATCAATTAGAAAATAATTTATGACAGTTTTGCATTTTAATGCAGGTGAGGCAACCATACACAGTAATAATGTGGTTAATATTTCAAATAATATCTCAGTAAATAATATAAAATAGAAAAAATACCACAAAGGTATTGTCATTGCCAAGCCTTTCTTTCCTGTATTGTTTCTTTTGAAGGGGTTGCAGGCTGCAATATCTGGTGACCTGCATAAACTTGTATAGCAGCTACTGTAGTGGTGTGATTCTATTATCCAGACTTCACAACTTACCTGCTGGGAACTTCCAAGAATGTTGTTATAGTACAAACAATCCACTTTTTCTTTTTGTTGTGGCTTCCCTACAAATGTTATTGTGGGGACCTTCAAGCATGCAGTCTCCACCTGAGAGTGTGTATACATGGAATTGCACCTGAAATTGGGTACCTGCAAACACCTGCAGAACTAAAAATAGTTTTCATTTTATCTAACTAAGCCTTCCTGTCATCTAACACTCACATGCTGACTGCCCTAAAAGTTTGCTGCCACAAAGCTTGTCTGGAACTGCTTAAGAAGACACGAGCACCAGATTTTGATTTGTATTCTTGAACTTTGCAGAGCCTGGACAGAACTTTCAGCAAGTGCATCTTAACAGCCTCATGTGGTTATTGCATTTCAATGATTTAAAGGGTACGTGTGGCTCTCACCAGTTTTTGCTGGTATAGTATCCTGGTCAAAATCTGCATTTTTTCAGGATAGCATCATGGTGCAGGGATCGTGAAGTTGCCCAGTGAAATAACAGTTGAAAGCCTTTGCCAAAATTCCCTGGGGTAGTTTAGGAAAAGTATCAGATACACCCTGTGCTGTCCCCAGCAGGCAGGTGCACGTACAGGTGTTGGAAACCCCTCTTGGAGGTGCCACACTGCCTTTTGAAGGGTTCAAAAGAAGTTTTGTCTTTCACAAGAGCTTTCACCCACACAGGCTCCATTGCAGGGTAAGCTTCTTGCTTTTAGGTGATGCCTATTTCATCTGCTGTAAAGACACACATGAAAAAAGGGCTGGCATTAGCCACACATCCATAAAAGCCTAGCAGCCAAGAGTATTATCTTTATTCAGAAGAAGCATAGCACTTTTAAGGTTCAGAAACATATATAAAAATTGGGTTCTGAAATGGTCATTTTTCCCCTCTGCTATGCCATTATAGCGATCAGCCAAGCTTCTGCAAGGTAAATACTTTTGGAAAATAAGTGGAAATTTGCTGCAAATCAGTCCCTTTTGTGCATGGCCACAGGAGCATGTTGAAATGTTTGGACACTAATACCCATTCATTTTCTTGGCTCCATAAATAAAAGCCGCCAGCTATGTGGCGGCCGTGAAATGGTATTCTTCAGGACCCAGCAGGAAGCCCCATCCTTATTACCACTGCAGGGGGCAGGACAGGCCCAAAATAGCAAGACAACTAAATCAAGACATTTTCAATGTCTAACAAAATGACTGTGGTTTAGAGAGAAGCAAAAGGTTGGAAAAAATTGGACGGCTTTTATACTTAGCATAATACCTTTGTTAAAAGAGTTCAGATAAGAAAATCAGATCTCAAAAAAAAAAAAAAAAAAAAAAGAAAAAAAAAGGTATAAGCATATTTCTGAATATCATTTCAAATATGCAAAGACCTCTATGGAACCAGAGACAGAGCATGGTGATATCTGAAAGGACACCTTGCTCAAGTCATATTTTCCAAATGGTAGCCTATGGTTCCCAGTAAATAGTGTCTTCTGGCAATGTTGTTGTTTCTTGGGTTTTGATGGAACCAAAAGGTTTGAAAAGCATTGGAAATTTGTCAGTAAAATCTGAAATCCCTTTTGGTTCACGAAAATTTTTTAAAAATTGCAATACTCATATGGAGGAAAAGTTTTGGACTAAGTCCTTCATTTTTTCTACAGGTTAACTTAATTTTTATGGATTTCCTACACCAGGCAATATGATCATAGATTTTTGGCATAAAAACATCCTGAAGGGTCTCAGTCCAAACAAATATTGTAGTGTGACTTGCTGTTTTACATAGCTGAACTGTGCTCATCTGGGAAAATATTAAAGTAGTTTTAAAAACTGGGCTTCAGTTAAATGGGGTATTTTAAGTGTACAGAAGATCAGTTCGGGGGATATCTGTGTAAGATAATAAAAGATTAGACTGTTGAGATTTTAATGAATTCACAGTTCATTGCTGTACTCCAAAACCAGTGTTTCATTCTCTACAAGCACACCACTAAAATAGATATAGGAGAAATGTTATTTTTATTTTAATTTTATTCATTTGTGATCCTGATTTTAAATTTACCTAAACAAAGTTGAAGTAAGGATATGCCTGACATTCACATTTCAATGAGGCATATAGATGGGTATATACCATATATATACACCAATTCATATAAATAAACTTATATTTATACATACAAGTTTCCACACATTATGGGGAATTAAAACAGTTACTTGGAATGTCTCACTATAGAAGGAAATGTTCAGTGTTAGTGTCAAGAGAAAATAATCGTTTTACCTGAACATTAAATTTACTTGTACTGCAGAAGAGAAATCACTAAGGTACAAAATGTCAGAGAAAAATGAATTCGGTGTGTTACTGAGTATTGTCTTGTAGACTAACCAAGGGCTTTTGATAATAAAGCCTGAAAATGAAAAAAGGGAACCCATAGTGACAGTTCAGTGCTGCTTCCATCTTCACTGGGAACTTGAGACTTCCACCAGGATCAAACCCCGTGACCATTCCAACTTTTTAATGTTGGCTTTCCTAGCTCCACTCTGGAGTAATCCAGACTGTCCAAGGAAGTTTTTATATATGAAAGCAATGGCTCTTTTTTGACTCTTTCCTTACAGGAATAAGAGAGAGAACTGATTGGCTCTATGTGGCTCAAGAAATTCCAGTAGGAAGAGTAAAACCATGATCTATGCAAAAAACCCCCTTGTGTGGTCATGTGCAAGGGATTGAGACCACTTATCCTTATGCATAGACACAGGCACATGTGGTGGCTTATACAATCAGAACTCTGATACAAATGAGACAATAAGAAAAATTAAGTCTATTTGTTGTCTTTTCTTTCTAATTGAAAGAAGCATTAAGGGGCCAATCCTGGTTGTAGCTGGTAAAGACATAAGGAAGTTCCAAAGGTGTTGTTATGGATGTGAGACCCAGCATGCTCCATCCTGTAAGACCTCAGCATCATTTCTGTTCTGCCTCCTGCCTGAGTGGCACAGGTTTTACAGAGTTGTGCATCCAGAGTGGTGGTTACCATAAACCTGATCCTTGTGCACTGGAGCACAGGTGGCCTTGTGCTTCCCATCACACCAGGAACTTCAGGCACACCTTTGGGGCACTGAAGTGACTCAGATACATAAGGCTGCTGGCTGCCCAGCTGTACCACTCACCTTCTTGACCTCCCAGGCAGAAAAAAGCAAAGGATCAACCAGTCTACAAAAGAAAATGCAGCAAAGGATACTCTGGTGTCAGGACTATCATTATCATAATTGACACTACTGAAATAATTCAGACATTAAGCCTCTAATCTCTTCTGCTGTTTGTATCTGCTTCATTTAGAAGCTACAAGGCCAAAATTCATTGAAACCAGTGGAGGTAAGAGGGAGGTAGGGGAAAAACCATCCCTTCACTTATTTCCATTTTGGACTACTGAGTGCTTGAAGAAACCTTACCAATTTCTCTGAAAGCTTGTATTTGCAAAATGAATTCCAAAATAATTAACATTGGAAGTGCAATTTAACAAACTTACATTTGATATATGGTAGGAATAATACCTGGAACATCTTTCTTATGCTCAGCCTTTTATGACTCAGACTTTAATGATCCTAATAAACATTAGCTTACCTAATAAAAACTCTAGTATTTTGGAGCTGGTGCACAGTATGTTAACTGCATCTGGTGTCAACTGGAGCTAATTAATATTTTTATAGGTGTCTTCTCTCCACTATAGTTTAAACGGAAATATTGTGGAGTGCTTACATCAAAGCTGGAGGCAATTGAGAGCTGTGCTTGCTTCCCAGGCTGAACTGATAGCAAGTAGACCAATTTTTATAGGATTGTAAAAGCTGACTGTGGCTGGGGTTCATGCAGAGAAGCACTTTTCCCTGTAGCTCTCACAATTCAGCATTAATGCTCGTGGCTTGTTTGCTGCGAGGTGAGATGGATGGAGGGACAGCGGACAGATAAACTGGCAAATAGTTCTGCCTAGACTTAGACAAAGCACACAGTGACCCAGACAAACCACACTTTTTTTTTTTTTTCTCTCCCCCTTCTTCTAAAGGCTTTAAAAATGTGCTCTATCAAGCATTTACTTGTGGTGCAGATAAGATTTATCTAACAAGACTGGGCTAAAATTAAAAAGAAAGATGAAATAGCACAAGCGGTGCTAATATGTGTTTTGAAGCGTACCAATCGGCCAGTGCAGTGTCACAGCCCTGGGCTACATTTGCAAGTGGTCGAGCATCTCCTTTTTAAAAGGTTAACCTACAAAGAGCACACAAGCCCCTCTCTATGAATATGGGCAAACACCCAGGGAGCTCCACAACAATAAGAAAATAATGACATCAACCTGACCATGCTTAAGTACATAACATGCTGAAGGTTCACGGTTGTGTGGCCTGGAACAATAAAGGAAAAATAAAGAAGCCTGCTTGGTAGGCCCCAGCTGTTATTAGCCATGCTGTGAGATCAAGGGAAGGTATGATATGGGCTGCCATTTCAATTGAGACCAGGTTAATCTCTCAATTTGTGGAAAAGAAAAACTAAAAAAAAAAAAAGAAAAAAAAAAAGAAAAAACCAGGCAAGGAGAGAAAGAAGCAGTCTTCACTCCACAGTGCTACATATGGGAGAAATAACAATATCCCTATTTACATAATCTGTCTTTAACCCTTTCCTAATAGAGACTTAATTTCCTAAGAGTCACAAACTGCAGATTTAATTTTCCTGTCCCCCAAAATGAAATATCAAACCTTTGTTAACTGTTTCCCATTGGTGCTGCCATCGTTTGTGGCTGACATCCAATGCTGCTGAGGCTTACCCAGGGGGAACCTCTGGCTGCTGCTAGAGGATCAGAATTGGGTATAAAGACCTATGGATGCCTCTGTTTTTCTGTCACTGGATAAATTATTTAAAATTTTTCCTATCATTTACAGGCATGAAATATGGCAAATCATACCAGGCTCTTTTATCAATGCTCTCAACTAATATAGTGAAGTTTTCAAGTGAAAAAAGGTCTTGTTTTGTGTGGCAGTAGTGTGTGGAGGCAATGTGGGGCTTGCTCTCAGAGATGGTTTTCTTGTGTATTGATGGAAGCAGTGAGGGGACTCACTCCAGACTCCTCCAAGGTCACCCTCCACCCTCTCTCCCTGGGACCCAGGTCCAGGCAGGATTTCCAGCAGGTCCCTGCAGACTTGGAAAACTAAAGTGGAATCACTTTAAGATTACAGTTTATGCAATAATATCCTGCAGATATTTTTACTGTTTGTAGTTTGTGATGTGCAAGCAGCATGTGTGCACAGCCCACGAGGCTGCTGTGGGTGTTGAACTTCTCCAGACTGCTGTCCTCTGCATCAGCCCTCTGGAGTCAGGGGAGATTGCTCCTTCCTCCAGAGCATCTGAGCATCATCTCAGCAGATGAGTTATGGGAAAAGGGGCCCTGGAGCAAGGGCTGAGGCCAGGCTGCTGCTGGGGCTGGGGAGTGGGCAGGGCTCTGGCTGGGAATGCCCAGTGCATCCCAGGGAGCCAGGGGATGTGCACAGCCTGCCAACATTTAGAAAGTCACTGAGCTGCTGATCCAAGAGCAAGCCTGAGGGAAAGGACCCACTTCGTTAGGGCACAAGAGAATTCTGCCCAGTTTTTCACTCTGTTTTATGTGTTCTTTAATTTTTCTGAGTTTGTTTTCTTTTGAGGGAGTTTGTTGATCTCGTGCCTGGTTTATGCAAAACTCTCCCTGGCAATTAAGAGATGACACTGGGTTCTTGGGTTTTTTTGATGAAAAAGATGCAGCAGTCATCTAAAAGCCCTGCTGACTCAGCATCACAAATACTAAGACTGATTAAAAACTGGTGCTTTATTTTCCAGGTATCCCAATGATTTGGATGAGTTAAAATAGCTGAACAAAGCTGAATAAGGGCAGAGGGAAAATAGGAATGAAGTGGCAAGACAGAAAATATGTCCCTAAAAATCCAGATGAGCAGAATAGCCACTATGCAGTCACTTTTCTCTGAGTTACTGCTATGTCCTCCACCATCCTCAAAAGGCTGATGCAACTGTAGTATCTGTATTTATTACTTTCTCTCAGATGAACACATCTCAGATTCGTGTGACTTCACATTGTAACATTTCATTGCTAGCTCATGACTTAATCACACTTTCAACTATTTAAACAGAAATTAATTTCCATGTAGATTCAGATATAATTTTGTTTAAAAGTATTAATAAGGGAAGGAACATCAAAATTTGTTCCTGGAAGGTACCTGGAGGGGTTTAGTTTTCTTTTATTACTGTAACCATGATGTTTCTATTCTGAAGACTATGCCTTTTAAGAAAATTCTGTTGGTATTATAAAGTATAAATTATTGCAGATAAGGAGCTATATTGATAGGATTGTAAAGTTATTTCCATTTTCTAACAGCAATAATATATTTAAATGAATTATCTTCTGTTACAAAGTGGAGATGGAAAAGATTTGCTTAAAATATTAATAGTGACCAACACCTTTGCATGAAAGTTTTTAGTAAAGATTCTTTAGCATTTTCATTTTGCCTGAGATCAGTGACTATGTTAGAACCTAAAAATAAGTATATCCATGGAGAAGTTCCTCTTCTTTTTTTTGCCATGTTAATTTTTTTCGTGTCAATACATACTGAAGTTCAAAGGACTTGAAAGCACCTGTTTGTTTCCATTTCTTTTTCAGTATTAGATGAATCCATTAAAACATATTTCTGAAACTGTGAGGCCACAGTGGTTACACAGTGGTTAAAATCAAAATGCTCTTAGGCTCCTGTGTACTCATTTTTCAGAACTATTCAGCCTGTGTCTTAGATATTCCTTCTCTTTCCTTCTCAATGGGCTCAGTAGCTCACTTCTTTACTGAATTGACAGAGCCAGCTTTATCTTTGCCAGATTTATGCATCTTTCTTGAGGAAAGACTGTGCTCATATCCACTGAGCTCTACGTGGTCTGTGCCTGCATCCCCTCCAGTACCCATTGTGTCTGTTCCTCAGCACTTTAAATTCAACACTTTCAGATTATTATGAAAAACTTCCCGTTGTAGAGTTTGAATTTTCATTGCCTGTGTTATCACAGGGAACATCACATAGTTCTATGAGTTACCTGTAATGTAAAAAACCTCAGCAGTAGCAAGGATATCACGTCCTAATTAACCATGATATTCTTGAACATATAAAATTGTCTATAACCCACTTCTTTTCCTGCTTACAAACTCTTGCAGCAGGAAGAAGTGGTGCCAGTCCTGGATGTGGAAACATCTGACGTGGCTTCCTTCACCTTTGTAATGTGAGGACTCACTTCTGGATCTCTATTATGAATTTATGTGCTGAGAGTCATTAGAAAACATTTCTTCTGTTTTGCTGGCAAATAGTTGCCAGCACACTCTAAATCATATTTTATTCACATTGCACTTCACAGCAGTGCAGCCAGGTGTTAAATAATAATAGAGTTATGTCAAATGGCTGAGTAGTTCAATTGGAAGAAGCATCCAAATGTTCCAGATACTTATCTGGAGTTTTCCCAGAGAATGTTGGTCTGGAAACTGAGCTTAAAAAAATATCATTAAAAATGCTGCTATCTAAAGCAATCACTTTTTTGTGACTTGTAAGATACCTCAATGTATAGAGGTTTGAGTACCTGAAAATAATTGCATAATCTTTAATCAAAGGTACATGTAAAGCCAAGGATTCAGGAACTGATGACTTTTAGTATTAAGTTGCTTTGTGTTTCCTGTTCTCTGTTCCCTTTGCTGTTCCCTCTTCCCATTTCCCCTCAGAAGTACTGAGGGGGAAATAATGAGTAAAGTAGCCTTTAAAAATATATATCTGAAACTAGGAAAAGTAATTTCTGCTTTTACTGACAGCAACAAACAGGCTTTTATCCATAATTTCTGTACTTACTAGACTTTTGGCTGCACTCAAAGGCAAAAGTTCTGGCTTTTCTGAGCTTGGGAAAATTAGGGTTCAGTTAATAGAACACCCCAAATGAGTCTTTGTTTTTAAAATCCATCTAAATTTTCCAGCAGGTGAGTCAGAACAGAACCCAGATTTACTGAGTATGGGCTTGGAGGTCCCCAGTCTGAATTTTCTTGTCATAAAGTTTTGTTCATGAGCAATGGGCAACCACGTTCAAATCCTCAGCCTGTGGCTTTCAGGGGGCATTTTTGCTGATGAGATATTTTAGTCTAAACCACCCTGTTTATATATGTAACATCTTTGATTATGGTCCCAGAATAAACGACATATTTCTCATTTCCCTCTGGGAGAGATGATTATTGTAGTGGTGAAAACAGGGTGATTGTTCCCTGCTCCCCCCTCCCCACATTTTCTCTTTGGACTTCATGTAAAAATAAGATACCATTGGTGCTGTGTGCAAATGTGAGACCACCAGCTAATTTTGCATAGCCCACTGAACAGTTAGATGGGAATTGCTCTTCAGGGTGTTCTCTTTGACAATAAACAGAAGCCTCAAGTCTGTGTTTGGCTGCAGTTCAAAAAAATTACTAAGGAATCGTACACACTTATGTATATGAATACAAGCAATTGCACATTCCCATACAGTAAGCTTTGCAACCACAGTTATTAACATTTTAAAATGAGTAAATGCAAATAAAATGACTGAGTAATACATGTTATGTTAAGATCAGCTATATGAAAAGCAAAAGGATTAAAAGTTAATTTCATCCTTTTTAATTCAAGGGACATATAAATGGCATTCTGGGTAGAGTCAACTCCTCTTTTATCAGTCCTTTGATGCTGCTTTCTCACTGATTCAGTTGTTCAAATGCTACCTACATAATAAAATCCTGAGTTAATTTACTAAGATTTTACACCAGTGCAAATGAAAGAAGGGAAAGTGCTAAACAAGGCAATTAGCACTCTGTTTAGTGCACTCCCAAAATAAATGTAGGCAATTTACAATTTGGCAAATGGTACTCCATCCGGATCCAAGTCATTTCAGCCTAAAGGGCTGGGGAAGTTCATTAGGGGTGAAGGGAAGGGTCTTTGTTTTGCTTTGCTTTTTAGCTATATGGATATATACACACATACAAATGCACACGTTGCTGTTAAGGTCCCCCCTGTTTCACCATGCAGCAACAGATGTGACCCCTCCTGGGGTTATGAGGATTTCTGGTGGAAAAATGTCAAGCTCTGTGCTCACACTGTCCACATAAATGACCTCATTTATGGTGATAATGCTCTTTCCAAAGTGAGGGAGTCCAAAATTGGCAACTTGCTGATAACCTCCTTTGTGGCTTTCTTGCCATGATGGTTTTTTGTGTACTTACATGTTTATTATCACTGGAGCTGTTCAGATCAGATCTGTGAACCTGGGAATGTCCTGAGTGAAATGATAAGATAAAGCACTCTGCAAGTACAACTGACTCTCTTTTTAATTGACAGGAAGGCTGCACTATGACTTCCATGTTTATTCTTGTAAGCTCCTTATTAATGCAAAAATAATAGCTGTTATTAATGCAGGATCACAGCCAGCATTAATATTTAAGATGTAAGAATGAAGGAGGTTAAATACGTGTTTATATTAGTTTTAAACAAAGAGCTTTGCAAAACAGTTAAGGCAAGTAATGATGACCAAATTTACAGCGAGTGTGTGCAGTGTGAAATACCTGCTATGTTCTGGGGTTTAAATACATATTCTTAGTGGGACAAAAGTCTTTGATGAGTCTCCTGCCTTGTCATGCCATTGTCTCTCTGAATTGCTGCTGCTTCTTGTGAAACAGAATGGGGATGAAAATCCTAAACAAAACATGTAACATGCTATGATATTAGCAGTGATTTTTTTTTTTGTTTATTCAGTCTGTAGAGCTCTTTTATATGATAGATCATAAGGTAAAAGCATTCTTTTGTGCCCTCTAGCTGCTGGTTGCACAAATGAAAGAAAGAGGGAGAAAACAACCCTGTGATTATTAAATTCTCCTCATCTTTAGGGTTAAGTACCCTGGCTAATAAAGATCTCTCATGAGGATAAAGTTTCTTTCTTGGCAATGTCACATCCATTTAAGTAAAAATCATCTGGATGCTTTCAGGGATTCGAGCTGTTACCTTTACATAAAACATCTACACCAATTCTTTGTATTGTTTTTATCCTCTGAGAAAGCCTGGCATTGCATTTCTTGGTTAAGCAAACCTCCCACTGAGGGCAGGCTGTGGGATTGGGCCCTTTTGTGCTACAGAAACCTGTTATACAATGAGGAAAATAATTGTTTACATGTTCTTGGAAACATTTAATATCATTAAAAACACTATTCCAGACAGTGACATCTCAGCCTGATCTTGCACAGAGCAATAATTATGACCTTTGATTTCAGATTTGTTTTTGTTAACACTACATTTGCTGCTGATCTTTGCACCCTCATATCCCAAACTGTTTTATTCTGTTTGTCAGGTTGTTCTAGTAATGCATTTGTTAAGACAAGCAGCTAAAGTTTCTGCATTGTTACAGTTTACAAAAAATTTTTTTTTTTTTTTTTTTTTTTAAATTGTTCTCTAAACCCAAGATCTATTGTATATGCCTAAGGTGTTTGAAATATATTACAAACATGTAATATGTATGGCTGTTCTTTTCTCTGCATTCCATTTGTGTGTGTGCAAATGTGGGTTTATGCAGGCTTACTTCATAGCAAAAATGATCCTCTTTCAACAGTGGGAAGAACTTGATAAGTTGTTAAGCACTGGCATGGATCACCAAGGGAGGATTCAAGTCTCTGCTGCTGCAGGTTTTCACTGAGAGGTCAGACAAATGTGTCAGGAGGAGTTCAGGTGTCTGCTCCTGCCTTGAGGCAGATGTGCAGTTTGGGTGAGCTTTCTGAATCCTTCTCAGCTGGGTATTTTTATGATTCAGTGCTCCTGCACTTTGCTGGTGAAGCCTGGATTGCAGTGCCAGGGGTGGAACTGCTCCTTCCCCTAAGGGCTGCAGGCAGTGAATGATGCTGATACCCATCCCCTCCCACTCCATGGGAGAGGAGGAGGCTGATCAGCCCCCAGGCAGTCTGACAGCAGGCTGTCCTCTTAAGCCACGAGTTTAGTGTACCTTTTCACCCTTGCTCATGATCTATTTAGATGGGCATTTTCCTTCTCGGAGCTGCACCTGACATAATGCGGAGTGAGGCAGCCTTTGCTGAACTGAACATAATGTAACAACACTGAAAACACATCTGAATCTCATTCACATCTCAGGAATGAAAAGGGAAAAAGCCCTTTCTCTTGGCATCAAATAGTAGATGTTATTTTTTATTACATCCTTGCTATTTCACTAAAGGTAGAATTGCAGAAGAATACCTGTGACCTCTCTTTGTCCCGGTCATAAATATGCATTTTTTTTTGTTCCTTCCTACAAACTAAATAAAACTAGGAATGAAGCATACAAGATAAAAAGGAGGAGCATAACTTCTGAAAAAACTGTTTTGCTCTGCCTCAGATTTTTTCAAAATTGCCAATTCTTTGTTTTGAATCCGTTTTTTCACTGTTAAGGGAAGAAGAAATATCCCAGCCAGTCTTGTGTTCCAACTTCTTTACCTTTGTCTGCCTAACTCAGCTGGTATTTAATTGGTCAGCAATAGGAGGGAAGTCTCCTTTGAGGTAATGAATATTGACTGTTTATGTTGAAATGTCACTGTGAAAAGAAAGCCCAGCACCAAAGAGGCGGAACTCAGTGTGAGAGTTTCAGACACAAAGGAGACACCAGCAAAGCACAGGCATTGAAAAGCAAAGCAGCTGAAATTCAAAGAAAAGATGAAACAGAAATGGGCTACATGTGTGGGAATTTTAAGCTGTCAGTTGACAGGTGAAAAAGTCATTATTCCACCTGTTAGAACTAAGTGTAATTGCTTGTTTTTCCTAAAATAACACAGAGGCCATGACTCATAATTTTTTTTAATTGAAAATTTGTTTAAACTTATTTGCAAATACTTCACTTTTTCTTTTGAGGTAAGTGGATTAAATACATTAGCCAATTTTTCTACCTCGGACACAAGAGAAGGAAAGAACCACATTTTCTGTATTGTATCTGGAATTAGATAATCAAATCTCACATTCAGCCACTTGCTTTTTGTCGTGAAGCAACTTGAATAGCAACTTTGGGGTTCGACATGCAAGTTTATCATCCATTCTGTAGCACTCATTGATCTGGAATGAATAAAGGCTGTTCTCCAGCATCAACCCACTGCATGATGTATGGCCTGGAAGTTTTTGCTGCTGCATAAAAGCTGTTCTCTGTTCCCAGCTGCGTAATAAGGAACTGTATGAGGTTCTGATATATTTTAAGCCGTTTCTTATCTCGATGGCATGGCCATGCCAGCAGAATTTCTGGTCTCCATAATTCAGTTTTGATTGTTGAACTGTTCTTTCTCCTCTGTCATACTCTTTTTGTGGTGACCTTTAGAGAACTCTGCTGAATAGTTTTTGCAAAGTTGACCCACTGCTATGGAGTATAACCTCCAGTTGTTCCATTTTGTTCATCTGAGTCATTTAGTATTAAGCTTTGATACACAATGAAGTTTTATTTTTAATGTAAACACTGACTTCGTTGTTTTGGGTAAAATTTACTATGATATAGTTTGATTAATGTACATTCTTCTGGCTAGGGATCTTCATGGATGTCAGTCAGGGGCTGAGCTCACAATATTTAGTCATAGATATTGTTTCTACAAACAATAAGTCTTCTTTTTGCATCCTCTTTTGTTTGATTTTATATTTCATAGGAGGAAATTCCATTAAGCATCTTTGGGAAAGCAAGAGTAAATAAGGAAAACATCTTTTAAGTCACTGTGTCTTAAACAAAATATATTGCAAACACTTTCTGCTTTTTCTGTGGAAAAAATGATCAAAAAATCTTAAATCAGATAATTTCAAATATACCTTCATATTAAAACAGATATTTTTTAAATTCTAATTAGGTTGAATGAATGGTGCAAATATTCCTTCAAAAATCTGAGCCTTTATTTTCAAATCTCCATTTTAGCTTTGGCACTTAAAATATTCATGTGGTGTTTTTAAAATGTTCCCTGAATCAGACAAGTGTTTGAATCCAGTAGGCTTTTGTTTTTTATTTTCTCTTGGTGAATCATTGAACAATTTCTGCTTTAGCTTCAATCTGGGCCCATTCACACAATGTGTCCATCTAAAATATCCTGCAATCCTGCAAACAGTAGGTTCCTTTAAATAGAAAAGTATCACCAGGATCTGGACTGTAAACAAAGCATTAAATGAATTAAACATGTAGGAAATATCTGCAAAGAAGGGAGCTAAATTTTGCTACTGCTACCATTTCTCTACAGTCAGCAAAGGCTTTGAAAGTTAATGCTTTCTACAGCCAGTCAGAATTCCCAATGGGAGGGCTGTGATCTCCCACAGAAGTTGGGATGAGCAGGCAGTGTGGGGAGGCAAAGTCAGCAAAGGTGATCTGGGTGTGTTTGGTTCTTGCCTGGGGTTTGAGTTTTGGGTTTTTTTCCCCAGAAGCTTCCAGTGTCTTTAGGGAACTTTCTGTATGTCCAAAGGACAAGCTGCTTTCCTGTATGCAAAAATAGCCCAGGCATTACCTGAACCTCCTAATTTGCTCTCTTGTGCATTAAAAAAAAGTTATATATATTTACCATCTGAAATGCTGAAGCTAAATATACAAATATATAAATATACAGATTAAGTTTTGCATTAATTCCTAACTTGGAGAAATGAATGGGCTACACTAGCATCCAATATCTCCTTTTGCTGTTTATTCCTTCTCTCCTTCTCTTTAAAAAAACAACCCAGGCATATATTCTTACATCTTTATTGCCTTCTTTTTTTTTAAAAAAAATTGAACTTTTCAGGATTAAGGACCTTGAAATGCTCATCTCTCCAGCAAAAGATTATTTCGTATCTCACTCTTTCATTTCAAAATACTTAGATTTAGACTTACATTACTTTGTTTTGATTTTGTGTGTCTACACAAATGGAAGATAACATCTTTAGTCACAACTGTGTGTTATGCTTGAACTCTAACCTGTGACATTCACCTAGCTCGATCTAACAAGCTTTGTGCTCCCTGTCCAGATGAAGAGTGATACTTCTTCATTAGCAAGATCAGTTTCACCTTTAAAAACCCTTTGCTTCCCGTTTGCATTAAGCCAGATTGAGATGTCTTGGGTCATGATGACATTTCAGGAGTATTCAGAAGAGAAAGAGGAAGTCATTACATCTGCAGTTCACCTGCAAAGAAGATGTCATTAAAAGAGGAAGCAAAATGAACCCCTGTCAACTTGTTAGGGCCCAAAAGGTAATTCTGCCATCATATATGGAGCAGGATAGGATACAGAATCCTATTATTGCTGACACCAGGTAACTTGCTGGTGTAAAAGGTTCTCTTTTCCAGAAAAGTTCAGGTGATACTAAATTTATTAATGTGTCATTTTGGGGAGATGTGATGTCATTTCTGTTGTCTGCAGGGATGAAAACTGGAGTGTCCTTGCTCCTGTCAACACACTATCATCTTAATTTCTTCCACTGTGCACCTCGTTGCCATCTGTGGAGGGGAGAGCAAGGGATGAGGGTGAAGTGTCAGGGGAGATGCCTTTTTGAAACAACTACCAGTATTTGACATTTATAATTTTAACCTGCCTTTTTTCCAAAACACAAAGTTATTACACCAGCATTTCTGGTGAATGGTTGGCCAGATCCTGCCAGGATCCAGTTCCTATGAGTTGAAGCATTACCTGATAGTGCAGCTTTACAGAACCAGGATTTTGTTCTTCTCTAATAATCACTGATTCAGAAAAGATCAATATTATTCTGTTTTCTACTTGATGTAAAATCTAGCAACTGCATTACACTCCAGTGTAACTAAAAAGGCAGTTGATTTTCAGACTGTAAAGGTACCTGATACAGTTCTGCAGAAACAATTATGTTACTTCTTTTGAGCGGGTAAAACTCTGAATCATGTCCATTATTTCAAATACTGTGGCTTTGATTTTTTTAAACTAAAATTGGCATCTTCTTGGAAGATCCTGGTTGTAGAAATACGGCCAAACGTTTGTTTTTAAGAAATAGGTGAATCATTTTTCAGCTGTGTTGGGTAAGAATACTTTCATCCTGAAACATTTTATCTACCTTCTCTATCTGGAGCTAAAGAAAGAAACTAAGCTGGACCTTTTTAAATGAAGATGGTATTACTAAAAGGGAAAATTTTCCAGGTGAAAAACATTTTATCTTGGCCTCCGAATGCAATCTAGAGTTTTTATATGAACATTGTAGTAACAGGAAATATTTTCTTTCAGTTCCAAGGGGTCACACGCCGATTCTGTGCAATACATTTCAATATGGGTATTATAACAACTCGTCTGATACTGATCTTAATGGATTTTTGAACTGCTAATATTTCAGATTTGAACTGCTTGTACTTCAATTGATGATCTGAGCATTCCACAAATACCAGAACTAGCATCTTTACTGCCCTGCTGTTGATTGATATCTCCTAATGAAAAAAGCACCTGCAAAAATGATAAAGGAAAGTTACTAATTGGTTTAACTTAGGCCAGCCACTTCATATTTTATAAATGAGGAAACTTTTAAGGAATTGCTGTTGGAAGCCATCTGCTAACTAAATAAAAATGAATGATAATCATCAGGTTCCATGTGCCACTTAGAGCAGATATCATCAGAAAAAAAAATACAGCTGCTTGCTTTGAAATAAAAGCAATGCAGGAAACTCAAATTCAAAGCCTCTAATAATCATCTTTATAATATAAAATGTTAATCAGTTTGGTATACAGAAACCTGTCAGCAGGTCTGGACCCCTTCTCTAGATATCAGAGAGAATACTTGCGGTCACTTTTAAGAGCTGTTAGTAGAATTTACAATAGCATATCATGATTAACTATTCCTTCCAGGACACCTCATGTTTCTGTTCCCAATTCTGCTTCTCTCCTCATCATCCTTTTTTCAGCTAAAACTGTATCAGGCTGGGAAATGTTCAGGATGTGTGTTTTCCTCTTGTATTGTGCATAATTTTGCAAGTCATTAAACCTTTGTTTCTTGTCTTTTCTAACCTTCTCAGTAACCTATCTAAACAACTCTCAAAGGAAAATGAGTCAATCAGGAAAGAAACAGCTCTAATGCCAAACAGAAAAAAAACCCCAAACAGAAACAGAAATAAAAAGGGAGAAGCTTTCACTTAAGGAATGCAAGTACAACCAACTTGAGTTTCCTTTAAAGACATAGACAATGTTTTAATTTCTTTCTGCTGCCTGTGAAGTTCTATTGAGTCTGAAAGGTTACTCATGTGTGTAAAATTAAGCACACTGAAGAATGTGGGAATGCTTCAAGCTACATTTTAATATGAAGGATTCTGCATGAACACAAAAGATTAGATTATTCTTGTAAGTTCAAAATAAAGAGCTGCAGAATGCGCTGTTTTGTACCACTAAATACCAGAAACCACATCATTCTATGACAAGGGCCCATCCTGTTTACCATGTTGGCATAGCAGAAATTTTTTCCTGAGAAAATTAAATTTCCTTGACTAGGAAGATACTTTCATACTTTCTTGCTGTGCTAGAAGCACGTTGGTTGTGTTATGTGCAGCAGGACCATTTAGAACAACTGGGTTTAAGCAGTGCTGGATGTTTTGTCACAGTGACAAAGGGGAATTACATTGCACCCATATATGGCACACAATGCTTGGACAACACGTAATATTCTCTGTGGGTAAAGTTCACTTCTGGGCAGAAAGCCAACAAAAGGCTCATGCACCACTTAAGTCCCACTTAAACCCTATTTTGAAGGCTTAATAGCACACAGGCCATGTTCTGGCCTCTTGCCCAGGAGTGAATTTTACCATGTTCGATCCCCTCTCTCTGCATGCAATGGGGGCAAAAGGGCACTGCCTTTGTGCTGGGCAGGACACTGATTTCTGGAAGAAAACACCCATCTCCTCTCCTCCAAAGAAAGCCACAAATCCATAGGACAGCATCTCTCCTGGTTGATGGCTGATACACCTTACCAGTGAGAGGCCATGGGAGGCCAAGAGTTCTGTCCTACAGAGCCAGGAATCCACCAAACAATGGGCTCCTGAGCTGATCAAGATCTTCAGATGCCTGTTTCTGAGCTTGATTAATTTTACCTCTGTGATGACCATTGAGAAAATTTTCTCTCTGTGATTTCAGAGGTTTCTGTCCTTGCATAGGTTGAAGTCTAGAGGGGAACTAATAATGCTTTCTTGGGCAGTGCTTGCAAAGTTGTTTTCCATTTTAAATGCTTTTGACATGCACCAGTTTCCAAATGACTGTTCTACTGAAGAGGAGATGATCTATTGCAACAACATTCTGAATAAATAATTTTCCCTGTTTTCACTATTATTTCATATTTGAATGTACAGTGTTACAGCAATACAAACTGTTTTAAACTATTCCTAGAAAATAACTATTCATGATTATAATTAGCTCACAGTATTTAGTATTTTGACCTGATCTACTGTAGAGTTCTCTGCAAGGTTGGGGGCTAAAGGTGCTATTTACTTGCAGACAGATATAAAAACAACACTCAAACTGTAAGATTTCATATTAAAGATGAACATCATCAGTCTGTCTTACAGCTTCAACTTTATGTATGTTATTCTTATATTAATTAATGAAAACTGAACAAACAGGATTATTTTGAGATATGGCTTTCTGTGAATGGATTCCAATCTATACTGGTTAAGTAGATTGGAAATATTATTTCCTGATCAGATTTATTTTGAAGTGCATTTCCTTCCTAATTAGCAAGCAGAACATAGAACACAGTAAGTATACAGTTCCTTTTAATAATTATTTTATCTTTATTTTTCAATTAGAATATATTTACTTAGAATATCTTTCAGAGATTATTTAAAAGACAGAAGCTTATGCCCATTAAAACACAACTCCTCTCTGAAAACTGACTTTGTGTCACCAAAATACTTGCGAGGTTCAAAAAATATTTTGACACATTTTACTTTTGAATCGTTATAAAAGGGATTTTCCCCCTACATATTCTTATTGTGTCTTCATTTCCAGAATTGTTTTTAATTAAAAAAAGACTGTTTTGTTACAATGGATGATTTCAACCCACAAAATATCCTATTGTGCTTGCTATCAAAACAAACAGGTGCACCCAGCAGCATGCACGGTATGCAGTGCAATTGAGCAAACAGTTTGTGCAAAGATTTAAGCTCATCTGAACAATGTGAGTTCAAGTGATATGAATTGAAGCCAAGTATTCTGGTTGAAGGGCTCAGATCTGAGGGAATCTGGATGGAGCCCAGAACCTGTTGATCTTTGTGGGAATTGTGAGCACTTTATGCTGTGTAAGAGATGACAGTCTCTGTTGGGGTTAGTTTCTCAGTTTGAAATACCCATGAATTTTTTATCAATAGCAGAGTTACTTTTCTATTGAAACTGTGCTTCCTCCTGTCCACATAAAAAACTCAGGCTTCTGCAGACATGTCATAAGATGGGAAGACATGGAAACTAAAATTTGCTAAAAGTCAATGAAAAGATGACTGGTAGTTAAATAAGGTTATCTGTGAAGCTTCAGAATGTCTCAATTTCCTATGTGGTTGGCTTCTATGGGTTATATAATTTAATTCCTGGATAGCCAAGGGGCTAAAATGCCAGCATGGCATTTTCATGGAGAAGACATACTTTACAGCAGTTGGATGCCTTTCCTTCCTACAGCCTCCGAGCTGTAATGGTAGGGAACACAAGGGGACAGTGACAAACTTAAAATTCTCTTTGCTGCAAGGCAAAGCAACCTTTACTTTGTCAGTCCTTTACTGCCAGAGTGTTGTGTGGCTGTCTATGAATATTTCATTACTGCTGGGCTGGGGCCACTGATTCAGTTCAGATCCCAATTAGCACTCTGCACCTAACTGTCTGTTGTTATCTCTTTTTACTCTGCTGTGATGTCTTCATTTATCTCCAGTGGATGGGTCCTTTATGTCTCACCCTTCCTACCCTTCTGCTCCTTTCTGTGGTGCTTTCTGTGTTCTCCTCCTGCACTGGGAAGAGCCCCTTGCCAGGAGTCCCTGGGAGCTCTCTGGATGGGGTTCAGTGTCTCATTGTCCCATGCACATCCTAATCCTGGTAACAGTGAGTGAACATTTTCCTGGCCTGGCCTGTGATGTTGCTTCTATTACAGGCCCAACTCCCTGATTTCTCAAATGGCTGAGAGGTCCCTCCATCAGCCATCCCTTCAAATCTCCTCTCTGTGAGCACTCACTGCACACCCTTCTGGCTCTGATCTGTAACCTCTTCTGGATAAACCAGGACCTTTATTTGTTCTGATGAACTTTGTACACATCTGTAGGACAGTTTTGATTAATATAAATTCATTCTGGTCACATGTACTCCAGAAGATCCTGGACACAGCAAAAGATGACTCTCCCAGGGTCTCAAGATGCCCCAAAATGAATTATGGTGTATGATGATACTATGCAGCTTCACATATTTTGTATATGAAATTGTTTGAAACCCTGAACTAGGCTGAATTATTTTTTTCTAAGATGCTACAAGTATTTGAAACCCTTTAACTCAGGATTAATGCAGCAAGTACAAACTCTTCCAGCTTGGAGTGAAGTTGGAAAGTTTCACCTCTTTCTGAGGTGAAACTCCTAAATAGACAGTATCATTTTTCCCAGTTGGCAGTTACAGTTTGGTGATCCCAGACTTCTGCACGCAAAAATACTTGACTGTCAAAACATACTTATTGACTAAAAAAAGGAGAAAACATTTCTGCTTCTGAGAGGGGGGTGACTACTCAGTGTTTGTCAGCCTCTAGTTCTGGGTGTTCATTATAAAATTTTGACTGCACATACATGGACAGGTTTTTGGCAACAGGAGATGGTTCAGCTTTGTTTCTACTTTCATTAATTTTACTTCAGTTTTTGGAGAAATTCTGTAAAATATACGATTGTTTAGAATCATGTACATTCATGTTGCATGTGCAGGGTCTTCATTTATTTACCACCTTGAGACAGAATTTAATGAACCCCTATAAAAGGCTAAAGTGAAGGAAAGTTTTTCCCTTGGAGAGCTGCATTAAGAGTTTCAGCTTTATTAGATAAATTTAATCTGGTGGACATTTTGTGAATAATTCTCCATGGACTGGTTCCTTCTGGGTCCTTGCTTTTATTTGCAGTAGTCCAAGTATTAATAGGGTTAAAGGTGCTGGCGTGGTGAATTTATGGGTGACATCCTGCAGTCCGTTAAAGCAGGATCACTAATGGGTGACCTTGAGGTTCGACCGTCCCAGACTTGGGAAGATCAAGTCTCAGACCCCTCCTGCAAGTGCTCTGACCTCTCCATTCTTCCCCTCCATGGCCTAACCTTTCACTCACTGATCTTTGACCAAATTATTAAGCAAACACCTGCTTAGGTCTCTGACCAAAGACTGTGGACCAGGAGAGCTGTGATAATTCCCTGTGAATTAGCTTTAATAATAACAAAGCTGGCCTAAGGAGAAAATCAGGGGGTAGGTTTACAGTAAATAATCATGCTGCTACAGAGCACATCCAGAACGGGCCCTTCAGCAGCTCTCACCTACAGTAAATCAATGCTAATCTATTTGACTGTGATAATAACGGCTTGTCAGCAGATACAGTTTCTTTATTTGACTTGACTAGGACAATGACTAGGTAAAATTTATTTCCTATTACTAAAACAAGACAAAGACTAAGATTAATCCTTTGATGCCAGGGATTTCCCATCGGTAATAGGCAGAAACTGCATTAGTGTTCAACACTGTTGCTAAGAGTAACTGGAACAGGAAAAAAAAGGCTGAAAAATATCTGATGATGTCAAATGTTAAGCCTGTGTAATGTTATCTGATTTACAAATTGAAGGAATGGTCTGAATTTCCCCACATTTCCTTGGATTGCCTTTTGGCTCTTGTGGTGTGATTTTATAAACCTGCATCATCTGAGATTAACTCAAACCTGAGTGGCTCCAGCACATAGATTCTCCCTAAACAGACTGTGAATATTGTTTAAAGACTTTACTCACAAAAAGGGGTGGAATCTGAATTGTTATACAATAATAAATAGGATAGAAATCTAGCTAACAATACTGCAAATTAAACTAAATGTAACTTACTATGCACCCATCTCCTACCTATAAACAGTATTAATTGTTTTTTTGATCAATGTATGTCTTTTTCTATGTGCAAGGTTATTCAGATTGACTGTCCAAGTTTAAACTGATTTACATGGATTATTACTTTTCATTCCTTGACTACATTAGTTGTAAGATTAAACCTGGAACAAATTGGATAGATGGCATGGAGTACATGTACATGTTTATTTGAAAACCTGTGTAATTTATTTATATATAAGTATTCACATTCAGAAAGGCTTTACAGTAGGCCTAGAAAAATATCAGTCAGATATCTGGAAGTCTGTTGCATAAAATCTGCCCTGGACAGATCCTTAGGCAAAACTGGTGACTTCTTTTCTGGAGAAAAGTAATGGAATTACTTATGATGAGGTATTTGAGAGAGGAGGTAAGTTAAAAGATAATCCATATTCAGTAGAAGTTACAAGGCAGGTACTGTAAAGAGTAAATGGATTTTAAAATGATGTTTATTTGAATTCTTTTGCTTTACACAATCATTAATTAGTGAAACACAAGACCAGATGATTCCAGCACAACAGAGATGTTAGTTAAGTGCATTACCTACTTCTTTTCTGCTGTGCTAGTGTACAAGGTCAGATTTGGCCCAGATTTACAAATCCAGCATCACCAAGCTCATTTTCTGCCCTCAGTCATACCAGGTGATGCCACAGATGATGATTTTTTCCATTTCATGGTCAAGAGCATGACTAAAAACCCAGTGGAACCAGGGGAGGTCTTCCCTTTGACTGCAGTGAGTTTGGATCCAAGCCTTACATGGTTGTGAAATATCCATAAGATGTTTGGACACACATGAACCTGCACTCTGATATACTCCATATTTGTGTTTCATGACTTTATAACTAGTTCACTAAACACATTTGCTGTACATTTATCAGAAGATGTTCTTAATGCTTCAGGTGGGTCAGATTTGGGTTGTAGGTATGTTGGAAGTTACACAAATACAAGAAAAATAGGAATCCTTATTTTTTTTAGATATTTTATCATAGAATCATTAAAACATATAACTCCCTTCAATTATAGAAAACCCTCTTTATTTAGAAATTAAAGGGAGATTTTTTCAATAAGAAAATTAAAGAAGTAATGTTAATATATGAGCTTATTACTCATTTTAATGTAGATGTGGGTGAGTTTTACTGATATGTACTTTTAGTTCTTTGTTCCTTGTATCATTCTGTTGCATAAAGTAGCTAATTTATTTATAAAAGCAGAAAATGTATATGTGTGTGTGTGCATGTTGTGGGATGTGTTAAAGATTTTCTTACAAACAGAAATGTTTGTCTTTGAAATAGAAATTGTCTTTGCTCATACCTGCTGCTGGTGGCTAAAAGTTGCATTATTTTACCCATAAGAATAGAAAAAAATTGAAATATAACATTATAAACCAAGGATATATGACATGACTTTATTTGAAGAATGAACTGATTTTGTGCTTATTGATAATTGAAGCAGAGAATTGTTTTAAAATATCACTGCAGGTAATGCCAAAAGGAAAGTAGGTTCTCTGGCATATGTAAGATGGAAAAAAGAGGGTATTCCTGAAAGAGTAATGCACATCAGTCAAAGGCATCAATAAATAAAGCTCTTTTTCATATGTAAATGGGAATTTCTAAAGTAAAAAGGTATTGTTTTATAAACAGTGAGATAATATTCTTGAAAAAGGTTACCAGTGATTACATAAGTTATCTCTTCCATAAAGAAATTTAGAGCTCATAGTTGCTCTTTTCAATAAAAAGGCTTTTCATCTATTCTCACACAGAAAGCCAAGCTCTGCATTTTAATTAGAGATAATAAATAATTATATTAGGAAACTGAAACTGTTAAAGACTTTTTGTGATGCTGTATAGCTCTATTCCTCTCTAAACATGAGTATATGACATATATGAGTATATACATTCAACTTTTGATTCACAGATCACGTTAAAGGAGATAATACTTATATAAATATGATCAATATTCTTTTAACAAGGGCAAAACACGTTTATATGCTTCAAGGAGAATAAAGCATCTTAAAAGCTGTCTACTCTACCCAAAATATTAAGTGGCCTGAAGAGAAATGCAAATAAAGACAATAACCACCCCAAAAAATATTATTAAACTAAGGAAATATGAGGTGACTGGATTCTTCTGGGAAATGTGTGGGAAATGCCCTTGATGTCAGCAAACTTGGGAGGAAGCCCTGCCAGAGCAAGAGTCTGAGTTTAATGCAGCTGCACCAGCTCTAAAGGAAATACTGGAATTGTCCCTCTTGTTTGTGCCTCGAAGTGTAAATTCATTTTTTAAAATTTATTTTTATTATTATTGTCACACATTGGGGCATCTTCCCTGTGTGAAATTCGTGCACCAGAGTCAAGGGCAGGGAAGAACCTCAGGGGCAGCCTTGCCCAAGTTCTCCCCCCGCCCAGGGAGCAGCTGACATGGGGAAAGCAGAGAAGGGAGCCATTAGAGTGGGTTTGGGATTGACACTGACCTAGGGCTGCCAGCCTGCATTGTCCTGCCATCTGCACAGACCTGAACTTTGCCTCCAAAATTTGGCTTCTCAATTAACATGTCCAGCTGGGGGGAGAATTCCGTCATTTGCCTAATATCCGTTATTGCCACTGCTCTGACATATTAATATTAAAAATATATGTGAACAGATCAAGGATTTGCCTAAGCACTTCTCTTTTTATTTCACATAATAGGCAGGAGGTGAAAGAAGACACAATATAATTTGAAAAGCATAACCCTGATTAGGCAGTGATTGGTACACAGCTAGAGCTTACATTTAAAAACATTTTCATTATTAGCAATGCCTGTCAAATATAATGTTTTTTATTTTTTCTAGCTGTTGTGCAAGTAGATGCAAGGTCATATGATGTTTTGAGGTTGCAGTAAACAGAAAATTGTTTATATCCTACCAAGGTTTTTGCAGAATGAACATTTTAAGATGATATTTTTGCCAGTGGATATTCTTTTTTAATAGGTGATTTTGAGAAAGCAAGACTCGAGCTTCAGTTGTGTTGTTATGGTATGGTGGAATCAGTGACTTCTCTGGGTTAGGCCTTGAATGCTCCAAGCTTGGTTTTACAGCATTTGCAGATATTTCTCCTTCCTAACAGTGGCAACCTAATAGGATAATGAATGAGACCTTAGATGTTGGGATCTGGGGAGATTGGAGATAGAGTATAATTGTAATGCTTGGCATGCTGCAGCTCTGCCTAAGCTCAAAGATGTTTTAAATGGATAACTAACAATAACATTATATTTATATCCAGTCCCCTTTGGAGAAAATAACACATTTTCCATACTCTCTGCAGCATTGTACTGTGTGCAACATAGTGCTGCCTTCAAAAAATGCTTCTAAAGTGAAGAAGTCACCTTGAAAATATTCATATTCTGCCTGTCTCTGAGTCCTGAGTTGTTTTCTGTCTCCAGCCTATTCATGTGTGTTTACTGCTTACTTTTTATGCCTCAGAGTAATCCCATTGAACTCTCAACAACTTGTGAGTAAATCTAAATCTGCCAGTAGCCGGACAAGAAGTTCCTTTGAAAATTGCTCCTGTAAAGTGTTTGTAAAAGGTGGGAACTTTTAAAAACCTCTCAGTTGCAGGAAAATCTCTTTTTCCTACAATGTGGAGTTTCTCACGGGTGTTTCCTCTTGACTTTTAAAGTTAAGAGAAATTCACTTCCCTGTTACAAGGAGTCTTTCTGGAGTGAGATGAAATGGTGCAAGTTTCCACACACTAATGAGAGTCTTTGTACTGAATTTAATTTTTCCTGGTCTTGTCTTAAATCAGTATCAGTGCAACACATAGCCAAGAACTGGTAAATAATAAGCCTTAGTAAAAGTTCTGAAGATAAAATAATTTTTAAGTGTATCAAGTACTTTTATCATAATAAAATAGGGCTGTGCTGTCTCTCATTGAAGTATGCTTGTCTCTGATTTAATTGTAAAGGAAAGAAATTTGACATCCTTATATTCTAGATAGTGGATGACTTAACTTGTGGCAACTCTGTTAACCCTGACACAATGGAATTCTTTCCAGTGTTTCCCAATGTTGTGCTTTAGTGACATTACAGCTTCTTCTCAGAGCATTTTTACTCTGTCTAATGCAAAGTAGCAAGGGCAATAGAGGAAAAGAACCAACAGAATTGCAGCAGGAAGCAAAACTTGCAGATATTGGCTGCAGAGAGCAGAAATTCAGTCTCACTGTTTCTCCAAACTGCAAGCTCTGGGAAGTTGGGAGTGCTGCTGAGCACACCAAGTCAGGGGCTGCAAGGACATGGGAACAGCTGATAAACCTATGGCACATTCCCAGCAAGGCAGTTTGTGTCCCTGGGTTGTTTGTGTGGCCTTTTGTGACTTGAAACCTTATGAGTGTTTCAAGCTGCTTTTAAATCTTGCCTCAAAATCATTGGATTGCTGTTGGATCTCCTCTGTAAACCCTCCCTGCTGAAAAAGTTATTGGGTGGACCAGTGGTAAAATGACTGAATGATGGCAGGGAGGCAGCTCTGGGATATGGACACTGATATTTGAGATGTCTGTAGGCAGGGAATGTCCTCACACACTACTCTCAATCCCTCCATGATCTCTATTCCCTTCTCAGTGAGAACAAATTTACCAGAAATGCTTCAAGCTTGGCTTTACAGCATTTGCAGCTCTCTTGTCCCTCCAGTGTTGTTTTTCTTTGGGAGGTAGATGATATCCCTCCTCTGGTTTATTTCCCCTTGTGAAAAATAAATCTGTTTTCAGAAATGCTTCAGATACTTCCCTGTGAGCAATTCTATCCTCTGCCTCATGCCCCAAAGGCACTCTGAGCTGAGCTGATTTAAGGATTTTAAAGGAAGACACTAGGAATGTTGATATACCATGTAACTCTAAGGCATCTTCTTAAACATATGCTAAAAATGGATTATAGTTTTTATTCCTTACTCACACTTCATCTTTCCAAATGGCTGATTACAATTTTCATCTGCTTATTTCAACATCATTTAGTGGGTAAGAGGAGGAAACACACATCCTGTTCCCACTCCCATCTTCTAATCCTTATAATATGGTTGTGATCCCACTGTTAAGGTCCAAACTTGAGAACTATCCAGAAGCTGGTCTGGGTTTTGGAACCCAGGGTGTCACATGTAGGAGGTTTGAGCATCAAAAAATGCACCTGAAGCTGAATGAACTCAGGACTCTTGGAAATTTCTGGACTTGGAAATCTGTACATTCCTGCTGTTCCCATTCCAAATGATAAAGAAGGATCCCAAATAATTTTTTTGACACAGGTGAATTAGGGCTAAAAAATTATCAGAAAAGTATTTAGGGTAACTGCTAGCAGGTTTGCCCTACTACATTCTTCACCACTTTGAAGGAGGAAAACATGGAAAGAACCTGGTCTAGTGCATGGTGTCCCTGCCCATGGCAGCAGGGTGGAATCAAATGATCTTTAAGGCCTGTACTAACCCAAACAATTCTATGATTCTACGATTCTTAGATTGTAGGACATAGAAATTTTTTTCACAAAGCACATCTTTAATTTTATATAAACTCTAGTTCATAGTCAACAAAGCAATTCAGTAAATCAAATAGTTGGTTTCTCCAAGAACTTAAAGGTAAGGCTGGGATTAGAGATCTTTCAGTGAACACTTTAAATTTTGCTTTGACAATGCACGTTCCAAAAGGAGTTATGAAATTTTCCTGTAGATAGTTATGCTAAATTACTTGAACATTATGGGAGAAGCAGCACAACACCACCACATTTGTGGAAATGACACTTTCAGAATTGATAAAAGTCACAAATGTTAAGAGTTAAACTGAAATTGGGTTCTGAATCATCTGAAGTTGGTTCTTCACCCAGTGCTTTATTACCTGTGGTGTATTTGTTACCCTACTGGTGTGCCAAAACCCAGGGCTTTTTTCTTGATTCACAATCTCATCTGTTATCTGTTACAGCTTAGCAACAATTAACACATCTTCCCACTTCCATTCTCAGTACTTATTCAAATAACTCTTTGACAGTCTCAAAGGCTGTAACTTCACATTATTTTTTCATCTTTCACACATGAACTTCTCTGCCTTGGCTTTATTAAATGGAAATGCTACATAACTATTGCAAGGAGACTCAGACTGAATCTGGACCAGAAGCATTAACTAGCTCAAATGAGAAATACAAACTAAAAAGCTGTCTGTCCATTTTGGAAACATGCAGATAATGTGTGTGTCACTTGAAATTCACATGCATTTGGGATCGGCAAAGAAAAGTAATATACAGCAATGATATCTTTGATCATCGAAAGAACTCAGAAACATAGGAACTGTGTCGAGTGTGGTTATCATCAACCCATTTTCTATTCCCACTGCACAAATCATTTCATGCATTCTACAACCCAAGCCACGATGCTGGGCTTCAAAAGCAATTTCAGCAGCAAAATAAGGTGCTTTTCTTCAATTTTCAAGCCATTTGTACGAGGTTAGTGTTGTTTACCCACCTGGTACACTGATATTTACATACCCCTTTAAAGAAAATTGGTAGGTATGATTTATGGAGTACTGTAAGAGCACAATTTTCCATGTAGTGCACCTAATCTGAAAGGGCACTTGCAAAGGTCACTCTGGCCATACAAATACCAAGTCTTCTCTTTGGAATAAGTTAGGATATTCATTTTTCTTGGAAAATGTCAGCAGTACCCTACTCCAGGGGTTAGTTTATGCAGATAAATGCGTAAGCCTTTAATCTTAAGGCAAAAATACTCTACACAAATGTAAGAGAAGTCCATCTATCACTGTTAAGACCTGTAATTTGTTTTTATTTAAATCCCAAGCCAGGGCAGCCTGGGCAACAAAATTGTTAACATGGTAGCTCACATCTGAGCCAAGATTAAAGTATATAAACATACATCTGCTTTCAACCTGGGTGAACAATACACCATGTCTTCTGAAAGCCATAATCTGGATTTCCAGCATCTCAAATATCTGCTCTTGTTGTGCTACTGTGAAGTCTCAGAGTGCCTGACCTGAGCATGTTAAATTGTCCAATAAGTGCACTGTGTATTTCCAGCATTTTATCTCTCAATGAAGAACAGTGACAAATGTTTTTATAGTAAACACACCATAATAAAAAAAAAGATTCATTTTCCAACTTTGGACAAAAAGGACATAAACCTAAGAATTGCTTAGAATTATTTCAGTACTATTTTTCATATAAAGGATTGATTTATATATATATATTTTATGTGGGGAACAGTCCAAGGGCTTTTTGTTCCATTTATATTGGCCCATCTTTATCATTACTAGAAGTTGTTATTGACAACAAGTAACACTTCCATCTTGGTTGTTAATCATATCCATGTGGGAAGTTGTTTTTATAGATAGTTTTTCATGCCTAGTTTTAAATCATTTGGCAGAATATTTTATAATGAGGAGTCTCAGCTTTATTTGAGTTGTCTCAATAGCCAGAAACAAAGACTGTGATCTTAATGAGGTCTAGGAGATTTTAAAATGGAAATCATGTTGAAGTGCTTTTTAGAAGTGGTGTTTTAAATGTCTAAACTGGGAAAATTAACACATTAGGAGTTGTTTTCAGAAAATGCTGGTCAGTACTACTAAAATTTGTCAAGGTGCATAAGGATGATGGATATAGTTGGTGGATCCAAGTCCACTGCTATTATTTTCCCATTTATTTTTTTCCTATTTAAAAAAGGTAAGGGTGATGCAACATCCTTATTTCACATGAGCTGCCTTTAAAGAGATCTGGACACTGTATAATTTATTACAACAATTGCAAAGATGTGTGGTTCAAGCAAGGTGAACCCATGAGTTAGGAAGATCCTTATAACTTGATGCAACACAGTTGCAGATTTGTTTTAGAAGAATAATTCTCTTTTATGTGTTGCAGAATGTGGAAAATAGAACTTATAAATGAAATCTTAAAGCATGTTTTTGTTAACTATCTTGTATTTTCTCCAGTGTGGTTTTTGTCCGTTATTCCTAAAGCTGGAGGCACTTTGCCTGGTAACATTACAGGAAAATCTCAGATAGGAATTTACCTGCAGATCTAATCCTTTCAGTCACCTTGGATGATATCCTGGGCCATCATATACCTGTGTATACATTGTGTATGAACACTGAGATTGGCCAGTTCATAGACTATGACAAGGAATCTTTGCAAAGTGCTTTTCATTGCAGAGAACAAGAGGTACATTTATTTCCTT
Source organism: Muscicapa striata striata (assembly GCA_030060385.1). NCBI lineage: Eukaryota > Metazoa > Chordata > Aves > Passeriformes > Muscicapidae > Muscicapa > Muscicapa striata. The sequence goes on from JAREIS010000143.1 coordinate 1,519,277, forward strand.
CTAGATTTGTGGGTACTGATTTTTTATAGGCCTTGGAAAAATTGATATTCCTCAGATTTTTTTTTTTATTTATTTTTTTTTTATTCAGGCTGTTTTGTTGTATTTGCCTCATGAGAACAAACTTCATTCAGGGAAATGAAGTCCTTCAACAGAAGCATGCAATACTGGTCAAAACAATTAAATTTTCTTTTTGCTAATACCTCTAAAAGTGATGCTAAAAATTTCTCCTGATAGAGAACCTAAATCTTCACTGTGGACCATGTTGAAATCTTCTGCAGTATCTCTATACTGCCATGAAAAAAAAAGTAACACAAACTGGATGAGATTCCAAACAGGCGATTAGTTTGCCATTGAAGCATAACCAAATGCCTCAACTAAAACAAGCAAACAAGCAGTCAAACATGTGAACATAATTTTCTATCATTTCTTTTTGATGTGGATTGGATGGAAGAAATCTGGGATTCAAGCCATGATGTAGATTTTCAAAATTGATTAGCATTTTTGGACAGTGGCAGCAATTTCTGAGGTGGTGTAATTTATTTTAAGCTAAAATTCATTAGTGTTTTTTTTTTTTTTTTTTTTTTTTAAGTGCACCAAAATTGCTATGCAAATCAAGGTAACTGGAGCCATGAAATGATGGTGGAAACACAAATGATAGCAAAATTTTAACTCAGGCTACTGAAGGCCAGTCAATATTGCCGTGTACGTAGGATGACAGGAAATGGTTTTCCTTGGGTTTCGATGAGCAATTTATAATTGTGAAAGTTCTGTAGAAGAAAGATTGTTTTGTCCATTGGCATAACATTAATAACAGATAAATTCTCTTTAATTCTAATGTGGGTATAGCAATTCTGTAGAAATTCCATTGTAGCCTAACATTAATATCCACTTTCATGTTTTGGTGACTTTAAGAGTCAATTTTGCAACCAACAAAAGTCCCAGCTGACTGCTGGTGTAAATGGATCAAATTTTTACAGTTCTTTGACTTCCCCTCTATTTCCAGTGCACAGAACCATTCCATACAGAAACTCTGTTCTTTTGGTGTTATCAAATGCAAACAGAAAGTTAAGGAGTGAGTCATACCAGGGCAATTCTCAGAAGAATGAGATCCTGCAAAGGTCAGCTTTTCTTGCTTGTCAATTGTTGACATTTAAGCATTTATTTCAGACGTTGCTGATAATGTTTTCTGAGATAGTGGGGAAGAATTGCTGTGGTGGTATGCAATTATGAGCATAATGAAATGCAAAAATGCAAATAAGGTGATACGTGCCAGTCCTTTTGAGTGCCTTTTGTCAGAATTGCAGGCACCATGAGACTTTGATAGATACCATGTCAGTACTCATTGCTAGAGCTGTGATATCTTTTAAAGAAGCATCTCTAACATGTTATCACTGGATGCTAATTAGGACTAACCTTTGAAGATGAAAAATGCAGAGGTCATATTCTGTAAACTCTAAAAACAGCATCGAACTAATTGTGTTGGTATCATTTTGCTGCACAAGACAGCATTCACTTTTTTTATGCTGTATTTATACATCAGCTCTGTAATACCCAGATACTTAGCATCTCTTCTACCCCAGGGATTTTTTTGATGGGGCTGTATCCTGTTAATTAAAGCCTCTGCATTTTGGGTAAACCATGATGATACATTGCATATTTCTTTAAAAATTTAGCCATTTTCCAAGGTTTTCATAACTCGATAATATTGGATCAGGAAAAGAGCAGCTGGGCAGAGTGGACAGGATAAACTGCCAATACAGTGAGGCTGGAAATCAGAAGAGCAGCTGTTGTAGTGCAGTGATGAAGCAATAGGGCTAAAGAGCTTTGGTAGTGTTAAGATGGAATGTGAACTACTTTTAAATTGTTTTTAATGACAGAGTTGCCTGCAGTAACTGGGACATGGCTTTGCTGAACCAGAAGGTCCTGGGTTCCTATGAGGTGCTGGATTTTCATAGCCAGGTACCAAATCTGCCATACAGTTAAAATGGAAAGAAAAATCTCATGTATTTAATACTTTTGACTAGAATGATTTTGGACCTGGAGCATGCTGGTCTGATAATGATGGTTTTTCAAAGCAAATGCTTTAAATTCAGCATTTGATTCATTCTATTAAGTTTAGCATACATAATTGCCCTTACTGTAATGACTCCATACAAAGGGAGGCACTTAAAAAGTTCACTGCTGCTTTGGGGCCACTATTTCAACCCATCACAGAATTAGGCTTAAGAGCCCATGTGATTATTCCCCTTTGCAACATTGGGTACAGGTAATCTTTTCTTTCTTTGGTAGTTTAAAGTGAGCATGATGTAAAAATAATTACTAAAAATTTGTATCTGTGAGTTCTGCCTGTCAAAGAAGCAGGACTCAGGCATGTGGAACATTTAGATTTTGTGTGATTTCATCCAGCTGGATTTACTGTTCCAAATTCAAAACACATTAGGATGTCTGACCCAGAGAAGGACTGCAGGAAAAAGTGAAATAAAAACAGAAAACAAAAGGAGGAAATACTTTCAAACAGTGGACTGGGTTAATCAGCCCTTATACCAGTTAGCTCTTGTAATTCCCCTAGAATCAGGGATGAATCAGTTCCTGAAAAGATTTCTTCAAAAATTGTTTCTGTTGCCAAATGTTCCTGAGAAACTGAGAAGAAAATTCCAAAGGCAAATGTAGTTGTTCGACAGCCACTGAAAAATGGGGCACGTTGAACTTAATTGCATGGAATAGCTACAGCTGTCAATACTTTCTTCTCTTTTGCAGCATCTAATGTATTCAGATTTTAAGTTTTTAACACTGAAACCTTGAAAGAATTAGAATAATTTGTCTGTTTGTGGGTTGTTTTCCATACAATATATATCAGCTTTGATGTTATTTCACTAGGGAACTAGTTGTCAATCCCTGTGTGTAGATTTTTTTCCCCCAGAACTTTTAATGTGGTTTTCTTTTATGATGCTCTCTCAGATATAAAGCTACTCTACTTTGGCTACCAACTTAATCAGTCCTCATTATAATTATACTCAGCATATTATCAACTTTGTATTGCACTCAAAATTACTTGCCCCTGGGGAATGATGCCAAGAAGAATATGAAACAGATCTCAGGCAAAATTTGTCTCTCATGTTCCTTGCAGATTTAATTTTTCGAGGGCTATCTCTGACACTTGAAATAGAAGATGCTGCATTCTGAAAACTCCTTTCTTGCTCTGTCTTTTGTATTTGTCTGTGATAGTTTCCAGTTGTCAGCAAAGGCTCCCATGTGCTATGATAATGAAAGGGATAATAATTTTTAGTGTTACCATCAGATTGTTTTGCCTCTGTCACAAAGGCTTGGCTGTAATAGAAAATCTCTATTATACCTGGACTCACTAAATGAATTAAAGCAATGAGCATATACCTGCTGCTTTAGTCCTGCTCTCTACAGCAAGTCAGTAAATTTAGCTTATGGGACTGGTAAACTAAAAAGGTATGAGGTAAAATCCTTGCTGAATTCAATGGAAAAAATTAATTCGCTGCCCATGTTTGCAAAGCTTATTTGCAGTTATCTAAATGAACAATGTGGAAACCAGCTGGTTTTACTGCCATACCTTTGGTATCCCATTTTCCTATCAAATTATGACCATAACATGGTAACTCAGGTAGTTAAGATTTGTTCTGTATGAGGATCACTGGCCCAAAGGGGGATTCTGGACATCCTGGAATTGTATCTGTGTCTCATCACTGTTCATTTTTAAATATACCAGTTCAGTTCTACTACTGGGTGTAGAGACACAAAGTCCAGCCTGTGCCTCATTCTGCTGGTTTTGTTTCTCTTCCAGGAAAACACAAGCATCTGCCAGGACTGGGTTCAACATGGAGTGATTCAGTTTTGGAACTTGCTGCAATTTTTTGTGACATTGCAGCAAGTATAATTAATGTTTAAGCTTAATTCAGGACCTGAGAACTAGATGAGTATTTCTGGTGGAGGCACATGCTGTAACCAAAACACAAAAACCCACGAGGGTGCATTGCCTGTCTTCTGTGGTCTAGCAGTCTGTCTGTGCAGATTTCCTCACAGATATAAGGAGACTGCTTCTGACTGTTTTCCAGTGAAACAGACTCCAGCCTGATTTTAGATCTAATCCCCAGTTGGTCTGACATTTTTATGACATATAGTTTGAAGAAAAATCTGCACAAGTTGCCAATGGTTTGTCTCCTTCAGAAAGGGTGGGAACACTGTGATTCTTTGTCTTTGATTACCACAGAAGCTTCCAGGTGTTTTTCTGATGCTGCTGCTACTTGGATAGGGTAGACATGAAATCCACAGAGTGCTACTCCAAAATTCAGTGCTCAAAATAAAAAGATAAACATCCCAAGTTTACACAGTTCAGTCTGAGTCAGAACAAGATAAATGTGATTTAGCTTTCTCCCTGTTTGTACCAGTGTGTTTTTTAAAGATGTGCTTATAATTCCCATCACTCAAATGAATTTGGATTTTTTTTTTTTTCAATTGAGGAAAAGCCCAGCATCACATGTATTTATAAAAATACTTAAAATCCTTTAAGCTCATGCTATTTAATATAGTCAAGAGAACCCATGCAAGACACATTACATTTCCCAGGTTCCCACACAGGTGGAAGCAGAGGGTACCACCCATGCCTGGATGGAAGTGCTCACACTGGTGGGCTCTGTCTCTTGCTGCACAGGCAGATGTGGCTCTGTGTGAAGGTAACTTTCTGTCAATTATAACACATCTTTACCAAACTCTGCTCTCTCCACTACCAGCTTTTCTTTTAATTAACACTTTTGCTGTTTTAACAGCCATAAAAATATAACCTTTATAAGATATCCCTTTCCTTGGTGCTCATTGCTTTGTGTTTTTCTCTAAGCTTCCAGTATATTCTGGGCTTTAGTAGGACAAAAGGAGTGTCCTGCTGGTGCTGCCTGGTTGCAGCAGAGTTGTGAGCACCTGTGTGTGTGTGTGTACTGGCAGTGACCTGTGTTTCTGCTGCCAGATATTTCCACCCCTTGGTCTAGGCAGTTAGTGGATGCTGTAATTACAGAAAGCTGTTGTATCCCAATAAACATTAGGTTGTGAGCTAATGAGGCTCAGCCCTCTCATGGAGGGAGAGACCCTTCTGTGCACTGTGAGCAGCGATACCCAGGGGTGGTGGCTGCTCCAGGGATGCAGCAGGAGTGTGCTAAACATCAGCTCTTTGAAGACTTGGCTTCCTTACTTGCTTCCCTGCCATGTAGTTGGGAGGGGATGAGGACATGTTGCAGTCCACCCATCTCAGACGTGGCCTGTGACCCAAGGAATGCAGCTGGCACTGCATGGGTCCTTCCCCTGGATTCTCCAGTGTAAGCAGCCAATTTATGGTTCCTTCTTCCACTGAAGGGGGAAGCAGCTCTATGTGCCCTTTATGCCCCACTCGTAAAAGTCTGGACTTAATTTGGCCCATGTGAATTAGGGCTGTAAAAACAAAAGGCAGGTGAGGTTTGCAATGCTGGGCTGACCGAATAAATCACTTCTTTTTTTCCTTTTTTTTTCCTTCTCACTCTTTTACTTTTTAAAAAAAAATATGTTAATGTGATACTGTGTGCCTAAAATAAATTTCCTCATTAACGAAGGAGGATGAAGGCAGCTCCTGAGCTGTGTGCCACAGCCATGTGTGTGACACTCCTCCACTTTATTAGCCTGCTGTGCACCTCACCAGCACTCCCAGCCTGCCCAAGTGTTCCCTGGGATGGGAGGGTAATTAGTTCCCCATGCTGGCTGTGTCCTGGGCCTCTGCTGAGCAGAAGCTGACAGCCATGTGCAGCACTGTGATGTGGAATACTGGTCATTAGGGACAGAGCTGAGATTACCTATCTTATTTCCTTCCTGACCTTAGGTCAGAGCTGAAACACAGTCCCTGAGGTGAAGGGCTATTTCTTTGTACCCAGCACTGCCATGGTAAGCAGCTCCCTCAGAGCTGGCACCTCAGGGAGACAGCAAATCTTAAATAAACATCATAAGTAACATGTGTAATGGGAATGAAATGGCCCTCTCCCAGTAGAAACACACTTTGTCCCTTAAGGTCTGTGTTACCAGGAGGGCAGTGAGACTCCACCATGTGTTGAGTCACACAAATGTTTGACATTTCTTGCATTAATTGTAGCCTCAAATCCACATTTGTCACAGTGTAATTCCAAAGCTGGAGGGAAAAACCCAACCCCAAACATGTGCAGAAGTTGAAAAATGCTGAATTTCTGGTGTAAAAAGGCTGTAACTGGGACAGATTTCCCCAGTGCAGGAATCCCAGGGTGTGGCTGAGCTGGGCAGGGCTCTGAGGGTGCAGGATGCTGTGGGGCAGAGCCCTGGGTGATGCTCCCACTGTGCCATGTCTGAACTGGCTGGCACTCCAAGCACTGACTGCTGCAGTTTTCCTGTTCCTGTTTCCTGTTGCAGATGTCGAGGGAGGCTGGAGAAGGAGCAAGTGATGACATCAGGGACCTGACAGGGAAAGGAAGAACAAGAAAAAGGACTGTAAGTCATGTTTCTGCTAACAGTGGCCCAGAGCATCACTGAGCCTGGACTGAAGCGAGATGGCTCCTCTATAATTGGCTCCTCTTAGAACTTTTGGGGCCCAGGAAAGTTGTAACTAAATCATTATAAGTGATATACACTATCAGTTAGATATTCCTAATAATCTGGTTCTAATATAAAAATTTCAAATTAAAGAATAACACTTAAAGGAATATTTTTTCCTTTTTTATTTTATTCATTGATCTACATTAGTGGATCTACACAGGTTTTATATTCCGAGTATGGCAGAAACATTTGCACAAATAAATATCTTTAGATAAATTATAGGATCACTTCTTAAGATTCCTAGAGCTCTAATTAAAACCATGTTTGTTTTACTGAAATTTAGGTTTAGCAGATCTTTACATAATACAAGATTTTTATCTCTGTATCTGTATAATTTATGTAATGCAAGATTTTTATCTCTGTATCTATATAATTTATGTAACACAATGTACTCGATTAGCCAATGTTAGTTTAAATTCTTCATGGTATTCACTGATTTCATAGCAGTGACTATTTTGTCACAATTCAGGCTGTTATTTTACAGCTGGCTCCCACCACTGCTGGTAGGTAACTATGTGATATATAACTTGCAAGCAGTCCTGCTGTTTGTTACTGGCAATTAATTTCTCTGGTGCCTTTCTTCCATTCAGGCCAGGCCTTTATGTTCTAAATCCAGCTATTCTAATACTCCCCACTTCTGCTGTGTAGAAAAGACTCAGACTGACAGATTATCGCAGGGCAGTTAAGCATGTAATTGCTCAAATGAGTTAAAATCCCTTCAAATATCTGTCTTTGTACCTCATCACACCACTTCATGGACTCAAATATTTGACAATTGATGAAGATAAACTAAAAGGATCTTCATTAGCTACCAACCACCGTGACAAGCTTCTTTCAGCTAAAGGCTGGTGAAGTTTGGGACTTATTATCTACTTAAAAACTGCAGGAAAGCAGAAAAATACTTCAGTGTACTTTAGACTAGGGAAAACTAGAAGCTTACATGGTAGCTGGGGTCAAACAAAACTGTGGTTTGCTAATCTAGAGCTGTACTTGTTACAAATGTGCAGTAAAATACCCATGGAATCTTACAGGATAAAAACATAAAGGAAATATTTCAAGCTTGTGAGAGCAGCAATCATCACAGCCTCCCAGCTGATGGTAAATACAGGGATCTTATTCATTGCAGTGTCAAGTGTGCAACAGAAATCCAGTTGTTAAATGATGCCCCCTTTTTTTATTGCTTTGCAGCAGTGCCCGTGGGAATGAAAACTTTGACTTTTAGTGCAGCCACCTGGATTTCAGGTGCTGTGTCTGAGGATGCTGAACATCATTACACTAAACAGAAAACTCAGGGCAAGGCAGGCTGTGAGCTCACAGGAATATCTGAAGAGGCCCCAAGTCATCTTAAATTTTAGATACACCAGTTTTATGATGGCTAGGGGTTTTAAAATCAGCTGACCTTCGTGTTGCAGTGCACTGTTGGAGCAGTGCCAGTGCTATTGGGTGGAAATGTAGCTACACTGGAGTAAGATGGGGCTGGTGTGCCACTTAGCAGGGGAAAGTAAGTGTGGCATCTATTCATAATTCTGAACCAAGTGGAAGAATCTTACCAAACATCAATTTTCTTCACATTTCTTCTTGAAAATCAGTAGTTTGGGGTGGGCTACTGATATTCCACGGGGTGTCTCGTGGGTTGCTCAGGGGCTGCCACCCCTCAGGGATGTGTGTGATACTGTGGGATCCTCCATGGGTGTCCTCTTAAGGGTCCCCCCTCAGGCATGTGTCCCTTCCCTTATCCCTCACCAGTGCAGCCACTGAAATCTGTCAGATGAGGATTTTTCCCATTGTATTCTATGACACTGAGGTACCAGAATTGCCCTAGGCTGAAAAGAAATAAAGTATTATAGCCCCATTTATCTAGGTAGAGATTATTTTTTTCTGTTTCAACTCTATCACATTTATTGGGAATATAGGATCTCATACAATTCATGTATAACACATTATAGTGTGTGGAAGGTTCTTCTAGGGGTTATTTAGTGTTTAAAATGGTTTCTGTGGTGAAAAGAGCAGGGGATAGGACACCTCCTGTGCACTTCTGGCCCAATTGAAACAGGGAGCTCTGCCAGACTTCTGCTACTCATGGCCAAAGAAACTGCATCCCTTATCTGTGGTGGAACACTGGACTTGTTGTTTTAACCTCCATCTAAAATCAAAATACAGTACTGCACATTTCAAATATATTTCATAAAACGTGTGATGCCTAAAAAGCTCTTTTTGATCCTTTCAAGTGTTGGACATTCTTTCATCATCTTATTCACCACATGTTTTTAAAATGAAACAAAACCAAGCCAACAACTTATCAATGTTTTTTTTTCCTAGCTCCTGACCCACATTCTCAGTGACCAGTGTAAAACCCTCCATTTGTTTAAATTTCCTCACACAGAGATGAAGCTTGGAGTGTTTTGCAAAGGATTCTGCTCGAGTCCCTCTGCACATAGTAAGTTGAACTTTAAGCTTGCTATTGAAGTTAATCACACTTTCTCTCATGAGTAAAAATGTTTTTAACATGAAACAACAGTCCACTGAGGTTTGACAAACTATATTTTAATTGTAATTGATTTATACCAAAAGATAAAATGAGTTAATTAGGGCATGCTATCAGAATTAGTGGCAAGGGAAATGCTCTATAAAGCTGGCAGGTAGGGGGTAGGAGATGAGAGATTTTGAAAGGGAGTAGGACACTGGCATTTGTAACCTCCTAGTGCTGAACTGAGGAATGAAAATATGCTACCTCTGGCTTTTGCACAGATTGCATGTGTGGATTTTCTGTACTAGAGTCTAGATGGAGGTTGAGTGTAATCCAAAGAGATTTAATTGGATCTGTGTGGCTGGTACTCCTTCATATGATATGGAGAATATTTTCTTTGTTCCTTCAACAAAGTGCTTTGTTGCCCTCAGAGTTTCTGCTTGGTGTGAAGGTAGTCTCTGGTTCTGTGAGCCTGATCCAGTACAAGCAAGTTTTAGAAAAACCAGCCCCTTATTTTTTTGGTTATGTTTCTGCTTGTACGAACAAGTTCCCTTTCAAGGTGTTGTAAGCAGGTGTCATTTTATGCTGCTGGCAGTGGTGAGCAGTGTGTCATGATTATGGCTGTAATTTGGTCATGGAAAGCTTAGCAGAAATCCAGTTATCATGGTGGAGGAATTACAAGGGGTTATCTCATCATCAGAAAAGTGCCTTGTGCAGGCTTGTCGTTGTGGAGACAGGAGTGGTGAAAAATCAGATGTGTGCTTGGCTTCTCTGGGCTCTTCAGGGGATGTGCTATGTGGGTAGGGCTGTGTCAGCAGCCTGGGGTAAACCCCTTCTCCAATCTGAGCATAACAATCATTGCTCTTGTGTGAAGTGACATACAAGTGTGTTGTACAAAATGATGCTTTTTATCCCAAAGAAGGAACCCCTCTCGTTCCGTTTTACACGGAGCAGTTTCCAAGGTGCGTTGAGGTTTAACAGTTCCCGCTGTTCTCCTGGTGTCAGAACATTAAAAGCACGGGAAGTTGTGGGATATTTAAGCCAAATTTAATTTGAATCATTGAAGAAATGAGCCTGGAAAGACTGCAATTTAGACTGTCAGTTCCTATGTGATATTATTTCTTCTGGGAGGTATCTCCAGAAGATGCTGCACTTCTCATATCCCTGTATGCAGAACACATGTGGAAGTCATAGCGAAGAACATTTTCTCCTTAGAGAACTCTTGCAAATAATTTATACACTTTTTTTTTAGCAGATACAGTGGCATAATCTAGTTTAATGTGGCAAGCCTGAAATTTGATGTAAAAACTAAGGAAGTATCATTTCAGGGATGATGGTCTAATTCACTCTCCCTATGGGACTCTGTCAGATCATGGAACATAATGTTTGTCATTTTATTCTTGATTTAGGTAATTGGGGTCCTGCTATTGTAATATCTGAGATAAAATGGTTATTTATGAAACTTTGATCAGTATAGATTTTAAAATGTTATGGAAGCATTTCCATATGTGAAGAAATCACCATCCTTAGGAAAGGCTGAAAAGCCACAAATGTTAATTTTGCAAATGAATCTGGGCCATCTGCATATTCCTGTTTGTTGGGTTCAGTTGCCTTGAGACCCTAAAGCATTAGAACTGGGTGACTTGGTAAATTTATAGGACAAATCACTTCTTAAAATTACAGACTCTTTCTGATCACAAAGTGTTGGTTGGGAAAATACACAAGACAACAACAGAGAGGGGATTTTGGTGAAATTTAGTGCTGCCCTTTGCATTTCACCTTTGTCTTTCTCATCCATTTGTAGAGTCCTTTCCCCTGTTCCCATTCTCCTCCTGCATGACAGGTGAGGTTGGATGTGAGACAGTCAATACAGTTTCTCATGTATATTTCAAAGAACAGCAGTCAATTAACCTTGGGAGAGTTGGACATTCTCTTGTCTATAACAATAGGCCGAGATGTTAAATGCAATCCGAGCATGGGGACAGAAGGGAAGAGCTTGAGTCTCTCACATGCAAATAAGTCATACTGAGATCCTCTTCCTGCTTTTAAAATCACATTTAAAAAATGTAGTATCTTTACCAAGAAATGTTCTGATTTGTAGTACATTTTTCTTCCTAGTGTGCCAGGGCATTATTATTGCTGTTTCAATAGCATCATGTTAAACTCATCTTTTATGAGTATGAGGACAGACAGGGTCATTGATCTGAGTGTATCTAAACTAAACTTGATCAAAGATGCAACAAGGCAATTGTCAGTGGGGTGAGGAAATGGGCTGCATAATCATCCAAAGCCAAGCTCATTAATATTTCTACTGATAACGGCCAAATTTTGAGTACTCAGGCTTCTTGCAAAGAGCAGCTCACAGAGCTTTGCAATTTAAAAATCTGGTAAAACCAGTGATACTGTCAAGGCAGGGAGAAGAGTCACTTACCCTAAACTTCCCCTTTGCAATTTGGAAGTTTAGAATTATCTTTTGAACTATTTACCCATAACATTGTCAAGGCAGAATTGTTCCTATTTATTTCTTTTTTGTTATAATTGTAGTAGTCACATTTTTAAAAGGCTATAGTTATAAAAGCAATGGATTGTGCTCTTAAGAGGAAAAAAGTTGTCAGGATCTGACTCATCCCTAAATCAAAGATGGGGAGAGTATTAGAGTGGGCTCTGTTGTGTTTCAGGAAGCATTGCTCTCAGGTGAGAAGTCCTGTGTGTGTATATGTCTGTGAAAGGCATTTTATATGCAGAAAGGATCACAGGAAAGTAGCAGAATGAAAATTACTTTTTCATATCTGTTAGAAAGAAACCCCTGTAGACATTGATATCCTTGCAAGGACTCATCTTCACCTTATATAAGGACTGCACTCATCTAGTTATTTTAAATTGGTTGCAAAATACAATTATACATAAAGAAGCACAGTAAAGAGCTCTATCAAACGCAGCAGAGCAGTAAATACTGTTTTCAATTAAACACTAATCTAAAGGATATTATTTCACTGTCCAAGACCTCTCCAGATTTATCTTTTTTTAAACAAACATGTTTTAATTACAGAATTCCATTTGCTGGCTCTGAAAGTTTGTCCTTTTAATGAAGAAGATATTTTAAAATTACTCTCTACAGTTACTTGCAGAAGGCCTCATCCTGAATTTCATTAAGCACTCAAAAATCCCTTTGAAGTTTTCTTTTTCAGTGGAAACATTATCAGGCTCAGAGTTGGTATGCTACTAAAAAAGAGTTGGGTCAGAATCTCATACTGTGCAAATCAGCACATCTCTGATTTAGATGAACTTACACTAATTTAATTCAAATGGGACTCTAAACAACTATTTTAGTGTCTAAAGATGTAGTATAAGATTGTTAAATGTTTTAAAATCACAAACCCTGTGCTGTATTTTTCAGCACCTGAATTTTGGTTCAAACAAGATATTCATAAAATACTGAGTTAGCTTCTGCCATTCTTGGAGCTGTTTCCCTCCTTTCCTCATGCTATACCTAATTATACTGTATTTTTTAGAGTTGATTAAACAGTTACCCAATAATGAGATTCAACTGTAAACTACCTCAGGAAAAAAAAATAGGTAATTAGAACTGTTCTCACCTCAGTGTGACAGCATGGACAAACACCCCTTTTCTCCAGGTCACTGTGGGATGCTGCTAAACAACACACGGCTGTTTGTGGATGCAGTTTTTTGCATGATGTAGATGCTGAGCTGCCTGGATTTGCCATAAAAATTGTTTAATTTTTAATTGTTTAATTTGTCACGTGCCCAGAAGTATAGGATGGGGGAAAGGTCAAAATATTACTTAGAAAGTTGTTTTACAGTTTGTTTTACAGTTGGTCCAATCTTAAATTTTTTGTGGTTGGCATTTAAACAGCAAGGAGTCCATGTACACACTGACTTTGCTAATTCTAAAGAGTAGTCAATAATCACTGAATTCAGTAGGAAGAGATTGCATCTTGGGTCCTCATAGTGGCAGAAGTTAATACTGACTCCCTATAAAAAGCTCTTTTTCCCCTGGACTTATTCAGGAATAAAGGCTGTTCAAGTGATCAGTTGCAGCAACACTAAAATAGTCTCATCTATTTGTGGGTGTGCAGATCAGCATTTGTAAACCAGTATCAATTCTCCAGACTCACCTGGATCCACCACGCAGGTGGATTCATTAGGGATTCATTATAGAGAGGAGGCAGAGTGGGAATGCAGTAGTTTAGCAGCAAAATGTTCCTCATACATATAAATAAATTGCTTTATTCATTTCCAAAAACGAGTTGTGTTTGTCCTTGAAACAGTTGCCTCCTCTTATCTATGTTCAAGGAACACTGTCCTAAGTAGTGTTGGGTTTTCCAAACACCTCTGGAATAAGTGTCCTAATTCTTTTAGAGGTCAATAGGCTTTGTATGGCTAAACCCCTCGGAGTCCCCTGAAAATCCCACTTGTAGGACATGGCATCACTGCTTTAAACAGTTCAAGGCCACTTGAAGGACCCTCCAGATTTCTTTATTCTTTTCCCAAGAAGCTCCCAATGTTTTTGAAGGTACAACTAGGAGGCAAAGAACTGCCCCTCAGAGTGTTTTAACCATCCCAGCTGTTGTGAATAGAAATGTCTAAACCTATAGTTGATATTGGAGTCCAGGTAGGACTTTCCTATAATCCAATAACATCCAGCCCCTTTGGCTTTGCAGTGATTTCTGTCTCTGCTTGTTTCCTTGTCCAGGATTATGACCTCAGGAACACTACTGCTCCACATAAAAGATTACTGGGGTAAAATTAAAACATGTAAGAAACTTGTTAAATGTTGTCGGGGTTTATAATTTAAAACTGCTATGTTATTAGATATTGGAACAGTACAAAAGGTAACTCGTGCAAAGGTTTTAACCTCTGGCCCTTTCTATACCAATTAAAGTATAATGTATAATGAAATTTTAATCTCATGTAATTAAGCACAGTATTAATTTTGTAAAACTGGAAAGGCTTTTTAACCTGTATTAATCTTCTTTTTGAAGAAAGTAAGTGTGTTTCCTGCGTTTCTTACAAGTTGCATTGTTTCTTTTTAATTAAAGGAAAGAATTAAATTTCTTTGTTTATACAAGTTCATAAAATATTTTTCTCTACATCTCTTCTCCTGGGTTAAATATCAAAAGCAAGTTGTTTGGGTTTTTATTCTTATTAAGAAAAGCATTGTTGAATATCATAGTTTCCTCAGGGTAAGGCAATAGACTACACAGATTTAATTAATCAAGAATATATTTATACTGTAAAATGTCTAATGTATCATTAAATCCTTTCCTTCTTCTTTGAAGGAACACAGTATCTCTGTTCAGAAGGTATTAGGTTTTAATGAGACATCATTCATTAATCTTTTTAAATAAAAATTCTTCTAGCATATATATGAATGTACCTTTGCACAGACAAACACATTTTTTAGAAACATTCTAATTTTGAAAGAATTAAGATTTCCAATGACCAAGATCAGACTATGCCCTTACAGGATGGAAGAAGAGATTTCAACATGAGACTGCCAGAGAAATGTCTGAGAAGGGTAGAAGGAAATGCCTATAGCCTAATAAGTGCTTTTTTAAAAGTCAAAAAAAGAATATGCAGCTGGAAAAGAGTCCAGATTTCTTGAAGACTGGATCAGCCTTCATCTGATGGCAGACACAGCCAAACCCTTCTAAACATAGGTAGACCTGGTCAGACACTACAGTGCCTTTTATCTAAATTGCTCCTAGAATATCTTAAGGTATTAAATCTTCCATTCCCACACACACACACACACACACACAAAATCCAGGAGTATTGTTTTTTAATATCATGTCAAAGGCTATTCCTAAAAATAAATCCAAGTTTCAGAGTAGACATCATGCCTGATGGTCAGCATGACTTTTGCTAACGTTCCTGCTTTTCTATTTAAAACAAAAGACAGCATAAAGCATCAGAAATCTGGGGTTACCAAGAGGAGAATCTTGGGCTTTCATCGATACATTCACCAGACTGTCAAATGATGATGGATAGCAGGCAACTAAGATAAATTAGCATCCTGTCAGCCCTGAATAGCCAGGCAAAGTAGCTTTCATCCAGCTCTGTACTGCTTCCCTCTGTGCATGGCACAACTGGCAATCAATTTGGAAATGCCATGGCATTTGTTTCATCTGCCCAAATCATAGCACTCCATGAGGTTTCAGGTGCAGTTACTAAACCTCATCACCAGAGTTTAGTGACAGTACTAAAATTCCCCATCTTGATGGAGCTGACTTTTTGAGATTTGTGGTGAGGTTTGTTGCTAGAGAGCACTGGGAGGACAAGGTGGTAAAAAATCCATGTTTGGAAATTATGAAGGAATAGTGAAGCTGTTTATGAATGCATGTTACTTCAATATACTGAAAACAGAGGATAAGCACTAATATATTTTTCAGATGAAAAAGTGAAGTGCTCATGCTTTCTGTATACACATTTGCTTGAAAAATTAGTATTTTTCAAATTTTTTTTTTTGCAGAACATAATTTTCTCAGTTCTAAGCTCATTGGCATAATAAAGAAATGGCAGGATTGTCTTTACTTGTCCAGTAGCCTGCTGTGGGAAGAGAGCTGAAGGAATCCAAAGGATAAATCTGGTGTTGGCCCTTTTGTGTGTAAAGTTGTTAGAGTTTTAACCTATCTGCCAGCCTGTGTATTTTTTCATACTGCTATGGAGGGCAGAAAAAACCGTTTGGCTCAGGCAGAATGGAACATCAGACTCTTGTAGGTAGTAAAAATCTCCTCACTGTATTTTCTGCATATTGTCTCAATCTGGCCTTACCCCACCAGAATCTGTTCTTTCCTCTGAGGGGTTCTTCGATGGCAGAATATCTCTGTGTAATTAAGAAACAAAAAGTAGGGCTTACAAAAAAGTCTCATGTCGATGAGACTCTCAAACCTAGCATAAGCTTATTTAAAGTGAGAAGAGGTTTTAGGAAAACATAGAAGCTAAAAGAACAGGAAACAAAACAGGACAATGGAAGGAGGGGGGAAATCAATGATATTAAAATAAAAAGACTCTGCACTGGGCAAGTTTTCCCCAGATTACCTGCCTTTAATATTAAATTACTGTTTTCTGGCAGGATCATCTGCAAAACTCTGATTTTGTTTCTTCTTCTGTTCATAGTCTGATAATTGAGGCTGAATTCCCTTGTCTTTAATATGCCATATATTCTCCACCTGGCAAAGGACTCAGACAGATACAGATAAATACCCTGTAGACATACAGACAGAGAAACTGCTGTAATTGCTTTCATAATGACTCTCAGACATCAAAGGAAGGCAAATAATGGTATTTAACACTGTTTCCATTCTTTAGCTGAAATCTAATTTTATAGAGTTATTGTCAGGCAGTACAGTGAATGTACAAGTGCAACTGTCATAGTCTACTCATATTAATTAGCTGCCCACAAGAGGTCCAGGATAGTAATGGCAAAGTTCTCCTCATTTCAGATGGTCTGATATTCAGACAGAACCATAAGTACAATAGCTTGATTAACATAGTTGCTTAGATCAGGTTTTCCCTAGGAGTATGTCAATTGGCATTTTGAAGAATCAATTAATTAGCACTCCAAATAATCCATTCTTGGGTTAATGAAAGTATTTTGTACAGCTGCAAAAACTTACATGAAATAAAATCCAAGCCTTTCCAAAGTGCTAAGGTGGAAGTCTTGTAATTTGGAGAATGCAGTGTCCTCCATGGACAACTTCATAATAAAAAGTTATTAAAAGAAATTCTTTTGACCAGAGCTCATCCAACAGTTGAACTTGTTTTGATTTGTTTATGTTCCAGGGGAGAAAAGTATTCCAGGGTGTATAACAGTGCAACAGAAATCAGAATTTTACTGTGCAATAATACAATTAAAATGCAAGGTTAATTATGGTAACCAAGTATCAGCATTTTGCCTATTGTTTCTTAACTCTTGCAGAAGTTAGATCTTGAAGATAATTTAGTTGATTTGGCTTCTGCAAAGCTTTACTCCTGTAAATAGTCAGTCTAGACCCATGTGGCTGCTTTCACTGAGGTCACTGATTTTTTTGTTGGTAGCCCAGAAGGCTTTAAAATTAATGGAATCATTTGCTCAAGCAAAATTCTTTTAAGGGAACTTTCAGAAATAGACTTCTACTTTCAACTCCCTTGGCAGTGAGATTTGAATCTTGTACAGCTGGAAATTGCCCATGGGAGTGAAGATTTTATTATTTTTTTCAAATTGCATCTGTAAAAACATAGCATTTCTTGAAAGACAAGTGCCCTTCATAGAAGGATTTTGCTATGTTTTAAACTCTTAGCAACTTACAGACAATTTTCAGCATTTTCTGTCACATACTTTCCCTGGGTTTCTTTGAAGCTAATTTACCACTTTTTGCTCTTAATGCTCTTGTGACTGATGTGCCAAGGTGGAGTTCTTCTATGACAGTCTGAGCATGGTTTATAAGCAGCTCCTGCCTCAACCTATCCCAGGCATCAGCTTTCTGAAAATCAAGGAATCCTGCCACACCAAAAAGCACAATGATTTAGTAAGCAATTAAATATTCTGTGAAATACTTGGGTATAAATACCAGAATGCACCTACACTCTTTATAACCTACACCAATAGCAGTAAATTTTTCTCACTGTCCATAGCTCTTGAGTTCCAGCTAGACATTTTTAGACAAATTTTGACTTGTTTGCCTTTCCATCTTCCTGCCTTGCCCTTTAGTCTGGTGAGAGCCAAAAATACCTTCACCTCACACAGAAAAGCAGGTGTCTTTGACCTATGCAAAAGCCAAAGGAGGGAGAAAAATTAGGTGCTCCTGTATTTGAAGATCATATTAGACTCAATTTCAGTAATTTCTACTTCAAGGCCTCATGCCATTGGTTCTCCTACCAGCTGAATAAGGACTGAAACTGGAATAATAAGGAATGAAACTGTGAAAATTGCAGCTGTGCAGGTGTAGAAAAGGGGTGTGTGATCAGAATAAGTCTGCATGGGTGAAAAAGTAGAGGTGAAATTCCAATGAGCTCATTCCTTTTTGTCAGTGAAATACATTCTGTCATATCTTCTGCTCTTAAGGGAGCTCAAATAGCAGCTCCAAACTGGGTAGGTTTTGCAGTTTGGCAAACAGTCTTAATCAGGCTCATTAAAGCACATTGAGTGAGACTGACATTTGGCATCCTCTGTACCAAAGACCAGAAATACCACTTGACAAATCTCTTTCTATATTCAAAAAAATTTGAAACCTGCAGGGATCTGAAGCAAAGAATGTGGGATTGTGGAAAAGGTGACAGACTGGGATTCAGCTGAGCTGGAATAGTTTCTGACCTGCAAGTATCCTTGAGCCTCAGTTTCCCATCTTTTAAACAAAAATATAAATAAATGTTTATGATGGTTTTGTCTGTTTAAATCCTGATATTTTCTACAAGGAACATTTCTAATTAAAATATTTAGAATATCGCATGTAAGTTCATCTGGTGATTTAGGGGTGTGTGACTAAAAAACCCCAGAATATTTTGAGGTTTAGTTAATTTTACTAAGGGAAAGATCACTGGTGTGCTGCAAATAATTCAGCTGTATGCTAAATAAAATGAAATAGAACATAATTTTTAAAATACATTTACTTCCTTTTCCATGGATGGATTTTGGGAAGCTAAGCAATGCTGTCCAGGTATATGAAAACAGAATTATAAATTGTAGAATAAGACTGAGTATTTCCAACATACAATTCCCATGTTGGAAATAGAGCTTGTTTTCCAGCTTTTTAGAGAGGTTGTTCTGCTCCTGATGTTCCGAATCTTCCTTTAACTGCAGCCAGTGCTTAGGAAACTGGTTAAGGTCTATTTATTCAATATTTGTAGGTCCCTTTTGTTTTAAATGCCTAACTCTAAAGTTAGTTGTCAGAGCTTATTATGGACTTACGCCAGGAGTGAGATCTTCCTTATTTTGCTAATCAGCTCCCTCCATATCTGCATGCTCATTTTCTGATATCTGATGAGGCGACAAGGTCATTGGACGTACAAGTACTTATTTAAAAACCGACATGAGAGTGAGATAGAGGTTAGTTGGGTCTATCAGAGCTGTCAATCAATTAATGAAAATTATTGAGCAAGGACACCGTGGGGGAAGCGAACAGAAGGAATGAAAATGACCATGGAGATGCAACATAGGGAAAATGACAGAACTGACTAAATGTGCTCACGTGAGGACTAAAACCAGACATGCTCGCATGGCAAATGAAAGACAGCACTGGGGGACGCTTGGGCCAGAATATTTGCCATTATATGGACCAAAAGACTGACAGATTACTTCAGCCTTTTGTCCAAAAGCACATTGAAAGCAGCATTTGCTAAGTAGAGAATAAAGTTGAGCGGTCCCCCGTGCACTCTGAATGGCTTTTGTTAAGGTTCTCCAGACTTACTGCAAATTTGTAGCATGTGTAAAAAAAAAAAAATGAAATGTCTAGGGCTAGGCTAGAGTTTGCTGCTGTGGTCTGGAATTTGAAATTAGTCGAGGGGGCATAGAACAGATTCCTACCTGTAAATAAACGACGGATATAAATAGCAAAATAGGGCAGCACTGACAGAGCCTCACAAAAGCTCACTTAAAAGCTGCACTATCACTACAGTACATGGTGTACTGGCACAAGACAAGAGTATAGTGTTTATCAGTACAAAAAAGAAATAATTTATAACTTGATCCTTGGGGGGAAAATGGAGAAATAAAAAATAGAAAAAAAAAAAAAAAGAAACAAGAGAGGAGAAAAATTGCCAATATGTTTGTGTGAATGAAAGATAGTGAGGGGAAAAATGAAAAGAGAGCGAAGTCAGAAGCAGGGAGATACTGACACCAAATCTCTGCAAAGCGTTCAAAATTCTCCAGCTGCCACGCTTTTAATTTGCTACCATTCTAATTAAAATGCAAATTAAATTTATAATTAGCATCAGCGCTTTCTAAAGAAACCTCCTTGTGTGCAGCACAAACATATGGGACGATGGTATAGTGTAAAGTTTGTAAAAACAGAAGGAGAGACACAAATGGAAGGACAGAAATGTTGCTACCAAATAAGTTGCTGAGTAGGAGGGGGTAGGGGAGAAAATGGGGAGACACAGTGGATTTTAAGGGATGGAATTGGGTAAGTGTCCCAGAGTAACAAAGAGATTGCTGAATATGAAAGATCTGTCCGGGAGTTACTTTTTGTTGAATCAGGTGTCAGAGGTCATGCTGCATGTCATTGGTGTTGTATAGAGCATGCCAAAAAGGCATAAAGGGTCACAGCTTCTAATCAAAAAGTCTATGACCAAAAATGAACCGCTGCTTGCTTCCAGATAATTAATTTAAAAATTGATGGGAAACAAAGTACTAAAATCACATCATGATTTGAGCACATATACCATTTTAAAGCTTGCCACTTCCCATGTGAGAATCCCACCAGAACAGCTCAAGTCAATTACATGGAACATGTAGAATATTTGTGCCTTAATCTATCTATGTAAATTTGATAAAATTTCATGGTAGGAGCTTTTATTCTGTTTATTTTAAAAATTAATTTTACTTTCTAGCTGGTGTGGCATAAAAGTTGGAAACAATCAGAAGATATTCAAACTCTCTGATGTGGAAATGAGTCATTCCAGTTAAATCCAGGTCAGCATTTCCATAACTGAGTGTTAGTGGGGGAACCCAGTTGTGCTCATTTATATTTGCAGCCGTCTCTTTAAGATCCGCGTGTAAGAGCCCGCACCGTGAATCCCCCTGCAACACCCAATCAAAGAGAAAAATGGTGTCATGTGAGAGACCAGACATCACCACTGAGACACTGTCCCAAATTAAAACGTTAATTAGAACAAACTGTGGCATACATGCTCTGTTTTTTTGTTGTTGTTTGTCTGGTGGTGGTTTTTTTCTGTTTTTTTTTTTTTTTTTTTTCTGTGACTATCATTATTATTATTCCATTTGCAGAAAGCTTGTGGCTATTTCATGAGCAGCAAAAGCAGCTGCATTAATCTGATAAATGATTTGTTGCAAATTTTTCCTTCATCTCTTCTGAGACTGCAGTTGGGTGCTGGTGCTTTTCTGTTGCTACTTTCACTGGATATTAAGCAGCTAATGTGGTATTAAAGGTTTGATAAAACTACTAAGGACAAAATTGGCTTCATTATAAGAGTGTTTGGTTGTAGGGGTGTCTTTGAGTTCTCAGGGGAAGGGAGGGAATAAACCAAGTCTGATCTCCAAAGCAGTAATTTATTTATTTTTTCACTAAGGACCCTTGCAAAAGCTTGAGTGCTTTTTATATTTTGGGAACTTGCCTTTATTTATTAGCCAGGCTCTCCATCAGATAGTTTAAAATCTGAATGTAACAGGAATGAATATTTCATATTTCTGTGCTAAACTGTTACAGAACTGATGTAAAACAGGATTGTAGGAATATTTTTGTAAGTAATAAAGTCAATTAAAAATGATAAGCCTATAATATAGTCATTGTGATAGTACCAAAATTCATTTTGCATATGCTGTCTTGGGCATGCAGACAAATAGTAACAATTTTTGCTGTCAGATTTCAGAGCAGAATTAGAATTTTAACGTGTTTAGTTTATTTTTAGAGAGGATGAGAAGGAAGCTCTTGGCTCCACTGGCCAAGCTGGTGCATGCTGGCAGTGATCTGTTGGCACTAGTGCACTGAGTTCTGGTGGATGTTAGACTCTTTATCTTTTAATAAAGATTCAGAAACCACACACTATCCCACTTTTTAAAAATCAATATTTAAAACCGTATTTAAGAATAAGTGAACCTGTAATGTCAGTTAAAGTAAAGCTTTGTTCCACATTGTAACTTATCTCCTGTGAGCAGACACACTACAGCTCCATGCTTTACTCATCATCAGTTCAATTTCTGGAAGTTTTAAACACTTGCAACTCAAACTGACTTCACCCAAAGTCTTATTGATTAACTTGGAAAATGTGTCCATCTGGATGATATCGTTATGTCCTCTTCCATGTCAACATATGCCTATCAAAAGTGCTAAGAAATTGTGATCAACTGAAATAAGGAGGAGGGCAGTGTGTAGAATAGTGATGAGAAAGGATCCATCAACATTGGGATGAAGTTTCTGGGAGAAAAAGTTATTTGGGGCTTTATGGATTGCATCAAATACATGGAAACATGAACATGTTGTAAATACAGATCGTCTTAAGCCCTATTTTTACAAAGTAGAGTTGGACAAATCTGTTCCACTGTGCAATTTATTTTGGTGGTATTTGATATATGTATTGCCATTATAATTCAGGAGAATAAATTCTCTATTCCCACTGCTGGTACTCTGTGTAGCCCAAATGACAGCAGGAAAGCTGCTTGTGATGGAAGGTGAAGTTAGATATTCTATAGATATTGCAGATTTGGCTAAACTGGATTTGTTTGAGCATGGGGCCTGAAGTCACGGTAGTAAGCACTTACCCTTTAACCTAAATTTAAGCAATTATTTGAGAAACTTAGCAGCAACCTTCATCTTACCACAAAGGTAAGATAAAGGCTGGAAGGTCCTTCCAACCAAAACTATTCTATGAAAATTTCCTCTCATTCTAGGATCACTAGAGATGGGTTAAGACCTTTAGAGAGAAGCACTGCATACATAAGAGAAGAACCATGCAAATACTTTTTTTTTTTTAACTTTTTGAGGCTCTAACTTCACATCAGTGGAATCTAAGACAACATTTCAGCAATTATACAAAATTATTAAACAAAAACTTACTCTTTGGGATGAACTTTGGCCCAGATCATAGAGCTTTGCAAACAGATTTTAAAAATAGCTCATTGGTCTTATAAAAACTGACAACATGAGATTGAAGTGTTTCCTGACAGCAAAATAATTCTTCTAGCACCATGATTTGGACACCATTGTCCTCTGCACAGAATCCAAGTTCCGGATATTTGAGATGGGAGGCAATGAGCCTAAATAAAGTCTTCTGTTGGACAGACAAAGAGTGAAAAACAAAAAGGCATAAAAGGGTCGCTTTGTGTAATTTTTAATTGTTGTCCTTTTCTTATTCAGTAAATGAAGTCACCTTTGTAGTGGTTTCATGAACCGCTGGGTAATCAAAATTATTATGCTGCCACCTGTTGTCCGTTAATTATTCTGAGAAGATACTCATAAATCATAACACTGGACAATAAATCAAACTGTCAGGGCCCAGGTCAAAGGTTATGCATGAAAAGTTATAGGTCACCAACAGGGTGTGAAAGATCAGGGTTGTGGAGCATCACTCATTGTCAAGTAATGTTGGGAGAAGTGCCACTGGAACAAAAGAAAAACTAAAGTACAGAAGAATTCAGGCCCAAAGATAGGCTCCAGGCTCATGCACAAAAGGAATCAAATTGACATGTCATTACACTGCAGATCTGACAACCAGCAAGATTGTCTGGCAATGCCCTGACTCAAATACTTTTGTCTCGACTGATCCTTGTTGTGAGCCAAGGCTCCCTTTGAAACATTTCATGTGTCTGGGCCAGATTCTGCTCCTGCAAGAAGTCAATGAGTGTCTTGGCCTCTGTGTATTTGGAATTTAAAGCACTGTTAACTTTTTTTTTTTTTTTTTTTTTTTTCCAGTTGCTGAAGAAGCATGGGAGAATCTGCGTTTGCCAGGGCTAAAATTCATGAGCTTCTTTTCAAGTCTGAGTGATTTGGTTTATCCTGTTTGGGATGAATTATTTCCTGGTGGAAGAGTTAAACCCAACATTCCAAAGGAGTTTGTGTTCCAGCCTGCAGCCAGGCCTGTGTACCTCTCTGGAAAGGCACAGTTATCCACCTTTCCTGAAGTCCATGGCTCCACACTGGTTCTGTTGCTGTCTCAAGGGAAGGGTAAAGCCAGGGTCACCTCTCCTGCTGGACTGTGCTCCTGTCAGGAGTCTGGCTTTCTGAAAAGAGCTGAAGGAACATGCAGCATCTGATGTAGCTTCCCTCAACTCGTTCTTTTCTTGCCCTTTCTTACACTCCTAGCCCTGCTTATCCCAGAATTCTGTCCATTCCCCATATGAGGGATAGCATAGGTGCACCTCAGAATGAAGAGGCAGAGATTAAAGCTCTTGCTCTGCACCTTCTCTCCCTTCCCCTCAGGTTAGAGCAGGTGTTTGTAATGCCCAGATCCATCAGCCTAAACCTGTGCCCATCCCAGAATTGCCTGCAGGAGGAGGAAGGAGAGGGGTGGGGCTGTGAGGTTTGGGTCAGTTCCAGGTGTGGGATTCTGGCCTTCCTGGGTGGAAGGTGTTACTGGAGGACTTGCAAGTGGATTCTGGAACAATGGGTGAGTTCAGTCCTTTCATTTTGTCTTTTTCTACTAAAAGTGAAAGGTTTTGTCAAAGGTGTGCAGAATTCCTTCATGCTCTGGGGATATGTTCTGTGGCTTCTGTTTGCTTGTAAAGACTTCAGCTTCCTTTCATTCCTATATATATTGAAATGCAAGTGTTTAAAATAGATTACTTGAAAGCAAATGTGCACTGTCAAGCAATCGCTGATTTAAAACCTGGTTAGATGTAAATTGTTTCTGATGTGAAAAATATCACTTTAGGAAAAAAAAAAAAAAAAAGCCAAGATAACATGCCACCCAATAACAAAAAGGCTGCTGGAAACAGCTCTGATGTGCCAGCAGTGTGAAGTGCTCTGCTGCCTGCTGTTTGAGTTAACTTCTTGTCATGATCATCTGCTCTAGGATTTGTGGCTAATGGGCAAGCAACTTCAATTTTAAAACATGAATTATTTTCAAGAAGTGTTATGATTTGGGTTTGTTTCAGTGGAATGGTTTTCGCACACATAACCTGGATTTTGAGGTGTTTAATAAACAATGTAAAAGTTAATTTCAGCCCAACAATAGTGTTTGCTTTAGCATTGACTTGGTCTTGATCTCCCTACATCAAACCTGGATGAATTTCTTCCTTGTCATTTTGGAGAGGTTATTGAAGAATTGAGATATGGGTCTTGCCTAAGTACAGAAAAGCTTGCTTGTAAATTAGAAGCAATTGAGGTTTTGATTAGATCTGTTCATTTCCCTGTGGTCCTGGTTCCTGAGCATTTGCGTAAGTGGAGTTCAAAGAAATGGCCATGAGCAGTAATTTTTTTTTTTTTTTAAAGCCTTTTAGAAAGATGCAGAATTCATTGATGATGAATAAATTTATGATATAGAACTTTAGAACTATTAAAATCACTTGGGGCTCTGCCTTTGTGTTTCACCCTGAGTTTTTATTTGTGTGTAAGATTAAATTAATATATTCAAAAATATTGTACAAGGAGCAACTTTTTTTTGCCTTTTGCAACACAGAAGAAGCTTGAATTCATGAAGGGTAATAGAAATGATGTTTTTGGTTTCATATGGTGCACTGGGGGATAGCAACACTGGAAACTCTGGAAGGAATCTTTATTTTTAGTGAAGGGAGATTTTGTTTCCTGTTCAGAGAAACAGGGACCTGTTATTAACCAGCAAATATCACAATTCAGCTATGAGCTATTTAATTGATTGGTACCTGTCATGGACTCTATGAGGAACAACTAATGTGCTGTATAAGTCAGCAAGTTTATTTGAAGATCTGTAATTAAAGTAAATTGTCAAAACCTAGAACCTGCATGTAGCTAACCCACAAAAGGGGGAGTTTAATGCTAAATATAGTCTTTATATTAGTTTTACTAATTATTTTAATGTCTTGAAAAACTGTATATATCTAGGAATTACTCAAAATCTGTCAGCTGCCAGGGAACAGGAGTTCCCACTGTCTTGCAACTTTCATACTTTCTTGACAATCATTCTTGATTTCCTGGTGATCATCTTTGAATAAAACGAGGGCCCAGCTGTGGAAGTTTCCTACTAGCTTAATTGTTATAACAGCACATGGAATACCCACTAAATAATGTCCCCATCTTCTAATCAGTGGAAAAAACAGTGAAAGGTTAGGTGATTCTTCTTGTTTTATCATTTTGGCAGGCTCCTGAATATCATTTAATGAAATTTCCTATGCCTGTGAGATATTGATGCAATGCAGGGAAACAGCCAGTGAATAACGTAGCATTTGTAGGAGCTCAACTCTCTGCTGGAGGGCTGCAGACAAACTTCCAGGCAGCTTTCAGGAGCAGAGAATGCCATCCCATAGTGGAGGGTCTCAAAGAGCTCAGAGCAGACCCCAAAATGTGGGCAGCACATCAGGCACATAGAGATTTGTCGAGCCCCTGGTGCAGCTGACAGCATCCCAGTGGCGCCTCTCAGCCTGTGAACCTCTCCACACTTGGATTTCCCAGGGTGCACAGGACCACAAAATAAACCCTACAATTATTCTCTGTATCTTTTGGGTTTGAGCAATTATCATATGAATGTGTGAACTCTGTGCACAGAATGAGAAAGCTGAGTGCTGGTCTGTGGTCATCAAAATAGTTATGAACTTTCTATTCCAAAAGTGTGATTTTGCTTCTTGCCTGTTATAGGGATTTTTTTTTCCTTCCTAATTCTTACAGATTTTTTTTTTTTTTAAATTTGCATTGCTAGTAATGAACAATTTAGCCATCTACTCTACTCTCATTTCACATAAAAGCAATTTCTGGCAATTCAGTGAAGGTCAATGAATAATACCCAATGCTTTGATATGAAACACTTAAGGACATCAGTAGCTTGACCCCAGAACTTTTTGCAGATTCAGGCTGTAAGTGCTCAAGTAGTGTTCCCATGACACTTGGACTCTGTCAGAAAAACACAACTATACTTTGGATTAGTTGTATCATTTTTTTGGTAAGACGTGTGATCAAAAGGGATTGAAATTAAAACTTTGCAGAAGTTGTTAGCAAAATGACATTTAATTTTGATAGAGAGGCAATGAGGCAGAACATTTTGCATGTTTGCAAAATAAGTTTCATTTTGATGCGTTTGGCATTACTGATTATATTAATTAACTTAACAGCAAGTGTGAAGATTATTTATGATGCATTAAAAATGATTGGATCTTAATTGCTTCCCTGTAAGAACAAGGAAGTTGAATTTCAGGTTGTGGAGAGCTTCATGGTTAGTCTTCTCAGTGACTTTTAACTGGTGTGTTTTAAAAGCAAAGTAATTAGAATAAAACTAACCCACACTATTTAAAGTGGTAACTGTGCTTGAGCAGTTTAGGCTGATGACAGTGATCTGGTTTGTTCTGCTAAATGTCTTACTTCACTAAGAAGTAATTTTTTAAAAATCCACACCTGATTTTCAGAATTATTTGAGTAGGGAAGATCTTGCAATCAAAGTCAAGAAACTGGTTCTTTCAGGGGGATCAGTTGCTGGATGCATGCACCACTCATTTAAGAGCAGTGAATGTAATTTGTGGGAATTCGACTCTGTATCAAAATGTTAATGTACTCAGTTTCTGTAATAGTGTGTTTACCTTTACATAATAAACTTTTGTGTAAGATGCAGCTTTTCCATGTTCTGTTACAGCATCTGTTACGTGAAGGTGGAAGTGCTCCCTTCTTACACATTAAAATTACTTAATTTTGTTTTCCGCTCTTTTAATGAAAATTTACTTCTTCACCTGACATGAAACAGATGCTGTCTCAGAGACAGCATCTCCGAGATCAATATCCAAAGCAGTGGCTTGACACACAGAGGTGCTTCAGATGGTGATTATTATAACCAAAAAAAGCAGGTTTGTTGATACCTTTTTATCCTTAATATATTTAAAATTGCATAGTTGATAGCATAGTTGCTATGAGAGCATGTGTAATATCTGTTTGATAAGTGTCTTCTCACACCCTGAGGTCTTTTATAGGCAATTTGCATTCCACAATGAGAGAAATCAGCTGGAGAGGGTTTATTGTTTTGTATAATAGAAAGGAGTGTGAAAATATTCCAGCCTTGCAGATGGTGTTGCTCGTTAGCCCTGAACATACACATGCAGAAATATTGTTTCCCCTTAAAAAATAGGGTCTCCTCATCTTTCTTTCTTACAATATATTATAAAGGAGAATTCATAGTTTGGTTGTATTGGGATCATTAGTTGATCTTGAAAGGAAAAGTGATGGGATAAAGTCTTTCATTGAACTTTCATGTGCTGGGTGGTTTAGAGATGACAGAAAGCAAATGCTTCTTTTCTTCTCTGTTGTCTGAATAGAGAGTCCTAGATCTTGCTATAGACATCTGCTTTTCTAAAAAGTGAAAGGATAAATCTCAACTTTTTCCCATAGCAGCAAAGGGAATCTGATTTGAGAAAACTTTGAACATATAGACAGAGGTGGATTGATTAAACTGATTAAAATCTGATGAACATAAAACTTTCAAGGGTGTCAGAAAGTTGGAAATGGTGAATGCGTCACAAGAGAGTCAAAGACCACATGAACTCCCTCTGGTGTTCTCAGGGAGATGGAAGGGTTCCTTTTGGCTTCCATGCCCTTTGGTTTCGATCCTAAAAATTGTGTTTTGCTCAAGTTGGAGCCAGAAATATGACTTTCACTGCTCTTGCAGAGCAGCCAGGAGGAACATGGGAAGTGCTTTGCTTTGTCAATATTGAGGAAAGACTCCTGTGTTCAAAGTCACATGAACCCAAGATTAAAACTCTTGGTTCTCATGCCTTAACTGTAGAAGAAAAAAGTTAATGTTAGGGCCAGCTGCAAGGTGTTTCAGCTGTTCTAGAGGAATTTCACTTGAAAGTTTTACCTAAATCCAAATACCCTGGTGTTGCAGGAAGCTGCTGCCAAAGGAGACTTTCATTTCCTGGTGCTTTCTGTTTTGAATGGCACCTGAAATACTGCAAGACCAATTACTTTCTCATACTGTACCAATGCCGAAGATTTTTGCCCAAGGTATTAATTATTCCTGGACATTGCACGTGGCAAAACAGTCACGTAAAATAAGAAAAACTGAGGATGTTTGATTAAATTACTCCCAGTTACACAGTTGTTTTCATATTGTTATGATAATTGATGGTATTCAGAACTTAACCCAGGTTCACTGTACTGTCATTTGCAAATCTGGTCCCAAGTCTTTGCTCATAAAAAGTGTCCTGGGGAATCTCTCCAGGACTGAGAATGGCCATAATCTCTTTATGCTGCTGTATCTCTGACCCTTTCTCCTTATTCAATGAAAAGGAGTTTTTGCAGATATGGGTGCACGTATCTGTAAATTCCACACTGAGTAATTGGAGGGGGACAGATATGGTAGGAATAAGCATAATAAAAGAACTGAGAGAAAGACTCTTCCTTTCTTCATGGCCCTCCAGGTCTAAAGTGTGCTCTGTTGAATATCACCTACTTGTCAAAACCTGCCATAACACAAGGAATTAAAAGGAATCTGTCTTGCACTATATGCAAACTGAAATGAGATACAGATTTCTAGAGGAGGCAAGTAGAGGGGAAACTCCAAATGGTGATGCCCTTATTAAATTTAGACATTGAAGAAACAATATTACCAAAATACAGCCACTCAGTATTAATTGCATTATAATGTTGCCTGAAATACAGACTTATTTTGAAAACAGTGGCAAGAAGTACCATATGTGACTCCCAGATACATCCCAGAATTGTGCATATAGTTATATAATTGGTCTCTTTTGTAAAACTTCATTTGATGGGTGATGCTGTGAATTGTTTATGTCAATTAAGTGCAGCTTGCCAGAAGACTTGAGTCTAGAGGGCATCAAGTACTTACACTGTAGAAATAAAAAATGCTGCTGCTGTGAGAGGCTTTTGGCCTTTGTTTATAACTATCAAACCACCTCTTTTCTTATTTCCAATGCTTTACATGATGCCAATAGCTTTATACAAGGCACATGATCTTGTGGGAGGTGCCCTGCCCATGGTAAGGGAGTTGGGATCAGATGATCTTTAAGGTCCCTTTCAACCCAAAACATTCAGTGATTCTATGAATTGCACCTTCTTTTTAAAGCTCAGCTTTCTATATTTTGGGATTGCTTTTTGTAGTGTCCATATCAATCCCCTTTCCATGTTTTACCCATGCTTTTATTTGGTTTTTTCCATGGGCAAATTTCTTCTGAATGGCTGGTTTTGGATGTGATAAGTTTGTGTTATTCACTGGAGTTTTAGCATATTAAGTAAGCATTTGTTGATTACTGCTTCAGAATTAACTCTGTAGTTGAAAAAGCCTCTGTATAAATTTCATTTCTGTTCTGTCTTTTGACACTGAATAAAAGCACTGTAAGGAATTATGGGAAATTGTAAGAACCTAATACTTGTAAAATTTTTAACCCTTTAAACCTTTAAGCTTTAAAGTCTCAGTTCAACTCTGAGGTGGCAGTGCAGTATGGGAGAAATTACACCATTTCATGATGCTATGTGCATGGCTTTCCTACAGATATCTGCCTTATTTCCGTGGAGGCAGCAGAAGGTGGAGCAAGGTGGGCTTAAATCTGTTCTCAAATAGGTGTTCCAGTTGTATATTCCTATAGAAAAGTCACTCTGCTTAATAACCTCCAATGGCTGGTGGTTCATCAAGATATTGATTTTAAAGCTCTATTGATTGTTTATAAAACACTGCACAGCCACTTTCCAAGCTATTTAAGTGATTTGTTTGTCCCATATATTTTACAATGATGAGACTATTGGAAATCCCTGTGCAGATTCGCTCAGACCATTACACATTATTAGTTTTCTCTTGCAGAATTGCCCCTCCTCCAGGGATTCTGAATGTGAAGTACCTTGCTCTTGCAAGGTCTTATACGGGGTGTTTGTTTTATATATGCTCATAACAGGATAATTATATTGCTACCTGAAACACTTTGGCTTGTGTGCAGGAAGAGGCTCAGTGTAATAGTGATTGATAGTTTGAGCTTAAAAATTGTTATGGTGCATTAAAAGTATACTAATGTTTATTACTTTTTACAAGGCTACAGACATTTAGATTACAGACCAGGCTTCCAGAGCTATCACAGGTCTTCAGATTGAAGCAAATTGAATGGGTTCTCTTCCTTTTACCATGTGTTTTTTTTTTTTTTTTTTTGTTTTTTTTTTTTTTTACAGCATGGAATGACCGGTTTAAGAGGTAGCTTATTTTTTTTTATTTTATTTTTGATAGCCAACACTAAGTTAAAAGCAAAAAAATAAAGGAAGGAAGTCTCCACAGATCAAGTTCTAAAAATAATTGTATAGGGATTTTTAAAACTTTCTAAATCTCAGTGTTCAAAGTGATTAGGCAGCTTTGGAAGCTTGTGAGTCAGGATTCCTCCCTCCCCCGATGCTGGCATCAAAAGCAGGACAGACTTTAGTTTTCCACAGTTGCATTTGGCATTTTGTTTTAGGGTTGTTTTTAGATTTTTGATATATTCAGGTCATCCTTCAAAACTTTTTTGTTCTGTAATTCTGAATGACAGCTGACGTGCTACTCTATTCAGATGAAAAAAAGTTTTGAGAGTAGGTGGTGCTGGGCACATGTGTGCCTACAGAGCCTTCCATGGATCCTGGAATAATGAATTAAGCTAATGAACCCAGCTGATGACTGATTGATTGTGTGAAAATGACATCAGATATTGAAGCAAATGAAATAAATTCTTTTGCAGTAAATAAGTAAATTCTCCTTTACACAAAGTAATCCCTTTCTGTCACTACTGTGTTTAGGTTCCACACTCCTCCTTGGCCTGATCACGTTCCACAGAATAGTTCAAAAGCTGATTTTTATTTTTTACTGTGCTCTTTCGTTGCAATGAACCCCAGTGCTTGTCTGGTGGAAACAGAATAATTTCCTTGCAAACTTTCAGCAACTAATGCAATGTATGTGGCACTTTATAATACTTACACATTCCACAGTTCTCACTATCTGCAGGTGAGACCTGTGGGATACACTTCAGAAAAGTTACATAAACAACTCTGAACCCTCAGCTGAGAAAATGTATACTTTGAACATGTTGAAACTATCCATATTAAGTCAGTTTAGCACTTTGATTAAAGAGTTTAATCAATCACCATCCTAAGCTGTTTATTAATCACTTTATCAAGCAGTTGATGCATTGCTGGTTTTAATAGAATCCATTTATTTTGATTTCTACCTACTTCATCTTTCCAAAGGGCTTTCTGAATCAGCTGTGATAAAAAAAGGAGGGGAAAAAAAAAAAGCTTGGTTGCATCTAAACACTGGAAGGTAAGAGCTCAGACCTCCCTTGCACATACTTCATTATCAACATTCTGCACCGACTTGGCCAATTTATTAAGGGTAAAAAAAAAAACAACCCTGCTTGGAGTGAGTCTTTTGGTGAACCACACGGTTTAGCTCAGATAAACAGAGGCCATTCGTTTGCTTTCACACCTGACAACCTCATGATATACGATCCTAATAAGATTAATCTCCTCCCTCCCCCCATACACACACACACTTTTGTTTTGTTTAGTGGCCTGACTTGGTGATCTTCTCTCATTCCCCTCATTGGGCACTTTTAATGCCTTTGTTTCGGTTGGTGGTTAGAATAAAACAAACAAACAATCAATCCCCCACCCCACTCCTGAGCCCTTTCTCATTCCAGGGGAACAAGATTAATATAACAAGAGATATAAAGTAAGCAAGGGAACACTTACAAGTGTTACAAAGCAGAATGGGCATAGAACAAATTCTTCTTTTATGCAATTTGCCTTGAAAAGCATTAAACACATGAGGAATCTGTGCCATCAAATCCACACTTTGTAAATTGTTAGGAGGGAAAACAAGCCTTGTACAAACAAAAGCATCAAATGAGAAGTCCACAACTTGGGCCACAGCTGACTTTGGTTTTACTGCCTTTTATGAGGTTTCACTTAACTCTCTGACCATGTCTGATCTCTGAACTTTGGAAATCTTGGGGAAAGTGATCTCAGTTTGGCCTGACTTGCCTTCAGTAACAAACATTGATGCATAGCTTTGAAATATGACATACATTAGCACCTACACAAACCTTCTATTTTCAGCATATTCCAGTTTTATCAGCAAATGCTTCATGCTATATTACCAAAACCAAAAGATTCTTTCTTAATTTTGTCCAGTAAAGCTGGTGGGGTTCCTTAGGAGTGTGAATTCTTTGGCAGGAGTGTAAAAACACACATCTCATTTAACGTTCCACTGTCTCATGTCCCATACTTGATGTGATGCAGCAGAAAGATCCCACAGTCAAAACTCTAATAATAGATTTTACCATGTTAAACTCCCATGCAGATTCTATCAGACATCCATTATTAATATTACCTAATTATGTTAATTGAAGAATATTCTTTCAGTGTGAGACTAAGTGTTCCTTCTCTAGAGGAGGTGGTAATGCACACTTCATATGTGTACAGACATGATTACACTGTGGGCTCTTATTGTCCTATTTAGGAACTATTAAATATCTTAAAAGAGCAGGACTTGAATGGGACCAGGAAACCAGTCCCATGGAACTCAGAGTTAGCACTGCAATTATGGGACATCTGTAATGCAGTGTAATGGGCACTGATGTTTTTTTTTCCATATATATTTGTTTCATGGTCAAGGTGCTGCTAAGAATGTCCAATTTTAAAGGCTTGTCATTAACTATAAATTACCAGTGATATTCTGGAAGTTACCAGCAGAGATGTCAAAACTGACTTTTGGCACCATCAGCTCTTTGTGCTGTTTCACCGCCAGGTACAGGATCCAACCTGATACCAAGTGAGGCAGTGTGGTCACTGAGCTGCCATGCAGCACTTCCAGAAATATTAATTACGGTTGTAAACAGGGCTGCAAAATTAGGGATATTGCATCCTCCCTGGGCATTGGATAGGCAGCCCAGCTGTGAAAATCACTTCCAGTCAGCTATCAATTGAGATGGAATGGCCATACAGCTGAATTGCAGTGTTTCCAAAAATGTTAATTAAGAACGGGATGCTGCTGTGAAGCGGCAGCTTTGTGGCCCTTTTGAAGCTGTACTGCAGTTGTGGAAGTGCTGTGGCATTGCACCACTAAAGCTAGGAGCCCTCTCCCTCCTTGCATCACCCACCAAAACAGAACTCCTAGTTAAATCAGAAGACCTTCTTCAGGGCCTGATTCAGCAGTCCAGACATTAATCTTGATGTCATAAACTCCTGTCCTTTTTTTCTCCTTTCTCTTCCCGCTTAACTGCATGCAGCTCCTACAGTTAGAAATTAGGGGTTCATTAAGGCCTGAGTTGGATCACTGAGACTCTATCCTAGGTTTGCTCTTGATTTTGCACCCCAGTTTTGCACCCAATACAGCCCACTGATAAGTATGTCTTCCATAGGTGACTATATTTAATTAAAGCACCTAATTGCTGATATTGGGGTGCAGAAGAGTAGCACAATAGTCTGAATATTTCCTTATTAGGAAACAGTGCAGCAGAACTGTCTGTTCAAGCTGATATTAAGTTCTTGGGAAGAGAGTGATTTATCTCACTGCATTTTTTCAAAATAGATGCCAGTTAATAAACTAAGACATTTTTATTGAACATGCTTACCATAGAAAACATGTACATGTATATTCAAATGTATTTGTAAACAAAGACAGATCTTTGGATAATTTATTAGTGAATTTGTTGAAGTACAGATGAGACTTCTGTGTTCCAAATATGACCTGCCAAGTACAGTAACTACTCTGAAAACATGAATTTCATGAATTTCACCTAATGCACTTGAGGATGTGTTAAGTCCTATTTATGGATAGACAGTATGTATACGATTTCTCACTCTGTATTAATTAAGAATATTCTAAAGATGATAGGTGGAAATTGTAGCTAAGGCAAGACTACATTTGAAAGGTTTTATGCTTGTATTTTTCTGGATATCATCACTTAAATATCCAAATCTTTGAGTTCAGTGTAGTGAGAACATTGCCTGTTCTACCTGTCATCTTCCTAATTTTATCAGTTTGACTCCAAAGAATTAGCACAAATATTTGAATTTCACTAAGAATCAAAATAAAAACAAGAAGGCTAAACAGCCACTGAAATCCTGGCATGAAAGGGGAGGGAAAAAAGGCTTTTTTCCACCATTTATTCTGATCAGAAAAGACCATGTCAACGAAGCTTTGGGGAATGTCATTAGACAAGATTTTCCTGAAAAATTGCTGATAGTTCCAGTTGAATGCAGCCAGAATAAGCCAATTTTAAGATCTCTGGGGTAGTATAGGATTACAGATTTTTTTTTTTTTTTTTTTGTCTTGCCCTTTTCACTTTTGGACAGACTGTACGTAAATTCTTTGCTCAAGTCTATATGCAACAGATGGCAACAGCAGAAATAACTGCTTGGTGTTAGGTATTAAACTGGTGCTTAAATGGGTTTGTGGAAGAAAGTGTTGAAACAATGGGATAATTTTACTTAATGAGATCGTTTTTATAAGGAAGAAGTCAGTCATTTAGAGCTGAGCTGCAGGAAAATCTGCACCATCAGCGGGTCTGTGGGAGTGAGGCATGGGCATACTTACAGGCTGGGGTAAATGCTAAATATTTAAACTACTTTAGGCCATGTTTCCTGAAATCAAGAAATTTTTAATTGCTCTGCATTTGTGTGGGCCCTGGGGGATGTGGGGACAGTGACCACAGATCAGCCCCTGTAAGGAAAAGTCCTGGTGGGTCTGCCCCTGGAGCCTTGGTGAATATTTGGAGATGTGCTGTGAAAGAAACCAAAGCTGCAATAAGCCAGCATTTCTGGAATATAAACAATACCTGGAGAAATAAACTCAAACCTCTGAGAATGAAAGGAAACAAATAAGAAATCTTTATTGTTTTCCCTTAGTTTTATTTCAATGATTAAGAAAAAAGGCAGCATTAGCGACACGTTTCAAAGTGGCAGAAGAGGAATTGGTGTGCATGTCCTGGAGCTTAAAAACTTTGTAGTACATATGTAAAACTTTGTAGTATCATATTTTCAGTTTTTCCCTCATTTTTCACACCAGTGCATGCTGGCAAATCCTGAAGGGCACCCAGGAGGTGATGGCAAAGCCTGGTACACAAATTAATTCCCTTCCCAGTAGCTGATGCAGATGAAATTCAAGCTGAAAGGAGGACTAGGCAGATAATAAATTTTCAGAGAAAGTTTCAGTAAACACTATGGTAACAAAAAAGTGGTGGTGATGTTTCACTGGTGGTCTACAGATACAGCCACTGGCTTTGAAAAAATTGTTTCAAAATCTGGTTTATATTGCAAGTGGTAATATACAGCCTTAAATACAGCTTCTCTTATCTGTATGTGCTTTTGCACATTCAGATTCTGTGTGTCATATTTTGCTCCACATATAGTGAGAATTGCACAAATCACACCCACGTACCTTCCAAAGAGAAATGAAAGCTTGTGTATATAACAATACAGGTAATTTTCTTCTTAAATAGCAGCTTGTTCTGAAATAACACTTGGCTCACAAAGAAGTTTCAGCATGGAGAATATTTTTCAGTGCTAACTATTGTTGATAATTATTCCATTCATCACTAATTATTGGCTGTATTATTATTAGAGATTGCTTGTAATTATTACATTAGATAGAATCAGTGAGAAAGCAATGTGCAGCAAAAAGTTTACCATCCTGAACAAGTGACTTGTTTTGCTTCAAGTGGTTACTTGTCTTCATTTCTGGTGAGGTTTTTGAATTAATAACTATAGAAGATGATTGGGGTAAAAATGTAGAATTATTCTTGGCTTGGGAAAAATAAAAGACATCAAACAACTTCAGACCCTCAGGAAGGAGCAAAATATAGTTGTGTAGCCACAATCTGAAAGAGTTCATAATCATAAAAGACAAATTCAGACTAGAACTAGTCAAAAGATAATTTGGAAGGATAGTTTTGTTTTTTAATCACCCAAATTTGAAATTCTTTGACATGTAATTTTTAAAAAAAATATATAATTAAAAAGGAAAAATATAATTAAAATTTCAAAAATTGCAGGGGGGAAGAGATCACTTTTACAGAAGTTCCACCCACATGCTTTTCTCAGCAGGGCACTACAACATCTTAACAAGTAAAGTGCAAGATGGAAACATGACATCATTAGGACAGTCTAATTAGCCTGTAATTTGTCCCAGAAAGGTATCTGGTTACCAACTAATTGATGTAAACTGATTAACCCTTTCTCTAACATCCCATTCGCCACTTTTTTTTCACTTCCATAGAATCTGGTAAGGGTCAGGACTCTGTTGTGCTACACACTGTGCAAACACAAATCAAAAAGACAATCCACACCCCAAAGAGCTTACAACTTACGTGTTGGAGGGGAGGTGATACCTGCACACAAAAAGGATTTAGAATGAATAGCTTAATACCAGTTAGCATGTTTGGCAGTGGTCTTATCCTAACAGCAGCTAGGACAGTTCTCAGGGCTTTTAAAGACCAGAAAAAGAAAAAAAAATTAAGAAGGATTTGAAGACATATAATGAGGTGTCTCTATAGATGTTTTCTCCCAAGAGTGAAGGGCAGGATGTGTGACAGTGGAAAGGTGATTGTTTGAAAAAAAATATAACAAGTGTGTGCTGGAAGCTGGCATTATTGGCTCCTTGGAGATGAGGTTCAGCTTCCTGACAAAGAAAAAGAGATGATTGGTACATAGGTATTATCTCTGAAGGGCCTTGAATGTGAAGACAAGTAGCTTATGTTTGATGCAGGTTGGCGGGGGAGGGCAGCAGAGGGATGGGGAGAGAGGGGTGACATAGTCAAAGCAGTGGGCTAGGAAAAGCCTATTTATGGGAATATTCTGAAAGGATACTAGCAGGGCAAGGTTGTGCTTGTCAAAGCTGTGGAGAAAGGCGTTTTGTTAATCACGATTCCACGATGACAAGGCTTTGGCCAGCATGGGCAAGGCTGTGTTTTTTGAGAAGTACTTTGAGCAAGGTCATCTTCAAAAGTGAAGGCTGGGGCTGAGGAATAGGCAGGTAGGGGTGATGCCCATGGTGAGTAAACAAGAGAGGGTGCTGGGGGAGCCAAGGAGGGCTCTCATTGCCCTGTTTTTTACACTGAAGCTTGAGCTGGTTTCTCAGTTTCTGTGTGGAGGTGCTGGGAAGGGATGTGACTTGGACAGGAGGCACATCTAGGGTAAACAGAGATCTGTGAGGCATCAGTATGAAATCATTGTATTTCCTGGCTGAACTGTCCCAAAGCTGAGGGTAGGAAGAGAAAAATGGCAAAACCTTCACAGGAAGCTGAGCAGTGTAATGAAAAGGCTTGAGGAGAGCACAGAAGGTGGTTGTCAGGACAGTCAAAGAACAGGAAACTAATGAAGAACATCATGGAAAACTGTGTCAAAAGCACCTTGGCAAAACGAGAAGGGTATGGTTGGGGCTTTGACTCAGAAGAGCTGACTGGAGACTGGTGGAAACTGTGTCAGCTGAGTGTAACGGGCAGAAATTAGATTAGGAACAGTTTAGGACAAAATGGAAGGAGAGCTGACAGCAGCTATAAACAGCTTGTACAATGAAAATGAGAGGAAGCAGTGATTGGAGAGACAGGAGTGGGCTAGAGTGTGTATGTTTTCTTTTTCAGACGAGAGACGGTACAGCATGCCCATATTGTGGTGGGAAAGAATTGGGAGAAGAAGAGCAGTAGAAAGTCTGACAACTGTGCTGGAGTTGGAGTGCAATCTGATAGGGGAAACTCAGTGCAGCTTCAATATATCTGGCCCCTGCATTAAAATAGCTGCAGGCAGCACATGCTTCTCTGTGTGCTTCAGAATGTGCTTTGTGTAGTACAAAGAAGTAAGGATAAAATTCATCGTGTGCCTTGTGCTCCCCTGGCTGTTCCAAGCAAGCAGGGTCTACTTGTACCATCACAGTAGCAGAGGACTAAATTCTCTCCCCATCACCCCAATTAACAGGGAAATCAGTTGGATATTCCAATGCAGTTGGTAGGTGCTGTACAGGTACTAGTTTTGCATTTTTGTCTAAAATTACTTTTAAAAAAATTTGCATTTTGAAGCAGGTTTTTTTCTCTGTAAATGAACTTCTGTCTTCCCTGGAGAAAGCTCTCTGCTGTGCCAAAATGATGTGTCATAGTTTTACAGGTAATTAAAAATTTTCATTCAGAAATGTCAGGGTAGTGCTGAAACACCTTCTCTCTCATTTTCTTGCTTTTTGTCACACTTTATTTGAGTTTTAAAACTTTTCTTTGATTCCCTTTATATTTTTTTTCCAAAATGAAACATTAATTGAAACATTGAAGAGTAACTGAAATGACACTCTGATTTCTAGATTTTTTCCCCCTCCTTATATACTTATTTTTATTTTTCCATCTATCTCTCCAAGTTACCTGTACACATTTTCGCATTTTCAAAGTTTGAATAGTGATGCACAAAACACCAGCCAAAGGCTGGAGATCCATCTCCCCCAGCCAGAGGTTACATGCATAAATTCATGTCCATCACGCTCTGAATAAATTCTTTTGTTTATGCAACAGTCTGCGCAAGCACAACACACTTGCAGCTGAGCACCAGTTGGTTTACAGCTTTCTGTGCCATTCTCACTTCTGGGTGGGGGGTTGAGTGCATTGAACCCCACAGCTGGTAAAACCAGTCCAGTGTGAGCCCATTTGCATCTGAAAAGCCCTGGCTCCAAAGGTGCTGTGACTTGCCTTGCACTTGCATGTGGAGGTTGCTAAGCGCAGCCCCTGGTGCGCACAGTTTGTTGGTTTTTGTTTTTTTTTTTTTTTTTGGTGGCTTGGATGTGGCTTGAGTGAAAAAATTTAGAGAGGGGCTCGGTATGTCCTGAAACCAAAGGGAAGGTTCCTGTCGATGTCTGTGGGCGGTGGCTCCGTTCCTAAACTCCAGAGGGTTTGTCCATGTGCATTTTCAACGCGGGCGCGCGCGAATGTAGTTTTTCTGTGTTGTTGGTAGAATTTCCTTCTTGCAAGCAAAAATGACATTTTTCTCATGACAAGCAAAGATGGGGTTGACAAGAGGCGCGATCTCCCCTCTCTTTGTGCGGCTCCACAAGAGCTGGCTCAATGAATGAGTTACTGTTGGTTCTAATTCATAGAGATACTAGTGAGAGGTGAATCATGGTTTAAGGGAGAATATAGCTGTACCCTAATTTTTTAGAAGTGCTGTTGTGGTAAAAATTTTCCGCTTTTCTCCACTTTCAATAAATGGCAGCTCTACTTTTGTGATTTCTTAAGCAAAGTTTTGGGAGGATGGAAATGAACCCTTGGGGTTGGTCTGATGGAGGAGCAAGAGAAAGAACCTTTTAGCAGAATTTAGGGAGGTCTGCAGAGGCACAGGCAAAATCCAGTTTCTTACTGGAGTCTGGGAGACATTTCTGGTTTCCCCTGCAATCTCACCCTCCTGGCCAAAACACAAAAGGCCATAACAGGGTGCATTTCATGCGCAAATACTTCATCAACTCGGCGCCATCCGAGCTATTTCACATCTCCTCCCCTTGCTCCCAACTGATATATGTGGCTCACTACATTTAAAATGAAAAGTCCTCAGACAATTCTAATCATATTGTCAGTCAGATAGTCATCTTCTGAAAGGGGATCCTTCACCTTTAAGAATGCATGGTACAATAGTGATATGTAAGCAGCTCAAAGACTCAATACCCCTTTTTTCTGCAAAGCAAGGCTGGGTTAGGAAAAAATCAATATGTTAGAAGTAAAGGTCATACAAGGAAAAGTGACATGAAACAGTCTTCATGAAGGATATTGTTCCCTTAGTTCTGTTTGAAGTTTTCTTTACCCTTGTGCTAGCCTTAGAACAAATATGTTTTGTCCTAAAATAGAAACATATTTTTATCCACCTTTAAAAAATTCTGTATTTTAAATATTTGTGTATTAGGGCATGTTCGCATTTTAGCTTGTTTTGTTTTTGTCCTGTGGGTGAAGTAATCCTTGGATAAAAAAAATATTGTGTGTCTGCCATCCCGGTGCATTTGTTGGTCAGGGTTCCTTTAGAAATGGAAGTATATAATGCACACAAATGTATTTGCCTATCTTTTTAACAGTTCTCAATTTACTTTTCAAGTGGGCCAGATGCAATACTATAGCTCTTACAAGGGTCAGGAACATCTCCTTATTTCCCCACACTCTGTACTTATTGCTTGGGTATAGTTTTAAAGTAGTCCATGAACCCTTTTCATTCTTGCAACACATTTACCCACAATTAACAATCAAGCCATCCTTCCTTCATTCAGGCTCCCATTCTCTCCCTGCCTCATTTTCCCTGCCTCTCTCTTGATCTGCCATTGTGCCGAAAGCTGTTTGTGCCATCGCAATCTGCCCTCCTTACCAGCCACACAAGGATGGGGAGGGGGAGAGAAAAAGCACACAGCATTCAGGCACTGAATAGCAAATTGCTCTTGAGTGTCCTTGCTTTCCCCAGCGCTCCCCCTTCCTTCAGAAGGACAAGGGGGCCCCTGAAAGCAACTATACATTTTGCTTAGTGCACTTGAAAACAAGCGTTTCACACCTGAAGCCTTTCACGGCAGCCCAGAAGCACCCCTTCAAACCACTTAATTGCCAATTGCTTCTGAGCTCGTTGTGAAAGTCCATTATGTCAGGCAGCTCTATGGTGAGTGACAAAGTATGGGGAATGAAAGAATCCTCCTTGCAGGGCCAGCGCAGCCCTAAAACCCCCAGTTCATTGGTTTGCTCGCTGTTAACAGTTACTGGCCATGGTCAAAGGTATGCCTAAACCTCTATCTTCTATTATTAATAATTTGTTCCATGGAAGATGCTGTTTTCCTTGTGTTCTCTCTCACGTGTGTCTATATAAAAACATATGAGCAAATTTCAGAGGTGCCTGGGGAAGGTATCCTCATACAAACTTCACCTGTACTTGTGGATTTCAGATTGTATCATTGTCACTATTGTTCTGCTTTTTTTTTTTTTTTTTTTTTTTCCCATTAGTTGAAGTGATAAAAAAAAAAAAAAAAAAAAGGAATGTGATGATTTTCAAGGTTGAAGCTGGTTGCTTGGCTATTAAGAAAAAAAAGGATGCAGGTACTCACTTAAAGGAAGAAGGGAGATCAAGTTGAACAGGTGCAAAATAGGTTAATAAAAAAAAAAGGAAAGAAAGTCTTAGGTTTAGAATTGCTTTCCTTGTGATATGATTTTGGTGAGGGTTGGTTAGTGTTTGAACTGAGCCAAAAGTATATGGATGTAACTTTATAGAGCAAGGCAGGTATTGCAAATATTTACTCTATTTGAGTGTTTATAATTCATTGGGTTTATGATCCAATTTGGCCTTGTGGACTCAACAGAAAACCTCCCGCTGATTCTCAAAAGTTCTTGATTTTGGACTCTTGCTGCTCACTTTTGTGTTCCTACCAGAGATATTCCAGTCAAGTAGTTTACTGAATTGTGAATGAAATTCAGGCTTGTGAGTGTTTGCAAAAGTATCAGAGCTGGTTTATTCAAAAGGTTGTGGGCATAGTATGAACCTGACTCTAAAAGCATCTTTCTGACCTGTGATGGAATAGGAATAACATCACATGACATGGTGTCAAGTCATGAATAACCAACACACCTCACACTCAGACTGTTAAATATAGCCAGCTGATTACTGAGGGGATGCAGATCTGAAGAAATCATTTTAATATTTTTTGAATAACAAGTTCAAGAAAAGTGCTCTCTGCGTATAGACAATTCATGGGTCAAAAAAGGGGTAGCATTAATTGCTTAAACTGTTCATTATGATCTAATCACGCAGCTCTAATTAACACCTTTTAGTGGATTTTAAAGAAAAACAACATTACATAAACAGATGCAATGTAAACTTCACTAAATAGAGCACTCTTAAAGACAAGCAAATTCTTATAAATGAATTTTAGAGTAGTATTAAAACATGAATAAATATCTACTCCATTTATGATTACATTAAGTAAATGCAATAAAGCAGAATGATCTTGAGATTGTGAAGCCATAAACTGTACCTGAGGCCTTTTTAGAATTCAAACTTGTACTCCTCTGATGTCCCCAACAGCCTTTTACTCACCTCTTGCCTTTTGATTTGCT
This sequence comes from Muscicapa striata striata, assembly GCA_030060385.1. Taxonomy (NCBI): domain Eukaryota; kingdom Metazoa; phylum Chordata; class Aves; order Passeriformes; family Muscicapidae; genus Muscicapa; species Muscicapa striata. Next base: position 1,562,209 of record JAREIS010000143.1, read on the forward strand.
TTACAGAGATTATTTTCAAGTATGGTGATCTATCAAGTGCTTCAGATAGTTTAATAAATGGATCACCAAATGTTTAAAGATATACTGATTTTTATCCATTATTAACAGAAACACCCCACTCTCATCTGTGTATTGCTCTACAAAGGCAATAAACAAATTAAATAACCTAGTGAACTGCATTAATAAGAATGTTTCACCAAACTAAGGCCATCAGGTATCCCAAATGGAGCTAGAGGTGTTAATATCCACGCAATCCACTGAGCTGCACCTGCTGCAATTCAGGCTACACTTTTATGGCTGTGTGTGTCCTGCTTTGTCAGTTAAAGACAGTTTTGGTATTAAAGAACACCCAAAAAATGTCTGTTGAAGCTGACTGGTCATTTAGAAATTTCTTTTACTTTTCTAACAAGCTGTATATCTTCTAGGTTAATTTCTTTACAAATCTTAGTAGCTCCTTTTATCTGGCAGTGTAGGACTCCAGGAAATTTTGCTGATCACCATTTGGCACAAGCATTCAAAGTTTCCTATGTAGTGGCATGACAGAAGAAATGTGTAAAATGCTGGTCTCAAACATTTGGTATTTTCAAGAAAAATACTGAGTTTCACAAATAAATAATGGAGAAATTTCTCCAGGACCTCTCTTGGAAAAGTCCCTTCTATTTTCCAGGTGTAAATCACAGGAGGACACAAAATATAATTTCTCTAGGCAGAGATGACTTCTCAGACAGCATAATCTTCCTTTGCTGCAAGACCACACATTCATCCCTCTTTTTCATCATACTCTTTACAGCAATTAGACATTTTCCTATATATTTCACACTGCTCTGTAATTTCTTCTGACAGCTCATCAGCCTCTTTGACTCATGACCTGTAATGGCATCCTTGTTTTTTGAGATATTTGTTTATTTTTTTTCCCCCCTCACCAGAAGATGTGAGCACATATTATCATAGATGCATAAGGCCTATCAGTCATTTTTTTTCAGGAGATATCCAGTAATAGAGCAATACTGTTCCCTCTCCACCCACTTGTGATTTTTTTCTTACCAATTTCCCTCAACTCCCTGAAAATAGCAGGTGCTTCTCTTCATTCACCTCCGCTTCATCCAGCCCATCTGTCTGATTCTTCTATGAGAAAGATTAATGGGACATAACTCACTTCATCTCATGGTTTTTTAACAGATCAGGGCGGAGGGGTAGGTGGAAATTCTATCCAATTTTAGATAGATGTTTCATGATGAAGACCTGATGATGATATCTCAGCAGTAAATTTGGGATCTTTCAGAGTGTTGGTCTGTTTCCAAAGTATTTCACAAGCTTGTGTTTTGAATGTCACCATAAGTAAGTTGCTCTCTACCCATCCATCTCAAAAGCCATCACTACTGTACCAATTAGATGCCTGAAGTGTGGTTGTGATAATACTGCTTTAGCTCCATAAAGATAAATACACATTGATCCCTCGCTTACCCTGCATTCCCATGCAGGATCAATCTTGGCAGGAGTGTTTCGAGGGGCCACAGGATTTGTTTGCTTGAAACATATTTTCAAGTAGCCCTTTAAAAAACCCCTTTCCCCTTTCTTGTATACCTCTGTCTGTTTTCTCTCCTATCGTAAACCTTGCCATGCAAGTTGTCTGTTTTGTTGTTGCTGCTAAATTTTATGACTTTGTGTTGAGTACTGCTCTGCTCTCAGCGTGGTCCTTCAGAAATAAGTGGAAGTGCAGGGTAGGAAGGTGCCTCTGTATATTCAGAGTGACACCCCCTGACACCTGTTACTGCCCAGATCCACACCCAGCCTCTTCTAGAGGTCTGTACTAGTATTTTGGGGCTGGGCAAAGGGCTGTTATTTCCTGTCCCACTCTAGCAGAGGTACAGCAAAAGAAACAGCTCCTTGTCTCTAGGAGCAAATTACTTGATTTCTACTTTTTGTGCAAGTTTGCAGCATGCACCTGTATCAGACCTAAGTCAAATGGTTCATTCTGGAGCTGGTACTTTGCCTTCTCTTGGGGCATATGTGGGAACTACTAAAGGTGGCAGCTTCATGTGTAAATGTGAATTCTTGCAGAGCTTTGGTTTGCCTGGAAAGGTGAACATGGTTGTATGTAAATATAATGCCCTTTGAAAGGGCAGAGAGAGTGCAAGCACCTACTTTTCAAGCTGTAAGGACCAAAAGTGCATCTTGAAGACATGGCTGGTTTTCTGCTCCATTGAGAACTCAGCCCTAAAAATCTTCTGTGTGAGAGTTTGCAGCCACAAATGTAATTTTCTATTCTGCACTTCTACCAATTTGGCTTACAAAGAAGAAAATGGTCTCTATATATACTCTACAACCTTTTGAAATCCTCTTTGCTCTTTTGAGTATTGCCCAGAGTGTAAATGAATGCAAAATTTGGCTTTAATACTTCAAATCTGTTCACATTCACGAGGCTTGTCATCTTTGTGCCACGTTGTACAAGAAAGCTGCCCTACAAGAGCATTACACAGCCTCACCAAAGAGAATCCCCAGAGTAGTTCAATATCTGCACAGAGACAGATGGATTGGTTGTAGTCTGTGATGCCAAACCAGTGTCTCCAATAATTTTTGATTTATCATAGCAAGCACTCCTCAGATGAAGGGAATAAGCAGCTACCTGAAGGCTTCCTCTCCTCTAAGACTGTTCTGCATCATTCCAATAAGGCTGAGAGATTTCTGTCTCTGCACCTGGTTCCAAACACACATCTGCTTTTTCCTCTGAGATCTTCCAGAGATGCTCTTAGTCCTGTAATCTTCTGTCCAAATGTATGTTTTCCTTCAGGCTGCCAATCATAGCATAGCAGTACACTGATTTTCTTCAGTATGGTGCTGTGTGAGGAAAAAGGTTTGAGGCTTTTGCTCTGCGTGGGAAGAGAAAAACTTCAGTGTAAAACTTTGTTGTTTATTAAAATATTCAACCCCTTTGGATCCTCTGCTTTTAAAAAGTAAACAATGGGGAATGAAGCACTCTTGCAAAGAAGTAGGTGTCAGGAAAACAGGATTCACTTCACTAAGAAGCAACTGGTGATGACAGTGTGCTATATCTGTCTTTGCAACTCTTAAATTCTCCTTGAGCTGGCTCTTGAAGCAAAGCACATGCTGCTTACAATGTGCACAGTGCACTGTGTACTTTGATTTTCTCTTCTTTCTCTATTAAGAAAGAAAACAGGCACGGAATCTTGCCAGTAAACACAGAACTTTGAAATTCCAGCAGCTCCCTGTTGTTACTTCTCCGTACAATGGAGAGTGGTGCTTGCTGGTCCTGTCCAAGTGGCAGAAGAGGAGGTTCCTTAACGTGAAAGCCAACAAGATTGAACAGAAAAATTCTGGACATGGAACACGTGAAACGTGCTAGAAATTGTCTCATGGTCAAAGGGCTCAGTACCAATAATGTAAATAGAAAATACTAATTCACTAAAATACTCAGTAGTACTTCTGATATTTGACAAGAACACAAAGTTTTCTTCCTTTGGTAAACCTTCTGATTTGGACTCGGGTTAGAAAACTCACATTTTAAATCAGTGTATCATGATATTAGGAGACAGGAGCACGTCATGTGCTGTTGTTGGGATCTAGACCAACTTCCTTAGGGTATAGAATGAAGTTAAGGTGCCAGTGAGCATCAGTTTTCAGATTAAAAATGTATATTTTTTAGGGTGATGGTTTTGTCAGCAAAGGTATCAAACATTACAGGCACCTGAGTCATGTGAAATCAGTTTATTTATAGATAAAATAATTACAGCCTATTTCTGCATTCGTTAATTAAATGATTTTTTTTTTTTTTTTTTTTTTAGCATTCTCCAGTGAAAATTGTAAATGCTTGCTGTAAAAAGTTTGGTTGGACAGGTTTTTAATAATTAAAAATTTAAACTTATAACGATAAAGGAAAAAATAAAGATTTAGGATATTGAAGCTGTGCTGGTTGATTTACTGGAGTTGGTACCAGGCCATTCTGTGACTGTAACTTGTGTTGCAAGTAAAATTCTGAAACTTCTCAGTGTTAATTTCTGTCTATATAGTATTTTATAAAAAAGTAATCCTCCAGTTTTTGTGTGGGCAGAGGTCTTGAAAGTCCCTGATGGAAATTTTTGCTCTAGAATGTTGTTAGCATCAGGTGGCTCTTAATTATGAGCACAAGATTTAAAATCTCTGATTTAACAAAACACCTCCTCCAGAGATTCAGTAGTGCTCCAAAATAAATGCAGCATATTCTGTATTTGTTCCATTAGGAGACAAGCACTGAGTTTAAGGTAAAAGTGAACAAATACAGAATATATATGCAAGTTCTGTGGAAAGGAGGAGTGCCAATGAGAACTTATGATTTGAAAGAAAACCTTGGCAAAACCTTGGGAAGTGGTTTTAGCTACGTTTAAAGCTCAGTGTCTCAGGATATTGTGTTCTTTCAGTCTGGTTAAATCCAGATGAATGTAAATGAGGTGTTTGGTTATTTGTTATCTCAGGGTAGGTGATTAGCCTGTGCTCCACATCGTGGTCATCTAAAACTGAATATTCCCATGAAAGTTTGCTGGGAAGTTCCTGCGGGGATTTTCAAGTACAAAGTTGCAAGATGCAGGGACTGACTATTTAAAAAGGCCAAGGGATGCCTGTGAGAAGAGGGGTTTTTATAGGACTGTGTTGCTTCTCACACTTGCAATCTACAGCAGAGAGATTTTGTTAATACAGAAGTACTGAAATTTGGGTTGAAATATTTGTTCGTTTGCTGTAACTCTCTAGTTTCATTTTGAAAGCTCAGAGTTGAACATACTAAAATTTATAACAACGAACATTAAAAAACCTCTCATCCTCAGGAAATATCCTTGTTAACAGACTTCAGCTTAAACTTGATCTGAGATTTTTGCTGTTGTTACATCGAAGCAATTGATTCTCATAGAAGCTTGGTCATTTGTGCCACTCAACAAGATGACTTTGGTTTCCCAGGTGGCAAACTACAGGTCTTTAAATTAAACTCAGATTGTTGTCTCACATGTATATGTTTGGAAATATGGGTCTATTGGCTATGGAAGGAACAGTGAAATTCATCAGATGTTTTAAATGATCGCACAATTGGCAATTAAAATGTTTGGAAGAACTGCAAGGAGCAGAGGAATCAGAGCTAAAACTGTGCAAAACTATATAAAGCGAGGAAAGGGTGTCAAGAAAGGAGTAGAGGATGTTTTCCTGGGAATATCTGTTTTAAGCATGAAATTCCTGGTCAAATGCACACATAAATTATCTTTTTTTTTTTCCCATTCTCCACCCACCTTTTTTTTTTTTTTTTTTTTACATCTGAGCTTGACTGCTGCAATCTGTGTTGCTCAGTATTCCTGACCTACACAGCAGCTCAGGAGTGGTGGCACAAGCTCTTAATGTTCTACAGGGGAAAATTTAATCAGCAAAAATAATTGTCTTACTTCCTCTCCTTCAGCGGAGAGGAAAAAAGGGGGACTGTGCATGCATGACAGAACATGCGTGGACCACCAGAAAAGCATGGTGAGGTTGGAAGGTGTTAGGGCTCTTTTTTAGAACAATCTGATCAGAAGGCAAATGTCTAAAGGGAAAAGGAATCCGAAAAGAGTGTTGAAGTGCCAGAATGCACCAGCTAATAACTTTAAATAGTTCATTGAGTCTTCCGGAATTTTTTTTGTTCTTCTTCGGGAATAATCTGCTTACATCGTTAAGACCTCAGCTAAGCTCAGTAACACAAATTACCAGATGTTGTATCCCCTAGTTTTTTCCATCAAAAGACCAACCACCAAGCTTGTTGAAAGAGAGAGGTCATTGTCCTTCCCTGGCAATAAAACTATTTTTGCAACTCCTAAGAAATGAAATGAGAATACCTTTCAGCTGTAGAGGGATCCTATCTCCTGCTTCTTCCAAGTTTCCCTGTTTTGCTTTGTTATTTTTCTAATAATGCACTCATGTGTAAGCTAATAATGTGAACAGAGGGAAAATGAAGAGTTTAAAAAAAAAAAAAAAAAAGACAGAATGAATTAGGGCAATTGAGGTCGCTCTCTTTCATTTTTGCTGGAAGGATTTTAGCCCTAGTTTTTACCTTATCGCTTATTACACAATTTATGATAAAATGAGATGTGATTCCATTCTTATTGTTGTGCTATAGCCTATTGAACATGCATATATAGAATTCATTTCAAATTTAAACACTATCTTAATTATAAATTGAATAAAATGGACAACCTATCAGATTCCCTAAATTGCATTCTAACAAATAATTTCATTTTCCATTACTTTTCCACCAATGATATACTAGGCATAACAATGTTGAGTATACACCCTGTTCTTCTACTTTAATTGTGCCAGAGATTTTGCTATGTGACAACTGTTTCTCTGTGGGCATGTCTGTTGCCTGCCATTTGTTCCACAAACTGGGTTTTTCAGATATTTCAGTGAGGTTATAGAGAACCTGAGAAAATACTTGTGCAAATTTTATTTTACTTCATCTTTTAAGTCTTATTCTACCCCAGGCACAATTCATAGCTTGTAGTTTGACATGCACAGCTTGGTTTGAACTGGGTTATTCAGTTTGAAAATATATGTACAACCCAGATTCCATAAGGATTTTTAAGGTATGAGGTCACAACATGCTGCATATCTCATCTGGAATTTTTAAAGATAGTAGCAAAACAGATCTAACAAAATAACTGGTGTCTGTTCATCACTCTGCATTTTCTAACATAATTTGGAATTTAGATGTTCTCTATACTAAGTCAGCCTGGTGGTATTAAAAAATATATACTAAAATGGCATTAAAAGCTTTACAGATGTTTTCTACTAACTTTTGAGAAGTATTTAAGAATAAGGATGTGGAAAAATTATAAGTAAGGCATAAAACCACCAAAAATGATAGCATCAGGGAAAAGGACAGGGATGTCTGTTAGCAGCTTTATAGGACTCATGACTTTTTAATTCTCTGTGTTAAACCTCTTTTCAGATTTTAACTCAAGTTTACCAAGAAATTCCATTACAATATCTCAAAAATTGCAGCGATAAAACATATAAAAGATTTGATCTCTTTTTAATCATGTTGTTTATACTTCCTAAATAAACTTCTGTATAATTTAAGATTTCAAATCGAGCCAAAAGTAGACTTTTTTATACCTGGCAAAAGATTGATTGTATTTAAAAATAGCCGAACATCTGCTTTTTTTAACATGCTATTCATATTTAGCTTTTAGTTGTTTTGGCTTCAAAAGCAAACGGGCCACTGAACTCTGATTTCTCAAGGGATTTCTGAAAAGTTGTTGTACTTTCCACATTAATATTTTAATAGAATAATAATTATTATTTAAATGCTAAATTCAAAGTGGTTACCAAAACTTATTTATTACGTGTTTTTAGTCTAAATAAAGTTTCTTTCATCAGAAGAAACAAAATTGGACAATAAATGTAAATAATAAATTCGGATGTTACTAATTCAGCATTTTTCTGACGTCATATAGAAGATTTTATTCAGATTCCAATTCTCTTTAACTTTCTCTTGAAAGTATATATATTTTTTTAAATTTGAATTCCTTCAGCTTTTTCACATCATAAATTACTCACAGTTCCATGCGGTGCTTACACTGGCAAGAATAAATAAACAAAATACTTGTTGCATCTCAAAGGATATTTCTCCACTCCTGAAGTTTGCAAATAGGGCACAAACTCTGACAATGCCTGAGAAATTCTAGGAGCAAGTTGGAGTATCCCAGCAATGTGGCAGCCGCTGAGCTGCACACACAATACTGCTCCCTTTAATATTTTTGTACTTTACGAGTTTTTCTCCACTACAAAACCTGCAATTTTTTAGCCATTTCCCCCCCTAGTTGAAATGATTTGCTATCACCGTAACTCGATCTGTTATCTCCCAAATAGTTTCAACCGTGTTAATGTGCGCGTGTACTTTTATTTTTTTTTCCTCCCCCCACTCCTTATCAGGCTCTCGGCAGCATTTGTGATTCATAGCAGTCATCAAAGTGATAATAAACTCATTCACAATACTAACAAACATGGGGCTCCCAGTTATTTACGAGGCAAATTCACAGCGATGCCGGGCAGTGGAACAGGGGAGAATCAAGATGGTGTTGATTGATAAATTGACAGGTTAATTTACAAGTGGATAATAGGAGTTAGACCCAGAGGGAGCGCCAGCAGCCCCGGCTCTAGCTTGGTTGCACTGCCATCTGTCTTGTGCCTGGGAATCTGCAGGAGCGATTTCACAGCTCCCGAAATTCAGGACAAAACCCCCTGTTTGCGGCAGATTTAATTCTGTCAGCCCACTGCCCCCCTGCCTCCCGCCGGGCAGGTGACCTGCACCTCCAAAAATGCCACCACCCGCTCAAATTACTCAAAGTTACTTCAAATACTTGATTTTCCTGATGTCCTGGAGTACTTTTGCTTGGCTTTTTATCGAGAAAAGATAAATATTTTTGTAGGTCGTAATAGTAGATACAGTTCTCTGCCGCTCGCATGGCTTAAAATGTGATTGTGTTGTTTTCCAATTCGTATTCACCTGAAATACTTTCTCTAAAGACAGCAAATGAAATAAAACTAAATTTTAACCTATCTTACTATCGACTTACTTTCTTTCTCAATATATATGCATTTCAGTGTTCCATCTGGCCAGCAGGAACATAACTTTGTAGCCAGATACTTCTTCTATTTGGTTGGGAGCATTGAATAAGTTCTGTGAGTCACCTCATTTTTGTAATCCCTAGGAGCCATTTTTATGGCAATCAATCACTGTTTTTATGTCATTAAGCATTTAGCTAAACTGGTTGCTGGCTTCCCCACAATGACCTGAAATTTCATGGAATTCAAGATCAAGGAGCAGTTGCCATCATATGTCTTTGAAGTTAATACGTTCCAGTCTTGCATTTTAGCATTATGAAAGTTTGATTGGGAAAATAAAAGGGGTGGTCAGAAGTAGAGTTTTCTTTTTGCAGTACGTGTTAAACGGTGAGGAAAGCGTTTTGTTTAAAATACTTGGGATGTTTCTGCTGTGGCTGCTGAAGTTCCTCAGCTGCCCTGTGCTTCCAGCTCAGAACTGGATCTCAACATCTGGGCAGTGGGAGTGCTCCTGTCATTAGCCTGTGTGACACCTAGTGCGTGCCAAACTCTGGGAATGTGGGTTCTGCAATTCCCAGTGACACCAGGGATCCTGGGATTTCAGTGTGCAGCTCAAGGTCCAAATGGGCACAAGGCACAGCACCCGAGTGGCTGCAGATTTTGTTTTCTCTTAAACTGTTGTTAAATTCACAGGTACCCAGCACACCTCTTGGATGTGGGATTCTCTTCCCAGTTTTCCTGGAGCCCCAGTGGAGAGGAGCAGATGCTCTGGTGGGCTTGCTCAGAATGTTAATTGTGTCTGGTGCTCAAAATGAAGTTGTGAAGGCATTCAGGGGCAAATCCTTTCCTCCACGCCTGGCCCAGCCGTGGATGCTTGGAATGGGGGAGCTCTGTGGGGAGCAGGGGAAGGAATAAATCTCCCTTGAACAACAACAGGGACCCTGCAACCATCAGAGAAAACCTGTCCTGGTAAAAACTACAGCGAGATGGTTTCGTTTGCTGATGCTCTGCTCATCTGCAAAGGGCTCTCCCAGTTGCATGAAGGTGGCTGAGCTTTTCAGGGACTGCATCTGTAGGAAAACTAAATCACTTTAACAAAAAACAAAAAAACAAAACAAAAGAGCCACACAGACTGCAAGGATGAAACCCAGTAGTTCCCATGCACAAAACCAGCCAACCAAAGTTGTAAAAAGAGAACAAAAACACAGGGAAGTTGGGCTCTTACAGGAAGAAACTTTAAAATTGAACAGTTTTCTAGGAAGATATTACTGGTATTTATAATGAAGTACTGCAGCTGAATTTAGTACTGTCTATCTCATCCTGGCCACCATTGCAACTGGGCAGTTTTTTTAAAACTAATTTGGGGTATTTTTTCTGTGCAATGGTTGTTTGATCTAAGAGATTTGCTTTGTTGCACAGAGTCGTTTAGTTATGGAAACAAAAAAAAAGTACCTGCCTGGGAAGACAAATACTCTTTTACTTTATTCAGTTTTTTTGTTTGTTTGGTTAGGTTTGGTTTGGATTTTTTTATTGTTTAATAAAAGAGCCAAGATAATCTTGAAGCATGATCTTGGGAAAGGGGAGCAGACTCTCAAAGCAGCAGGTGAGATGAGGTTGCAACATGACAGGACTTTGTGAAAGTTGGTGGAAATTATCTGATCCACTCTACCTGATGGGCTTTGCTGATCTTCCAACATGAATTCAGTGCCCTCTTCACCTGTTTTGTCCTGATTTGGGGCCATTTATTTTGTGGTAGCAGTCTTGTGGTATTGAACTGATTTAACTGAGTTTTTTCCCCATGTCTTTGCTTTCTTCTGAGCCATCTGGACAGTGACAGGTTTGCAGACTCATAGATTACAATAGTAATTCCTCTTAGAAATTAATTTTAAAACATTCTCATAAAATATTTCTTTGCAAATATTGAGTAATGATAGGAATGTAATAGGGTGGTGTTTGGCCCTAATTTTTTATAATACAGTATGAGAACTATGGATGTCTAAAAAAATGTGTGTGTGTGTATACAGATGTATAAATTATACCAATTTTCACAAAAGTTCAGGTAGCTTTTTTTTTTTGGTTTGGTTTTTTAATGCTACAAATACCATGAAAAAAGAAAGTGCAGATGCATTTAAATCCTTCTCTTTCTTGGACACACACAACCATAGCAAACGACAGGTGAGTTACAAGCAGAGAATATTTAGACTCATTGATTTTCATTATTGCTTCTTTCTCATTCCATATGTCACATCAAAGCATGGTGGTATTCTGTTTGGAAAGGAGATCAATGCCAGGAGATCGGACTGATCCTTGCTATTCACAAGGAGCTACCAAATTCAGTGGGTGACATAGGATAAAAGTGACCCTGGATTTGCTGTGACTGTTTTCTTTAAGTTTAGCCAGACAGACTGCACAAAGAGAGGGGGGAGAAAAAAAAAAAGAGCATAGATTCTGGCTTTGTGCAAAAACTATTCGCTTAATTGAAGCTTATTTAAAAACTTAGATATTCTTTTCAACTACAATGCTGAAAGATTGTCTTGACTTCTCTTTATTATTCTGAATCATTTCAAGTAAAAGTGCACATCTCTCTTCAGTAAACATATTTTATGAATCAATCCATGCAAATAATGCTTTCTTCAATTGTGCACTTCCTAAAATAACATGTTGACATCAAATCATCCTGTTTTGAAGAGTTTGTAATAATAAATAATAATCAATGCTGCAGACTGAAGGATGCATCAATTATATTTATTTTACCCACAGTAGAGACTCTCTCGGTTGTATATTTTTCTCCAATAATTTTGCACATTTTATTGTAAAGTGTACTTCAGTCTAATTGGCAATGTAGCTACTGACTGCTGATTGAGACAAAATTACACTTTGCCTGAAACAAAAAATTGAGTTCTATTATGTGAAATCTAAAATATTGCTGTAGTCTTGCAGAATCATTCTAGAATGTGGTTTAGCAGGGACAAAAGAGAATTGAAGAACAGGTAGTATAAAGAAATTGAACTTGATGCGAAAACAAAAAAGAAAATGTTGCTTGAGATTGACTTCAAATCACAAGGGAAGTAAACTTAGAGATTATCAAGCCTAGTTTGGAGATTTTGATAGAAACTTAAATGAAATTGTTTTTTGAGGCGATCCACAGACTACTTTAGTGACCAGGGCAATTTCTAATCTTTGTTATGAGTATGAGGGAATGAGTGGAAATTTTAGTCTATTTAGGATATAATAATTATATTATTATATAATAATAAATAACAGATAGAACTAGTGTTTCATGGAGTTGTTGGTTCTTGTTAGAGTTCAGTATGTATTGAATATGGTTTTACAGAAAAGAAGGCTGCAGCTTTAATGGCTGTGTCCTCAATTATGAACATTTCTGGGGAGATTTTCAGGGGAGGGAAGATCACAGATGTCACCAGAATTGAAAAAAAGAAATTCCCTTTCAGAGAGTATAACATTCCCCTCCAGTCTCTGTCCTATTTTGAGCCTTTAAGAAGTACTATTTGAGCCCATGGGGAGAGGCTGCTTGCTAACTTGTAATTTCATATGATTTGAAATGTGGCACCTGCTGGCCTCCAATGTGGGATCACTTAGGAGAAACAGCAACTATCTGTAAGACTGGGTTGTCTAGCCAGTTATCTTGAGCTAAAAATCACTTTTCACATTTGTCTTACATAGCATTGCATAGGTAGGGGGTTATTTTAGTATTGGCTGCCAATATGTAGATGCAATTTTGGTAAATCTGTTCTTTACTTTGGGAAAGTCAAAGTTCCTGGAGTCCCTTATTCAACTAAAGCAAGTGTAAGAGATAAGTACCAGATCATAACATTATCTGCTTAGCTCTGTGGAGCAGTGGGCTAAGGTAAGGAGGATGCAAAACAAGTTATCAAATCAGACAAAGGGACCTCATTAAAACATGATTGCTGAGGTCTACGAAAAATACAATTAAGTTGTAAGCTAAAGAAAATGAGGTGGCAAAGTTAATGTGTTTGCCATTTATCTCGTGAGATCTCAGTTCAAAGACTCACTTTCAAATCCTACAGGATCAGCTCTTTCAGATCCTACAGCAGCCCAATAGATTTAAAATTAGATCGGACTCATGCAAAGATATAATGTGTGAATGTAACAAAGCCATTCTGAAAATAAAAATAGCACGCTGGCTGTCAGTGCTGAACATCCTCCCAGGATGCAACATTCAGTGTTGCCTCACGTAGACAGAGCAAAATTGAAACAAGGAGATAAAGGAAATCCAGGTGCAAATCACACTTCAAGTTATTCAAGAGAAATTCTGGCATCAGAGCCCAAACTTCCTAACTTTGTGTAAAAGAACTCCAGTTTTCTTGATACATGCCCCCAGTTTAAGTAGCCAAAAGATCAGTGTTGTAGCTGATTTAATTATATTAGTTAGCTTTGCTGTAGCCCTGGTGTATTATCTTATTTCATCAGTATCTTCAAGATTAATTAGTATTTTTCTTTAGTTTGAAAAAAAATTAAAATTATTTATTGCTAAATTACAAGTTAAGAAGGGAGATTGTAGTTAGAGGAGGAAAAGAGTGGGATCTAAATCTGTGAGTCAAAATTCAGGTCTGTCACCATTTCCTATGTGCTAAGACATGTGACCTTCCTGTCCCTGGAGTTCCCAAATGATAAAAATGAGGATGTGATTGAACCATGTTATCTGGATGTTCTGAGCTGGGGACAAAAGCATCTTACTCTGTTTTTTGTTTTTCAAGCAATCTTGGACACAAGAATTATTCCAGCCATCTCCTGGGATCTTTCTGTGGTCAGGCTGAGGTTGTTTTGGGCTGGTGGCTGTAAAGGGACAGGGTGACAGACTTGTCACCTACTGAATCATTGTGTCCAGCAGCTGCCAGCCTGCTGCTGTGAGGCTCACAGTGCCCATGGGCTGGGGGTAGGTATTTGGCAATTAATGTATATCACTTTTTTGTGATTTTTGCCCTGGTGAGAAACTGGGCAGAACATAAGTCAAGGCAGAAAATTTCTCTCAAGTGAAGATGACCCCCCTCCCCCTCTGAAAGATCGGCCCCATTCCAGTTCTTTTATTTTATTCTCCCTATTATTTTTTGACAGTCTGTGTATGGAGATATTTCTTGCCAAGATGAAAGTCACTCTCTCGTGCTTGCAGTGCTCTGTCAGTTCTTTTCAAGGAGTTAAGTGCACTGTGAGTTAGTAGGAACAATGAACCTCACTTGTTCTTGCAGCTGTCTGCAAAAACTTACTTAATATTGTTTTGTGGAAGAAAATTAGGAGCTTTTGGTTACCTTCCCCAATTTGTTGGCACGGTGGCTAGGCACAATATTTAAGGCAATATATAATGAATATGTGAAAATGAATGAATAATCCCCCAGAAACCTTTGTATACCTGAGCCTTCCTACTGTAGTAACAGAATTGGTTGTAGATTAAAAAAATAGATGTCTGTCAGACCTCATGTGGGACAGAGGTGAGAGAACCACAGGCTGTGGTGTGGTGTCCTACTTTCCCACTCCTCCAGCTCATGTTTCAATGGAAAGTAAGATTTGCATTCTTCTGCCCAGCAGCTCCAGTGGAGAATTAATTCCTCACCCCTGTACAGCCTCCATTCTGAGGCACTCAAACCTAAAAGGGAAATTTTCCTCGTGAGTGACCTTGCACTTTTGCTCCTGTTGCCTGGAGGAGAGCGAGATCAGTGAGCAGTGTTGGATGGCACACACCACACTCCTGATCTCACTGCCCCTGCACCCCAGTCACTGCAGATTGTAACACCACGTGCCCACAATCAGAGACAAAAATAAACCCAGAACTGGGAGGTGAGTAGGCTCCTTCTGTTGCCTTCAGACAGCCCCACTTTGAGATGCTGAGCAAGCAGGGGGAAAGTGTATCAGGCATCTGCAGAGGCTGCTGAAGTTGGGAGATTGGTATTTCAGCTAGGCTGTTGTCTGGGAATTCTAGTGGATATTTGTTATTCCTGCAATTTACTATGCTTGTTGTGCATGAAATAAATTAAAACAAAGCACCATGTTATTACAGCTAGAGAGAAAAGCCGTGTGTTGAGCTAGAAAAAGCTCTGAACTACTTGAGGCAGGGCAAGAGGCAAAAGCAGGGATATGTTCTGTTGCTTCCTTTGAAGAGAGCAGAAGGCAAAGGGGAGATTTAGTGGCTGTTCCTTGTGGCACAAAATCATCCCTGATTGTTTGTAGAACAGAGACATATGAGTGTCAAACAGATACTGTGGGTCCACAAAGGTGTCTCCTGACCTGCCTGCCTGCTGGATGTGCATGTCATGACTGTAATTTTGTCATGGTAAAAATGTCAGAAGTCATGAAAACCTAGTGAAAATGAAAGAAGGAAAAGTCACTGGCAAGTTTTGAAGTAATCAAGTGACCCTTGCAGACCTTGATTGCTCTGATCTAATTTTCTTAAGGTCTTAATGGGTGACTTATGCACCTTCTATTTAGGCAGTACCTAACCCTTAGCTCTCAGAGCCCTGGTGTGCACTGGGGCCTTTAGGAATCTCTCTGTGCAGGGTTGTGCTGTGTGAAATCCCCATGTTAGGGTCAGGATGTCTTGTTGCAGTTAAACTCATGATACTGTCACAACGTGCAGATCATTAGTGTACAGCCATATCTTCCATAGGTGTACTCCTAAATTGTACCTGGCTTCTAGTTGGGGAAATGCAGGCTTGTGGATTGTTGTCTGGTTTGTTTTTTAAACAAATCTAGGAGTAATTTTTCACACTCCTCCTCAACATTTGTTGATTTTTTTTTGTTTCTATTTGTCATAAAGGTTGTGAATCAGATCAAATGCAGTAGAAGCAAAGCAAAGGAAGCATGGACTGTGACCCTCTGTGTAAAATCTCTGTATCTCTTTGTGAACCAAAAATCTGTCTCGTGTGATGCATCCTTGATCTTCAAACACGTCCCTAAAGCTATTAGCTAGGCCAAATTACTTCTGAACTTGTAGTATATGCTATCCAAACAGGCCACTTTTAGGCTAGCACATTAAAACCTCCCTTCCCCAGCCTTGTCTGAAGCAGACTGGCCGTTTTTCAGGTTCAGATCAGATCACATCAATCTCCCCTGCAAAGGTACCCCCAGCTCCCCTTCCCTGGAGCCCTGCAGCTGCTCCTGTGTGGCACATCAGGTGGCAGCTGGGCTGGGCTGCCAACCCAGCCTGGCTCCCAGCTCCCCCATTAGTCGTGCCCTGCAGGGTGCTGGGTTTGCTGCTCCCAGGGGAGCCCAGGGACAGAGTTTCTGCCAGCTCCCAGACCTCAGAGGGCTGGAGGCTCTGGTGTAGCTAATAGGGAAGCCTGGAAGAAATGGGAGATTTGAACATAGAGACACAGCCCGGGGCCTGAGCCAGTAGTCTGTCACTTCTCCTCCTCCTCATCCTGCTCCTGAAAAGATGCACTGGAAAGATGCTCCTGGAAAGATGGATTCTGCAACCCTGAGTGGACAGTCCCCCTGTTCACAGCTGTGGCTGCAGTGGAGGCAAAAAGGTTGCTAATGATAAAATGTGTGTTGAAGACAAGGGAAAGGGAGAGAAAGGACATGTGGAGAGTGACCTTGAAAGCAGGGGATGGGAAAGTGTCAAGAGAAGGGACAACAAGCAGGCTTTGCTGCACAAACCTGCCCAGAAATGTGCAGTATCTCCTGTGTGTGACACAGCAAACCACAGCAGAGCTGAAGTGTTCCCTTCCATCACAGCTCATCCTGGAAGGGGTAACACCTGTTTAGTTCCTCTGAGAAGGCTCAGCTTTGCAAAGACTGGGAAACACGACCCTAGATAGATTTCAACAAGAGTATTTTTGCACAGTTGGGCAGAGCAGCCTTTGCTCAGCTTTGAACAGTCCTGTGATAACCATCTATGTGAGCATCCTCTGTAGCACTGACCAGTGCCAGACCAAGCTAGGCAGAATACTGAGAATAACTCTATTTTTCTTTTTCTCTGTAGGTATTTGTAAAACTGATCCCGTCATCTGTTTAAAATGGGTACTGTAAAATGATAATTTGTACCAAAATAATTAACAAGCAGACAGATGAATATTTACAGTTTATACACAGATTGAATATGAATATTCTTCTATCAGGAAAGTGTTTTCTGGTACCTGTTTGCCAATTGACTGTATCTCTGTGTCCTCTGGACAAAAAAAATGATGGGTTTTAGGTAGTGATATTTGTATTTTGAATGTGAATGTTACATTTCTTCCTAATTTGTCAAAACAGGAAAGAAAAGCCTAAGTAACCTTTCACTATAGCAATTTTTTTTTTTTTCTGGTGTAGGTAATATAATTATAGCTTAATTATCTACACATGTATTCAGTGCTTCACTGTATTTACACACAGAGCTCACTTTGCTCCTGATAGTTATGGACTAGTTTAAAACTACTACTCAGTGGAGTTAGTGCTGATTTACACCCATGTAACTGAAGAGAATCACAATTTTGTAATAGATTTAGTTCAGCAAATTGGTTTGGTTTTGAAAACCCCTTCAAGATCTGCTTATGTGGAGTGATTCCCATCCATCTGATTGGAAATCTGTGTATCCCTTCCTCACCCTCTCTCTCATCTCCCCATCCCTTTCTGCCACTTCTGGTAGTTGTAAACTGGCACCTATGACCAGTTCTGACACTGTAAGAGTCAAAAATGAGTCAGAAGTTCTGAGTTCTTGCTCTTCTCTCTTCTTAACTTTTCCCCCTGCAGAAAGTTGATTTCATTGTCGTGTAGGAACCTTCTGTTCAAACAGAAGGACGTCAGCTCTGCATTTTTACACTTTTCCCTTATCGTTAGTCTGAGTTACAGATGCAAGTGGTTTGTGTGCCAAGGAAAAGGGATTGATTCAGTCCCTGGTATTTCATGCTGCTCTTCTTGCACACCTCTCTGTCCCTTATGTGCCTGTGGTAATCCCTACAAACTAGAAAACCTCACCAGGTAAATCCCAGTCAAGGGATGTGGTGCAGGATTTGGATAATGCTGTCTGAGTCCTGGAATGAGCAGAGTTCAGGCAGACTGAAAGCAGAGCCAGCATGGCCAGTGTGAACTAGGCTGGGAAGTTAAAATGTGCATTCATGTTCCACCTGTTACTTGTCAGGGTGGAAAAGGTTCTATTACCAATATCATTGAAAAATGGTAAACATATATGAGTGCATGGATAGATACATCTTTAAATATGAATTCCACACTTTAGATATTTGTTTGGTCTAAAATACAAATTCACGCCCCAGAAGAAAAATAATAGTTGAAACCTTGTCAAAATAATTTGATGGCAAGACCTTCTTTCTAGTCTTTGAATAATGAGCCTCAGGGGGTGAAAGCATCACATTGGTAAAGGTAATCCCTAGTTCTAGACATTTTCTGCTGTAAACCTGTCCATCTGTCTGAGGACAGTGATACTTGAAGTGACTTCTCAAAATCTGCACTTAAGAGAAAAATTTATGTAAATGAATATTTTAATACAAGAATAACTTTTAATTTCTCTCTTTCATTATTAAATCATAAGTGATGAGACAAAGTGCAAGGGAAATTTATAACACTACCTTGTTGAATTAGAGAGAAAATTGGGTTTCATGTTATGGAATTTTGAATATTTTTGGTACTTTTTGCCATTTGTGGACAAGTTTTGCCTCTGACAGGGATGTAGCGTCGTGAGATTGGATGTCACAGAATTGAGATGTCACAGAATGCTGCAGAATTTATTTTATGCTCTAAATTCTTACCTAGACTCTGGTCAATCTAAATACCACTATAGAAGAAGTAAACTAAAAGGACTGTATTCCTCACCTTCTTCCCAATGCAGTTCTTCCTTGGAAGTCTCTATACATTTTTCAAAACTTTGTTAAGTTTAAAGATAGCTTTGTTAAAGTTGGCTAGATTTTCAGTGACATTGACCTGTAGGAAACTCCATATATCCCACAAACGTCCCTAACTTTTGTGTGTTATTCCTGAAGCCCCTAAAAATGACAAACTAAAAAATCCAAACCAAACTTTGTTTGATGTTCATATTAGTCACCTGCTTGCAGACTTCTCTAATGGATTGCCTCTTCAAACTGTGCATTTTACTTCCTCTTAATCTTCCCTCATGGGCTTGGGCTCAGGGGACAAGAAGGATCTGTGGCATGTGCTTATGTGCATAGTGATGCTTTTTCTTGGTGCAAATTTTGCCAGAAGAGGTCTCAGATTGGCAGACCTTCAGTGCAGTGAATTCATTTGTCTAATATTTGGATTTGATCCACCAAGAGGCAAAGTCTCACCCATTAAGTACCAGGACATTACTCTCCTTGTAAGCTCAAGACTTTGTAGGATTAGACAGAACCTGCCTGAAGAACCTTTGGTCTGTGACCTGTGGTCTCAGGCACATCATAATACCAGTTCAGTGAAAGTGCTTGAAGATGATTATATTTTTTCCCCTGACTAAAGCTCTTCAATTAGGAGGTAAGTCATTTCTCCTGAAATAAATGCTAAATGGCTTGACTTCACATTTTGTAGTTGGTATGTGTTGAAGTCCAGAGGAGACCTATTTCTGTGCAGAATATGTCAGTTTCCCAATAATGATCTCCTGAAAGTCTCCATTTATACAGGAAAATTATTTTACTGCTTTTAAAGGAAGCTGTTGCATTTATGGATTCTGGCAACTTAAATCCACCATTAATGGGAGAGAAGAAGCAATAGTCAGATTAATACACTTTTTCCTCTGTGCATTATGCTGTTTACCTAATCACAAGTTCATGGAGGGAGATAATTCAGAAGAAAATGTATCACATGAATTTTGGATGACAGCCTGACTTCCCATAACTGGCTAACTAACATTAACTCTGAAATTGTATTTCTTGATGGGAAAATCTGAAAGAAAAAAAGAGTACATAGGATAGAGGCATTGCTTGTTATGGTCTAACAAACACCTTCCTCCAGATCCTGGCAGGGCTGGCAATAATGGTGTAAGGCTGGAAGGGGCAATGTGCCCCAGCTCTGGGGCTGCTGCTGAGTCACACATCTCATCCTCATTTCTGCTAAAGGTGTGAGCAGATCACAGCCACCCCGTGGAATATTACATGGAATAAATCTTTGCTTGTGGGAAGAGCTCTGCTGACTTGTCAGACTTGACTTGTGCTCATATAAATAAGAGCTTCAGGACTGGGGTGATGTTTGCAGAAGACATCACCTCCCAGCTGTCCAAGTTTGTGGTATAGCAGTTTTCCTATTTAAAGGAAAAGATCTTTCCTCCTTTTCCTCCCTGAAACATCACCTTAATTGTTTTCTAAAGCAACTTAAAGTCGTGCCATTTAGATCACTGACTGTTGTCTCGTGTTAGATGTCAAGGAACTGTCTCAGTATATTTTGATTCACTTGATTTTCACTGATACCTACTCAGAAACTTTTAATGCTGTGGTTAAAGGGGAGTGTACAGAGGACTGAAAAGATTTGTAAGGACCCTTTTGACAAACTCAAATGAGAGTGTGTTGCACCTGACACTTTGGTTGTATTGGTCCTCAAAACAAATGGTTGATGAGAAATAATTTCTGTGCACAGGTGAATCCTTCTTGCCTAATAAGCCAGGCTTCCCTATGCTTGTGTGTATGTGTGAATGTAATGTTGTTTAAACATCATCTAAAATATGATAAGCAGTGAATAAATTAAGAATCTGTTTGTTAAACTATGCATATATTTAAACACAAAATTAAGTTGTGTGTATTTGGTTGAGATTAAATATGGAAATGTTTTTACCAAGTAAGCATGGGCTCCTCTATTCCCCCACCCCTGCTCAGTGCAATCTTTCTAATGCTGATTTTTTTTTCTTTTCTTTTTTGCCCTTCATTGACATTTCTTTTAAAAAAAACATGGATACTTGTCCATGCCTCTGCTCCTTGTCATGCACCTTCATTTCTGGGTTCTGTTCAGCTTCTTACCTATAGCCCCAGGCATTGCTGTCTGCTCAATAGTTTCCAACCCCTGTAAAGAAGAAACAAGATGACGTACTACTTTTTAAACATAAACCACACATGACTAAGACCCAATAATTCACTCGCTCCTGCTAGGATGCTGAATGATTAAGTCTGACATCAGTCAGTGCCAGTAGTGTATTTTTGATAAACCATAGTTGTCTGCTGCATACTCCAACATCTGTATTTTTCACACCAGAGGCATCTGTCTTGTTCAAGAAAATGAGAGACATGTAGCACACTGCTCGTGCAAGTAGTAAAACTGATAGAAACTGTACCAGTTATCATTCTCCATAGAGCTCCTTTCCTAAGTGATAGCAAATGACATATTTGGACCACTTTTTATAGAAACCATTTCAGGGAACATATTCTTATGACCTGCTGTGAAACTTGTGGAGATCCCTCCTCAGATGCAACAGCATCTACAAGTGGCTGAAAAAAAAAAAAAAAAAAAAAAAAAGAGCCCAGGAATTAATTAAGCTTGTCACTACTATTTCTCACAAGATAAAGATTTTTCGTCTTCACACACCAATATATTTAGATATCTTTAGAAATTTAATCCACTGAAGGAGGTCTCAGAAGTCCATGTTCCTTGGAAGCTACAAACATGGATTTTTTTTGTATGGCATAAATTGTCTATAGTTTAAATAAATATGATCAAATAAATTTGACCCTGTCTCTTTATGAGTGATGCAGGAAGAACTGCAATTATTTATTTCAGAAATGAAGCTGAACTAACATTCTTGGTGAAAATCATCATTCTAATCATACTGATTTTGTTCCTGTTTTCTGTCCCCATATCATAAGTCATGGACCACAAATCACTGAAGTTTTATTGATTTTTGTGTCTGCAAGCACAAAATTACAATAGTCAGAAGTCAGGTATCTCCTTCTCTCAATATCCTTCCTGTGCACACCAGCATTATCTTTTTATCAAGCAACCTCATTGTTATTTCATATTTATTAAAAAAAAAAAAAAAAAAAAGAAGTCAGTATTTAATATTCCTAATCCATCTTAATTTAAAACAGACTTCCAAATTTAACCTCCTGGAACAAAGGTGAGAAAGAAAAGGTGCTAACCTGACACTTTCGTGTTGGCAAAACCAGAACGGCAGCAAAAAAGAATCAATTTCCTATATTAAAATTAAAAATCATAAAGTCATAATGCTGTGACTTAGCAGTGTTTACCTCTGGCAGTGCATTTGCAGCCAGTATTTAGCAGCGTCAGCACTCTGTCTCCAAAGGAGATTTTTCAGGTTTTACTGGGAAGGAAATGCTTGACTTTGATCACAGTTAAAATGATGGCATAGTTGGTCGACGAAATATTGCAGATAGTTAGAAAAGGCAACTGCTTTGGAGTATGTCCTTTAAACTCTAATGGATCAGTTAATTCCCCAGAATATTTACTGGGAGAAGTCCTAAAAGGGTTAAGAAGCTGCCATAAGAATGGCTAAAAATGATAGACTGGAAGAAAAAGAGGTAGTAAAAATTGAAGGATATAAAAAAAGCAGAGGAATGTGGCTGGGGAATAATAAAATAAGAGAGAGAAGTTAAACCAGTGACCCTTGTCGGCAGTGAAAAGCGGGAGATTAGAAAATGTTTCATGCTAATTTCCATGGAGATTTCTTTAATTTATCGAAAATTACTTTCTTCTGCTTTGATTTGTCCAAGTGGCTGCCCCCTCGCAGCTTTTTCGGGGTGGTCCTACCCGTCACGCCGTGCTGAATGTGGGCCTCGTTTGCCCCCACACTGGGCCAAAGCGTCGAGAGATTACTGAAGCGTCTCTGACGTCTCTATCAGCCTGTGCCACCACAATGCCCTGCTCCCTTTTTTTCCCTTTCTCTCCCGCTCTCGCCTCTCCCCTCCGTAGCAGAGTCTTAGGATTCCTGTCACATGATGGCTTCATCGGGGGCCCCTTGCTGGAGCGTTTTCACCCTCCTCCTGATCCGTTCAGCTTGGCTCTCTCTGCTGCCTGGCATATCAAAGGAGATTTGTGGGTCACTGAGCCATGGACGCGGAATATAAAGTTATCAACCTGCCTGGCAGCGTCGGAACAACAAACCCGCCCCCACCCCAGCCATCATTTACCATCTTCATCCCTGGAGTGGCAGGAAATTGTTAGTCTCTCTTACAAATGTATATTGAAGGCATTTAATTTCTAAAGGATAATCAGGATGTAGAGGTACCAGCTAAAAGACCTTAAATATTGCATCTCCTAATAGGGCACTTCAGATTATAGCATGATGTAGTAAGATGAAGAAGCTGCTTATAATTCCAATTTTAAAGACACAGGCTAATACTAATGACAAACTGGTATTTTTGCAGAATAATAAAGTAATTTGCCTAACGTTTCCAACCTTGTCACAGATAATAAATGGATATATTTGATTACAAGCATTCTGGGCTAGTGGAAATTGATATCACTTCCTCAGTCTAGCTTAGTTGAGGATTTGATCCAGACTATTTATTTGGGGATTCAAAGAAAGATTCATTACAATAATGTTTCTAAATGTGGCCATTACCATCATTTGAATCATCCCTGTCCAGTTCCTTTCTGAGCACTGGGACTGTTTAGCTCTCAAGTGAGTAATCCTGGTATAAGTGCCAAGATTCAGTCTGGAGATTGCATTGAGTGTCCAAAAGGATATGGGGAAAGAAGGCACCGGGTACCTGCAAGGGGTGAGGAGTTGAGTGCAGCAGCAGCAGGGTTAGAAATACCTGCCTTGTAATGTCCATTGTAGCCCAATTAGAAACAGATTCTTTTGATGTGGTTTGGAACTGTTGTGGGGGCTCTGAGCACCTTTTAAAATGAGTCCTCATTAGTCTCTTCAAAATCAGTCTTTAAACTGTGGCCTTAAATGTCTCCCTGAGCTCCCTCTGTACAGGGAACTTGCATATTAAAGATCTTCTTTGTGTGCCAAGCTCAGGGCTCTGCCTGCAAGGTGGCTCACCTGATGGATGGATACACCAGGTACCGAGCTCTGGGGCAGCAGAGACAGCTCTCTGTAAGGCACTGCAGCCCTCTGTAAGGTCCCAGGGAAATAATCCCGAGGGAAGGTGGGTAATGGATGGTGCCAGGAACATTGGAGGGAAAGTCAGTGTGATACCAGGAGCTCGTGATGGCTGGAGAACAAATTCTGATAAACTATAGATTCTGTAACCCCTCTAACCATAGCTTTGTATGTGCTTGACAGGCAGGAATATGAGCATTTCTCCCCAAATCTCAGAGCAGGAAGATGTACTTAAAAACGCTGTCCAAACTCACAAAACCTGTGCTGAGTTCAGTGCTGTTGTGGTGTATCACCTGCTATTTTAAATACTCAGCACATCTCTTAAATCTGTTCACTGCTTGTGTCTTCTTCTCTGATGCAGCAGAGTCTCCTAATATATAACTCTGCATATTTCCCATATAAATAAAATGCCTTTTTGACTTTTAAAATACATGTATCAGCATTCCTTTTCATGAGTAAATTGTGGCTTTATTGACTTTCTTATTTCTGTCTAGCTTGGCTGGCACTTAATATATTCATTCTTCCCTTTCTAACCATCACCATCTCTGTTTCTTCTCCTACTTAAATCTAGGCTACATAAATGATTTTAAATTCCCTCATGATCAAACATGATCATGCAGAGCTTGAAGTCAGAGAGAATGTTAAGTGTTCTCTAATTAATTGCATAAATGTGGAATGCAAAAATTAAGTGTTCTCTGGTAATTTCTGTGTGCAGTAGGCTTCCTCAATATGTGCTAGATTATAAAAGCTCACATGGGCTCGGGGTGCTGCCTATTAACAGTTCATATGACACTCATTTTCCAAGGGTGGTCATGGTTCTACTTTCTTTTAGTGATTCCAAAGTTTTCCAGTGCATTAATAGAGGAATATCTAGAACACAGGGGTTTTTTTTTATGCCTGTTATGTATATGCTTAACCTTTTCCCTTTAGTTCTGTGTGCAAGCACATGTATAAAAGTGTACCTGTGTGCTCACATATTGTATTCACACATGATTGACAAAAAAACAACATGTACATGGCTATGATGCTGTGGCTCATTACTTAACTAATTCCAAATATGTGTGACATACTTTTTAGAAGAGTTTACAGCTGGGCACACCTTTCTCTTTCAAAACTGATCAATTACAGCGACTGCTCTGTTTGTGTTTTAAGAGGCAAACCTTTGTAGTACGTGCCATTTTGTTACTTATGTTAGAAAGGAATGCTTTAATCCCCTTAGAAGTTAACCTTAAAAAGGAAACATCTACCTTATTGTGATATTGACCTTGTTCTGGTAAAATGCCATGTTTTCCTTTACCTACATCATGCTATCAGTGCGAGATGTTTACATCAAGGATAAGGTTAAATGTTTCTTTTTGAGGTCACTTACTCCAGTTCTTTCTATGTATATCTCTGAAAAAAAGAGAGCAATCAGCTTGACTAACAAAGCAGCCTGCACGAGCTGTACCAAATCCATCAATTCTTTTGTGTAAAACTTACCCTCACTTTGACGTTCCTGTCCGGGCAGCACTCAAAATGCAAAGCAAGTTGTGGTTAAATCCAGTAAGGTTCTCACAGAAGCTTATGGAAACTTCTGTTTTGCATAGTTTCCACAAGTTTAAACTGCCCACGTTGGTTTTAAATCTTCATCCATTTTAGGGTCTCCTGAAGATGTCAGGCATGGGTTTTATTTTTAACCGAAATCTCCAGGAATATTAGCTTTTGCTAATTTTGCTATTTTCTGTTTGATTTGGAAAATCAGCTCATATTCTTTCTGGAAACTAAAGGAAGGAGAAATTAGAAGACAAATTGATTTTTTTTTTTTTTTTTTTTTTTTGTGAAAATTTTGAGTGTCTGAAAATAGTGAAAGAGTTTTGCAATTGCTTTGGTTCCTCCATAAGAACCCAGAATTTAATATTTTCTATTTCAGATTCAGTGCAGACTTAAAAATGAAACAGAAAGTAAATATTTAGGGATTTCTTCATCTTACTGATTTATTGCCCTTGAAATGAAATTTTATATGCAGAGTATGCTAAAGGATTTTTTTTAGTAAGATATTTCAGTGTTTACCATGGAGAGGAAACCAGACTAGATCCATTTGTATTGAAATTCAATTTTCTAAAACATTGCTGAATGTTCAGATTTCAATTTTCATATGACAACTGTTCACAAATAGAGAAAATTCCAGGTTTCTTTTTCAGCGCTTCTCGTCACAGAAGACTTAAGATACACCTGAATAATTTGTGGTAAACTTTGTAGGAACAGAAAACCAAAAAGCCACAATTAGAAATCAAAAAGCCTGTTCACATCAATGGATTTCTTCCAGATAAATTTGAGATCTCACTCTAGTGTTCAGTAGTCCTTATTTTTTTCCCACAAGACAAAACCAAACTGTAAGACCAAGAATTCTGAATTCATTTAAAGGCAGCTTAACATAGTAACAGGAAACTATTTTCCTATGCATTATTTTTACTGAATTGAATATATCTCATTCACATCTTCCCCATTATTGTGTTAATACTTACATAGTGTGGCCGATTTACCTTGATGAAAAAGAGAAGCATTTATGAAAATGTGAAATTTCATACCCGTCTTCACTCTACCTCACTCATTTTGATCAGTTCTAATTATTTTGATGATATGGCCCCAATAAAGATCATAGAGTAGTGCAGTCAGCATTTGATGAACCTGTAACTTTAATGAAATGTAGTACTGTATTATCCCTACAGCTAAGCTGAAATCTCCCAGGAAAATATTGTTCGCTGATTTTATTCTCTGAAATACGATCTAAAAAAACCCAAAGCAGTGCAAGTGGTGTATAAAGACTCCTGCAGCATACCTATGCCAGCCTCTCTTTCCCTGCATGTATTGTGGGCTAACATAAACACAATTAAATGAAGTATTTCCTTCCTTTGGGATCTTAGGATAGCAGCAGTTAATAATAGAGCACTGCATTTCATTACAGTTTTGGGTCTGAGGCTGCAGAACTTAGATATGGAGAATATCAAATGGAATAGCCAGGAGAAATAGTCAGCAGAACTGATTACCTAGAGGAGTGCCTCTGTGTGTTTTCTGCATAATAATTTCACCAATTATTCTTAATTTAGTTGATGAGTTGACTTAATTTTTTTTTTTTTCCTTCTGAAAACAGGGCATAAAATGTTTTTCTATACTTATATATGTCCCAATTCTGGGTCGAGATGTTTGCTGTGAAGAAGGACATTATCTCCCTGGAACCTGTGTGTGTGTGGAATGTGGGGGAGAAGGGATGTGCAGCTTCCTGACCCCCAAGGTACTGCTTCCTAAGGATGTGATTGAGCCTGGCTTAGCAAGGCAAGGGAGATTTAGGAAAGGGGCTGCTGGTGCTCCAGGTAACTTGTGTGGTGGAGCTGGGAGGGTTGTGGCAGTGCAAGGACTTCAGGGATAACCAAAGAACCTCTTTGCTGGAGAGGAAAAAAGGGTTGTCACCTCATAGCCTGGAGAGGAAAAAGGGTTCTCAGCTCAGAGTCTCTGTGCAAGGAGCCTGTTTTTTACTGGGGTCATCTCAAAGAGAAGTGAAGTAGAACAGCATGGTGGTGGGCATGGATATTCTGCTGAAAACATCATGCCAGCAAGAGGTTGGGTTCTCAAATAAGTGGCAGCTTTTTGCTGATGTGGCCAGATCTGGCCCATGGCAAGGAGTGTGCATTCATATCTTGTCCCTGTCACTGCAGCATCATCCAGGGAACCACAGCTGGGGGGGACAGTCAGTGCTGGGCTTCAAACACCCAACCCACCCCAACACCTGATGTCTTGTGTTTGATTTTGAATCCCACACAAACTATTTCTGGGAGAGTCAAGAAGTCAATATTTAGAGTGTCCTTAAGTGGGCTTTGCTGGGTTTATTTAACTACATCAGAAACACTGGAAAATAAATTAATCTGCCTTATTTGCAGGAAAGTCAATTAGGCCAAATATAGTTCTGGATTTGGCAGAGGCATTCTTAATTAAACAAACCACAGAAAAAGTGATGTCACAGAAAACTCAGTTTTAGCACTGTGTTACCAAAAAGATGTTAAATGTAGCCAGTGTGATAGTTGTGGAAATTCTTACTATTTGTGTCCTAATACCTATATTAGATAGTTCTCACTTTTCTCTCTCTAAAATTTAGAACAGTACATGGTTGAAAAGTGCAAGTCAGTAGTTGATTACTGTGAGAATGGACAGAATATTTGATGTTTTTAACAGCAGTGAGGTAGATGAGTGAAGCAAGAAAATTAATGAATTTGAACCCTTTGAAATATTTATTCTATGTATTTCATTGATTTTGAGAAAAAAAAAGTAAGACTGTATTCATGCTGGTGTAAGTCTGAAGTAATTGCACTGAAAGAATAACCTGCAGATGATTTAAATTAAGTATAAAAAGAGTTACAATCTAGTCACATATTATTTGGGAAGATTTCAATTAGTGTGTTTCCTTAGTCAACATGAATCTTCAAACCATTACATTTTTCCCCTTTTTCAGCTTTTGTGATTTTTTTCTTTTTTTTTTTTTTTTTAGTCACATGCAATGAAATATTCTTCTTCACATATTTAAATGTGAAGAACACAAATAAGAACATAGTAGTTTTGAATCTGGAAAACTTTTGTTTAAAACCAGTCAAGCGCCCCAATGGCAGAAGAATTTGACAAAGCTGGCAAATCTGAAGGCCCCTCAAGGGGAAGGTAAAAAAAAAAAAATGAAGTTACTCCAGCTGCAAAGCCTGATCCCAGAAAAATAGGGCAGTATATTCCTTAAGCTCTGCTCTTGGACTGCCCAAAGAAACTTGAGATTTATTGTTTTGAACTTTAGCTCTTGGTTGGTTGTGTGTGTCCCTGCCCAGGTGAAGGGAGGCATGTCCATAGATCCGAGCTCACGGAATGTCCCAGCGCTCCTGTCCCAGAGATTCCTGTCCCAGCGCTCCTGTCCCAGCGCTCCTGTCCCAGCGGTGATTCCTGTCCCAGCGCTCCTGTCCCAGCGCTCCTGTCCCAGCGGTGATTCCTGTCCCAGCGGTGATTCCTGTCCCAGCGGTGATTCCTGTCCCAGCAGTGATTCCTGTCCCAGCAGTGATTCCTGTCCCAGCGGTGATTCCTGTCCCAGCAGTGATTCCTGTGCCGGCGCTCCGCGTCCCCAGGAGCCTCGGCAGGGATCGCCTGGCTGCAAACCAGGAACCTGGCAGCAGCTCAATCCCTTTCAGCAAAGTTTTCATGATATATTATTACCCATAAGGGAACTTCACTTCCTTTAGTAGAACAGTGCAGCATCTCATTTTATTCAGTTCTTGTCTTCCCTCTGTCCTCTCTCTCTCTCTTATCATTTTCATATGCTGTTGTCTATCAGCTTTCATGGGAAGATTGCTGTTTCAGAAGATTAAGATGAATCTAATTTTATGTTTCAAATCCACATAAAACACGGATAGTTATGGAAGCTCGGACTCATTGTGACAGCAAATTCAGCCTCGAATGCCCTGCAGGGAATTATGTCTTAACATGTTGTATCTCTTTTTCAATGCCTGCAAGGCTATTTCTTCATCACCATGTAAACTGCATGGTGGGGAATGCCAACAAAAAATAAGATGCAGTGGAAGATAAAAATTCAGTGTAAATAAGGTGTAAGATAGACAGTAAGCTACAAATGGCTTGTTCTATTTAAACCTACTGGGTGGAAAACAGAAACGAGGGGCACATTTCTGATTATCTCACAAACTTAAAAAAAAAAAAATCTATTTAATATTTGTTGACAGTATCAGTAATATGCATTGGAATTCAGCTCACTGGTATTTGATGCAGTTAAAAAACACACAAAAAAAATACACAACATAAACCAGCATTATATTTGTATGTGATGGTAAATGTTTGTTTCTAGCACAATTCCCTTTGGGAGAGGTGGGGGATGGGGGGTGGTATGTGATTCTGCTTTTTCATTTGCAGCAATCACTAATTTCAGATGAGTTGTTAGACCACACGCGAGTAATTTTCCTAAACAATGGCTTCAATTAGTGGTCAGATCCAGCTTGTTGGTGTTTTACCCTGGTCTGTACAATAGACATTTTGCAGATGTCATGCAGTGTTCTTCCAACAGCTGTGTGAGATTTCCTTCTGAAGAAAGTGTTCAGCAAAGGGAAGTTGGGGGGCCCATTTGCAGAGATGCAGGCCTGTGTTTGAATGTTTAATTACAGAGATTGCAGGCAGGGCTGCTGCTGCCTGCCACCACTTAGCACTTACACAGAGGGCTGAGTGAGGAGTGGGGTAATGCATTTGAGAACATGTTTGTTAAGACTAACTAGTAATTCATTTTGGCTGTCATTATTCATAAAGCTGGATGGGATTCTTCCCTACATATGCACCAAAGAAATAAAAAGGAGTTTTCACCCCCAAAAAAATTATCTTTTAATTATAGTGAAAGCAATTATTTTAAAAATTATATATATTAAGAAGATATTGTTAAATATTTTAACCAAACCTAACTATATAAAATCATCTTTTTAACAAATATTTTACAGTTGGGTATTGACTTCATTGAGAAAAAGTAAAGATCACTTCAGTCAGAACTTCAGCACAGAACAGGGAATGTGAAAACATTTAGGCAGGATCCCTAACTGTATGAATGGGGGAGGTGTGGCTTATTAATATGGATCTATGTATTTATGCTTGAATTAGTGTATCTGAGAGAACAAATGACTTTGTGCTGGACAGGCTATATACACAAAATTACTTCTCTTGTGACAAGAGAAAATGGAACATAAAATCTAATAGACAATAAATCTGGTTTATATCTTCCTGTCTCTTTAATCAGGAAAGAATCTGGCTATTTTTAACTATAGGGTCCAATTATAAAGTGAAATGTAATGTTCTTTCTTTATCAAAAGTGTCAGGAAAATATTTTAAGGGTCAAATCCTTAGCCAGTATAAATTAGGAGAGTGGGCTGATTTGTACCAGCTGAAAATCTGACTTTACATGTCTTTAAATTTTCAGATTTATCTAGCTCCTGAAGTGTGTCTGTATGCACACATCTCTCAAAAAGACTTTTTTTTTTTTTTTTTTATTATCAGCCTATTGTTTGGAGGCAGTAGATTGTAAAACACATTTCCAAAATGTCTCATGGATATGTTTTGTCAAATTTATTGATGTGAGTAGTGTTGAAAATGATGTTAAAACTCATGGGTCCACAGAATTTAATAGAGCTATTGATTTAAGCAAGCGTAAATTTAAAAATAATTTGGCAACTTGGTTACTGGATCATGGAAAAGTAGTGATGAGGGGACTTTGAGAAGGGGGACATGGCCTGAGAAGAAAGACCCAAACAGGGCATTCTGCTTGCTCAGGTGCTTTGGTTGTCACTGGCTCCTGGGTAGCAAGAAAAAAACATGTGGTTAAGCATTCTTTTAGTTAATAAAGATTTAAGACAAGCAGTCTTAAGTCTTGAGTCTGCTAAGTGATGTGTGCATTATTAATAATTTTTTTAAGTTGTTAAAAATACCTAGATATCAAACTCCAAATATCTCCTTCCTCTGTAGGCTCCTCACAGCGTGCTGCAATTGGATGTGTCAGATATTATGGTCTGAGCAGCACTGATAAGCTCAGTTCTCCAATGTGAAATCTCCAAAAACACAGAAGAGAGAACAGAAGCTTGGTTGAGTCACTTGGTAGTGCTTTCCTTTGCCTCAGCACTAGGCCAAAACTAGGATGGCTGTTTGCAGCTGGAGGCACTTTTATTCTAAGATGAAATGCCT
Organism: Muscicapa striata striata; assembly: GCA_030060385.1. Lineage (NCBI taxonomy): Eukaryota > Metazoa > Chordata > Aves > Passeriformes > Muscicapidae > Muscicapa > Muscicapa striata. The sequence continues at coordinate 1,593,464 of JAREIS010000143.1, forward strand.
GTGTGCTGGTGGTTATTAATGAATCCCCAACACTCTTCCTGAGAGCCTTAGCACCATCTCTGTTCCACCAGGTAACCTGTGCTCCTCTGGAAAGCTCCCTCTCCCTTCCTGAGGGCACAGCTTTGCAGATGCTGGCATCAGGGCAATCTCATTAGCAGCCCCACGCCTTTGAAATTGGCTCCCTGTGCAGGAACACTCGAGTGAGAATCTCATCATCAGCTCAGCTCTGGGAGCTGGCTCTCCCTGCAGCCCAGATCAGGAGGGATGGTGTGCTGTCACTCTCCTGAGGACAATGGCAATTCAGGCTCCACAGTGATGAGTGCCCTGCATTTTGCTGTTATTGTAATAACAACAATTGTTTTCATTATGCCTTGAGAATTCTCAGTAATAACAAGAACTGGAACATTTCAAGACTGACCCCGTTCTCGTGATTTCCTGACCACATATCTTTGGGACAGGCCCAGCTGAAGTCCTGCTGAAAATTTGCTTCATTAATTACCAGGGATCAAAACAGTTGGCTGGTGTTTTGGTGCTTTGTTTAAGGAGGTAAGAACTGGGAAGAAAAGGATGTTATTTGCTACTGGAAAAATTTGCTACACCATTTCAGTGTTACTGAATGGCATAATTCAAAGGACCAGCAGAAATCCTTTTTTCCAGTTACTGCTTTATGACACCAATATAACCTTCTATGAGGATTTGCAGAAGTACAGGTACACCCTCTGTGGAAGTTGTGCAGGTTATAAAGAATTTTTCCAAAAGAGATGAAAAATAAAATTCTGGAGTAATTTCATCTGCAAAGATGAGTTAATTTACAGATGAGCTTATTTTATCATTCCTTTGGCCCGCCCACCCATAACATCAGCTATGTTTTTGTATGAATCTAAGAAATGAGCTCTCCTCTGAAAAATACTCCCATTTTTCCTAGCCCAGCCTACACACTCTTACAGAACACCATTAGTAGTGTTGTTCTATATATGCAAAGACAGGATATGGGTTTTTTTCCATACTTTTAGCTAGTGCCACTTAAAGTTTTGTAGATGGAGCCGGAGCCATGGTGTCTAGGAGGCCAAGCATTCTGACAGGCTTGCTTAAGTGCAGCAATTCAAGTTTCATAGCCAGCTACCCAAGGGGACTGTGTGCTAACAGCATCCTCCTATATTGGTTCTGTATGTTGGGAAAGTCACAGGAAGTAGAAATGAAATCGCCAAATACCCCCGGGCCTCAGACCTCTGTGGTGGCATCACTGCTGAAAAATAATAAAAATGATGCTAAAACATGCTATCCCCAGTGAACCAAATAGTCAATAAAGAACAGGATCTGTGCAGAATTGATTTTATTCAGTGAGATTTTGGCTGCTTATAGTATCAATTAGACTTGTATTAATAGGTACAATTTTGACTTTGCAGTGGCATTCATTTTAATGATGAAGGTTATCAGTCAAAAAGTAAAGCAAAGATATTTTCTGTAATAGTTTCATAGTCTGGACCTTCCACAAGTTAATGCAGTGCACTCTTTTGAATGGATGTCTGCTGAGAAACAATCCTGCAGTTTGTCTCAGAGCTTATAAACCACTTTTTTAACAACAGAAGTTACCAAGGCACTGTGGTGACTCTGGTCCATACACTTCTCTGGGTAGGAATGAGCTGTTCCTTCCATTGAAATAGTCTGTATTGTTTGCAGTAAAACAGCATAAAAAAGGTCTTCCAAATATACCTCTGTGTGTGTGTGTGTTGGAAAGGGCAGGTGTAAACTTTACTGGAGAAAAGGTGGGTGCATGGGGGTATCAGACCATGCAGGAGGACTGCAATGCTCTTGGATGTACTGTGTGTGAAAATCAAATCTATATACACTTAATAGGTTAAAACAAAGAATGTGCTGTGAAGGGAAAGTTCCTCACTAAATAACTTCTGGATCTGGTCTACAATGTTGTGCTGTGTCCTAAAAGCCTCTAAAGGATCAGTCCAGTGGCTCATCTGTGGCACTGAGAGCGTGACCTGCTGGGCCCCAGACCATGCCTGGCTCTGCACACCCACTCTGGCCACAGCTTCACCTTCACCAGTGCAGCTGCACCTGCACAAACTGGGTAGGAGAAGGGCAGGAATAATTTGCACTGCCTATCTGTGATACAGATTACTTCCTCTAAAGAGCTGGGATAGTTTTATTGACCTTGGCTGCATGATTGGGAAAAGACTCAATGGTGGAATTTGTCCTTATGTGAATAGACTAGCAGTATGTTTTGGGTATTTTTTTGATATTCAGGGAGGAAGCTGTGAGTTTGTGAACTTTTAAAATTGATGCATGGTAAATTCTCAGCTGAAAATGGTCTTTAAAAAAAATAAATTGAAGTGCATAAGGACACTTCAGCCAGCTCCCCTCTCAATGAGCTCCAGTAAAAATAGCTCTGCTTGAACCCCCTGCACGGGGTTTTTCAAGCCAGATATTATGACAGAAGAAAGCAGGAGGTTATTTTAATGAAATGGGAATAGAAGAGAATGGAGTTTGGTTTCAGATGTTCTATGTATTGTGAGTCATCCCAATGCTTTTATGTTAGATTCCTGAGTTACACCAATCAATGAAATTGGCCTGTGCTTTTCTCTCCCTTTCTTCATTTAAATGTCAAAGTGAAATTCAAAGGCTTGTGCAGAACTACTTGAGTCATTCAGAAGATCACTGCCCCACTGGGGATTCTCTTTGTTTCAGCACTTGAACACTATTGGTTTTATTATCTCCATTCAGGTTTTGTGATTATTCTCATCCATAGCCTTCTAACAGCCATTAGAGATGCAGACAGAGAAAGAGTTCTGCCTCTGCATTGCATGAATAAATATAAATACTATTTTGTGACTTGTCAACAATATCTGCTAGTGATGCAATATCTAGCATATTTTGGGTACTATCAGCCCCATTTATGAGATACTAAGCCCCCTTCATCCCTCTTGGGTTCACTGACATTAACAGTTGCAAAGACCAGGTGTTTTTCACTACACTGGAATATGCAGAGGAACAATAATAATGATGATCACTAAAGTTACAAAGTATTTTAGCTCAGCTCCACAACAGCCACTAATTACTTCAGCTCTAAAGTTGCTCAGGGTGAGGTTCCACCTTACAAATCTTTTGATGGTTCAAGTCACTTGGTCTTTTCTGGATGACTTTGGGTCTTTATGAATAGCAGGAAGAACAGCAGGGAGAGCAGGAGCATGGGGCAGAATCTCTTAAACCAGCTCTTCCATCTAATCATTCATAGCAAGGAAATGGAGAAGAAATTCAGTGCCTAATTAGAGAGGCCTTGAGGGTTGTTGAATGCACTTAAAGTTGCAATTTTTTATGGTTAGGGGTTTGTTTGTTTGTTTGTTTTAAATAGTCTAAAGTTGGAATTGCACACATACCATGGACTGTGATATCTTCTCATTAAAACCTGATTTACAGTCTGCTGAAGTTATGCAGAAGTTGTTCCTTGCCTACATTATGGACTCTGAAGGAACTGCATAGCCTATTGATAAGGAATGAAGAGCTTGTTATGCCAGCAATAAGGCCCCACAGCTCAAAGCAAATTAAAATATCACTGCAACTTTTCATAAGGTTAAGGCAATATTTTTAATAATGAGATAGATGCATGTGCAAGTCTGAGCCACTTCAGCTGCTGCTGGTGGTTTATGTGGAAGCAGGTGGGGAGGAATGAAAGACTGTTTTGTGTTCAGAATGTAAAGCAGACTTGCTTCTGGTTCTTCTCTGGCACTGGTGTGACATCTTCTGGGTGGTCTTCCCATTGTTCATCCCTGTCATATCAGATCACCTGTAGGAGAAATCTTTTAATTAGTTTGCAGTTATGTTTGAGACAGATGAGCTTGGCAGGAGAAAGCATAGGCAGCAGTGCTGAGTTTTGAATTTGACTCTGAGAATCTGTGTTATGTTTTCCCTGAAGTGAAACCTGGTTTTCAGGTCCCTCTTGGAGCTGCTGGGGCAACCCTGTCTCCTGCACATTCAGCCTCCAGTTAAACAAAAGCTTCAGTAGAACACAGAAGTTGTGAGTAGGATGGAAATTATCAAGCCAATGGGGAAAGTGGTGCAGGAACAGAAAACAGACCTCTGAGCTGACTTAGACATATCATGTGTCAGTTAAACAGATAGCCCTGGTTTCTAACTCAGTTTCAGACAGGATTTAATTTTGTCCAGACTAGATAAGTAGTGATGATGTTTAGCTGTAGGCAGTGCAGTGGCAACTCATGGCTTCAGTTTATGTTTTTGACTAGGGGTAGTCTCTGGTTTTGTTCTGTCAGGGAGAAGAGGTCTGGAACTGGAAAGGACATTCCCTTTGCTCCTGGCAGGGAGTGGAATAACAAAGGTAATGTTCCACCCCGTTTTTAAATCCCGTTTTCTATGATATGGCTGAGTTGTAGACAGAGATTTGCCTCTCTCTCAATATGTTGTGATGTGAATAAAAGCCTTATGGATTCTGAGCAACAATGGGAACTTTGGAAGGAAACAACACTTTGCAATAGTGAACATCCCAGTTTTATGGTGCAGCGTGTGTGCAGTTTTTAAACCAATATGTTATCGACCATTCAGTATTAACCTAAGCTGGGGAAAGTGCTGCAGCAGATACAGCTATCACTTATTTTGGTACTTCCACGTGAAATTTGCTTGGCAATATCAATCTGCAATACAACAGTCATTAACCCTCATTAACCCTATACGAGTATGATCAAGACAGGTGTTCCCAATAGGACAAATAGAAGAGAGTCTTATGCAGTAGGCCATGAAGTAAGTTGAAAATTATCTCCAAATAAACTTTAAAGATGAAACTAAAATGAAAAAGCACAATAAAGTAAGGAAAGCATGGTAGTGCTGAGACAAGCAGTAATTTATTAATGTTTGTCTGCAGAAAAGTAAAGAAACTCTGCATATCTGTTTTGCTTAATTATCTGGTTGACCTCAGTGAAAAGAAAAGCTGGAGTTAAATGCATAACATTTCTCTTTACAGTATTTTTTCTCAGTTCCTTTCTTATGAGTACCCATGTGGTTTCTCTGCTTCTAAGCAGAGTGATAGCTCCAGTCATTTTAATAACCTCTGAGAAAGTGCTTCAGGACATATTTGCAGAGCTGAGGTTGCCATGCCACAGCCTTGTCTCCTTACCATGCTCCAGATATTGAACCTTCCCGTAACTACAATTACAACATAAACCACAAAATGTAGATTTACAGATTGTTTTCAACAACACCCATTCAAATTTACTTATATTTACACTAGAAAAATTAGGGTAAGTGCTATTGTGACCAGAGACAGAGACCGAGATCAATAACCAACCAATTCTTGGCTAATAAAGCACTTCTCTAAGGTCTATGGTTGCTTTATTCTGACTTTGAGGTTGGCCTCTAATGTCTTATCCATTGACTTTTCCCGTAAATATGTCTAATAGAGACCAAGCTGAACCCTGAGACAAAAAGATACACTCTGTTTGGTAAGAATTGCTAATTAACTTGGTATGTAAAATCTGTTGCTACTCTCTGCTTTTAGCTAGTCTTTGGTAGCAAATATGAATCTGTAACACAGGTATAAATGTCAAAAATTAATTCTAAATATATAGGCAGGGGTTTCCTAAAGTGGAAAGAAGTTCAAATCTACTTATTTCTTATCTTTTCAGTATGAGAATCTTATGCAGTAAGGAAAATGACTGCTGCAGAACACATTTGAGGTGGTGTAACAGGATATCTTTGTCATGGGCTCTGGTCATATATATTTTACATACATCGATTAAAAGATAAAAGGGTTTTGTTTTGCTTTGTTTTTGACAAGAGAAACGAGTTAGCATTGCCTTGCTTGTGCTAATCCATAGGAGCTATTAAATTAAAATTTAGGGCCTGGGTGTTTTTTCGCTGTGTTGCTCCAAGCCCCATCCAACCTGGCCTTGAACACTTCCCGGGATGGGGCAGGCACAGATTCTCTGGGCAGCCTGTGCCAGGGCCTCACCACCCTCACAGGGAAGAGTTTTTTCTTGATTTCTGACCTGAATCTCCTCTTTTTTCAGTTTAAAGCCATTCCCCCCACGTGGAGTGTGTTCATTAGGGCTGTTGGAGTAAAGAAAGGACAACCTCCAACAGTTGTTCTTGCTTTTGGTCTGGAAACAGTGGAAGACCAAAGGTTATGACCAGAAGGGTGCAAATTTCTGTGGTAATGGTATAGTCTGATGGGATACTTCATCTGAAGTAGCCTGCACGTGAAGTGATAGTGAGTTTTGCATTCCAAAACAGGCAAAGACCCCTTTGAAGGGTGTGTGGTGACACTGTGTGAGTGGGTAAAGCTGGTGAGGTTCCATCAGCACTGATGTCATGGTGGGTTACAGCAGCAAATCATGTTCCTCTTACTGAAAGTGTTAAACAGTACAGAAGCAAAATTGTTGTATTGTCAGATCAAAATGTTCTAGTTCAGATTCTCAGCTGTGATCAGCTGTGAGTACTTCAGAGCATCTCTAAGTCCTCCTGACATTAGAGCTGGGAGGATGCACCTATCCAGCCTGCTTTCACACCTCTGTGGGACTGGCAGATGAATGGAGACCTGCTGCTGTGGTTATCCAAATCTGGCACACTCTGCATTTCTTGTCTTGCTCATCTGCGTTGCTTTGCAGACTCCTCAGGTGGTAGGGCAGGTGTGTGACAGAGTGGATGCAAGTCCTGTCTTCAGAACACTGCTCCTCAGCTTCTAAAACTTGGAATGAAGAGTTTGGTGCCTTGCTGATCTAGACAAGAGAGCCTGATAAACTCAGCTTTGTAAGGGAAAAGGGGAGCTTGGTGAGGTTAAACCACTGGTTATACTTTAGTCCTTGTTCGGAGGGTGAGAGTATCACAAAAGATAAATCGTGCTACTTGTCAAGTACAGACTTTTGATAGGGTGAATTAATTAGGAGGGTGGTTTTCTTTGGTGGCTCCTCATGGTGCACATGATGTGACAGCACTTTCAGGGATGGTTATATCCCTCCTTTGCTCAGAATGGGGCTGTGCCTGGTATTCCAAACCCTCACATCTGTATCTGCCTCTGGAGCATTTAAAGTTTGGACAAAGAATGCTGAGCCTTAGGTCTGATGGAGTTTGGAAGCTGCTATAGAAAGTCAAACTGAAGTCAGAGAAGATTACCAAACTCAGACTTGTGGGTCTGACCCAGTTGTCTTGGATGTTGCTACTTTATCCAAGTGGATTCCACAGAGGAAGAGCAGCTGCTGGATTTTGCCTTCCAGGTGACAATATTCTATTCAAACCCATCCATATTAACCACTGAGAAGTGGTAGCTCATTCTTGCCATTTTCACTTGGGGTGTCATGCTCTTTCCAAGTGATGTGACTCTGGCAGAATTAGTTGTGCTTGCATGAGAAGATCTCTGTATTGTTACAGTGAACAAAGCAATTAATATGTCTTTAATTTACACCTAACAAAACAAAAAGCATGCATTTATTCCGTATGACACGTAGACAAATTTTTCTTTAAAAACAAAGTTTCACGCTGTGACTACAATTAGTGTAATTGTCAGCTCTTCTCTAAAAACAAATATGTATTAAGAGAAAAGCCAGTATTGTGCCCTCCTCTGGTGTGAAAATGAGACAATCAAAATCTATTGTAATTACCTCAGTGATATTATAATTAGCAACGATTAAGTTATTCCATGCTGTTTTATTCCTCTTGGCTACAATTAAAAAAGTATATATCTTTCTGTTGCACATTACCACTGATCATTTTACCTCCATACATGTCTCGTAAGTGGATAAATTAGAAGTAATTTTAAAGCACAACTCCGTTAAAACATATATCTTTCTATTTAACTGCTTTAACCCTTTGCAAGATCCCTACATCTTTTAACATCTGTGAAAAATAGCCTTGTTTGTTTGTTTTTAATACTCTGTGGGCCATTAAACCAAAACCATAAAATGTGGAGAGTACCCTACTTACTGGTAATAAATTATCTAGGTTTTCAAAAGTCACTATCCTAAGTGACAAATGAGTGATGCCAGAGATGTTTTGTAAGCAGGGACTCAGCATCACACCAAAATCCCTTTAGGATCTACATTCCTCCACCTGTAGCCCCTGTGGGTTTCTGGTGGGAGACCTGCTTTGGGCAGCCCAAGGTCACGTTTTTCAAATGTAGTGATTTGCATTACTTTGGGGAAGGACAAGGAAATACTAGAAGGAGTGTATCTCTACCTGCTAGACCAGGTATTAATATATTAATAGCCCTTAAACATTTGCTGCTGCAGAAACCTCAGGTTTAGCTTCATTTTCTTCCTGACAGCTGGTGGATCCAGCTGTCCTTATCCAAGGACTGAAGTGCTCCCAACCCCTTTTTTTTTTTTTTTTTTCTCCCCTAAAAGAATCTGTTTCACTTTGTGAAAAAGAACATGGATTAAGCAGAGGAAAGGCTGACTTTGGCCCATCTAATATTTCAAGCCTTCAGGTGTAACAGAGGAGACCAGTATGGTCAAAAGGTGGTTTCTGTATTTTACCATAAAAGATTACAAGATAATCCATAAGCATCTGTATGTCAAAGTGAAGGTACCTGACAACTCAAAGTGAATACTACTGATTTCAGAACTGCTGCAAAATATCCAAATTCGGTCTCCAAGAAGAGGAGAGCAGATGCTTAAATCAGACATATAGGAAAAAGCACCAGCCAGTTTTACAATAGATATTAAAAACCCCAAAATAACTCTCCCAGAATTCAGCCACAGTCAGTTTCCCTAAATGAATGATCACATTGCTGACCAAAAAGCAGCAAAGCAGTTGAATCGTATGATCTGTAGATCTAGCATATCAATTCTAGGAGGTTCTGTGTTCTTTTGAAACTCCCTGTCCTGTTTGCATCCCCAGTATCTTACAAGAGTTAGTTTTCAATCCTGATGCTATCAGACTTGAAATCTCCTTCTCTCACTGATCATCCAGTTTAGCAATGCTTATTTTGGCACCACTCCAGGACTAAACATGGCAAGTCCTGGACCTTAGACCAGTGTAATTTTCTTTTCCTGCTAAGTGCCTACATTTTTAACCACACAGAGGCAGAGCTCTGAGCCTCAGGCTTCCTTTGTGTGCATGTCAGTGATGTTAATAATGTCTCTATTGGTATCTTGTCTCTGAAGTGAGCTCCTAAGGCTTTCATTCTGTGAGTGGGAATCCTTTCTAAAAACGATTCCATCTCTGACTCTGTGTGGGGTGCTGCAATCTAGTCTCATTAGAGGCAGAGAAAGCTCTTAGGCCAGTAATGGAAAGACAACAGGAAACTTTATTTCATCCAACTTTACCCCTAAAATTAATATATGATTCTCTTTTTTATTTCAGTCATTAAGTGTCTGGGTTTCAGATCTCATACTAAAAGGTCCCTGTCCTGAGGTTCAAACTCCTTCTTTTATGGGAGTTAATGATCTTGCAGGTTGATAGTGCTGCGAGTGCTATTCTGAATATGTTGGGGTGCTGCTACTAAATTCCAGAGTACCACCTTTTCATTCCTCCTTTTCACATTGGTGAGGGGAGGTGTGTCCTAAAGGGGAGCTTCTGGCTGAGCCTGGGGAAGTATTTACACAGTGCATTGAACAAGCTACAGCACCTGTGTGAGCAGAGGATGCAGTTTAGCTCCTGCTGCAGCCGACTTATTCTTTATTCTTCTTTTAGCTTGCAACTTGTTCTTTCATCTCTGCATTTGCTATTCAGAATAGTTGGGAATATTTTTAGAAACCTATGTGCACCATGCATAGAAGATACAAGTAAGTATAATAGAATAGAGAGTAGGTCTCTCCAGCAGTGGAGCATGTGTGTAATACTAATTATATTTATTTATGCCAAATGTTGGCTGAAAGGCCCTTCCTGTAAGTGACCAGCCTCAGAAGTGCCATGTGGGAGCTGGAAAGCACCTGGGTGTTGTAGGGAGCCTGTCAATGCCCTCATTTATGTTGTGTTTCCCTCCCAAATATGCTTATGCTTCACTAGGTTTGAATGCCTTTTCTTCAAGGCATTCCTGCCCCCTCAGACCCTCCTAACACACTCCTGTATTGGTATGATTTTGATTTTCAAATGCCACTTACTTGTGTACATACTGAGCACTCATTCAAGACCAAGCATTGTGCAGGAGAAAAACACAGCTCTAGAGTCTCAATGCTCCTGATTTTGAGAGGTTTTAAAGGCACTTCTCTGCATGTAGCCAGATGTGCATGTGCTGGGCAGAGTTATTTATACGCACCATGGAGTAGCAGTGCTTCATTACTGGCCTTATGAAGATTGCCTCATAAAAGAGCTTGGCAATGGGGTTATCAAAGTTAATGCTACATGAAAAATAGTGATTAGTGAGTCTGCTGCAACTGGAACATGTTGTAGGTTGCCGTGTGTATGGCAGTTGTTTTCATTCCTGTCTTCTGGGGAGTGCCACCAGCCCTGTTTGCAATAAGGGATTGGTTCATTAGCACCAATAATTCTCTCTGCCACTGCGTAAGCAAACGAGTGTCAGTGGAGGCTGGTTTCAGGTTAGGAATGTGCTGCATGGATGCTGAGGCACTTATTCAGTGATATCACACTGATGTTGATGTACAGAGCTAGCTGGATTTTTGGAGCTCATGGAAAGCCTTCATCCTTATATCCTCTAAGGATTCTCTTTTCCCTTTAGTGCGGAGGACTCAGTCTATGCCATCTTGCTGACAGTAATACAGAATTAGTAAACTAATCCTGTTCTTCACTAATGATCAAAGGTGGGGTCTTGTAAAATGAGGAAAGGAGAATGCACGGACCAGAGTACCAAAAATAAACTGAGAATAACTCAGTTATTGTTCCTGTTGCTGGTGAAGTGCTCAGTGCCATGCTGACAATGAGGAGCAAAGCCAGAATGAGCACTTTCCTGTTAGTATGAATGTAGCCCGTGTCGTTAGAGTATGGAAATGATTTTAAGTAGACGGAGCTGTGCTGCCTTTTGTACACAAGAAAGGCTAATCCCATTAAAAGTAATGGTCTGAGATTGCTCACTCCAAGTACTGTTAATGAGTTAAGTTTGCTCGGTGTGTAATGAGTGCTCCGTGTTCTTTATGTCCTCCTTGCTGATGAACCGCATAGCAGGAGCTGTCACAAGCTTAATTATGAAAATTTCCATGAGTGAAAATATCATTTTAGGAAGCAGAGGTAAATAAATGGCATTTTGTGGGCATCATTGGGTGGAGCACAGAGGGCACTTTGCTCTCCTTGTTTTTCTGGTAGTTTTCAGAGAGCTCAAATTTAAGCGTGAGTTACTTAACTGTTCATAATGTCAGACCTAAAAAGCCCTGTGAAAAATTGCATTTCCATGTGGGTACAACTGCACAGACTCAGAGCAAGCCTCTTTTCCAGCACAACCTAATTTCCCCTTAGGCTGTAAAGGATTTTGAAACCTGTGAGATTGACATCTGCTTTCTCCTTTTTTCCCTACCTATTTGTGAGCTTTCTTGAGCCAAACTGCAAAAGTCCCAAATCATGCTCCTATCTCTATTTAAATCCAGTAAATTTTTGACTTGGATGTAAACATCACTTGTATATCCATTTGGTTCTCATTCCACAGGGATCAAACTGGGCAAATTCTTCACATGAGGCATTTGGCCAGTCCAGGAAAGGTGCAGGACACACTTGCCACAGCATTTCCTGTGTTTGGGCAACCAGAGAATATTTGGAGGACCAGGTCCCGACTTAGACTGACTCATTATGCAGTATTTTTTTTTGCAACACGAAAATAATTGTATTGATTAAGGCACTTTGGAAGGGACAGAAAGGCATCTTATGCATATGCAGGAGGGTAACAGTTAAGAGTTTTCTATCTTTTTGCTATTGAACAGGAGTGTTTGATCAGCAATACAAATGCTGCTTGGCAAGGAATGTTGACTGTATCAGACAACATATGGTTCTAGAGTACACATTTGCAAATTAAGTGGTATCTGGTCACAAAATGTGTTCACTTTTTATTTTAAAACACAACTCGCCTCCCCCCATTTTCAGTCACAGCCCATTTAATTCGGTGAGTAGATTATTCAATAAAAAACACTCTTGGATATAAGACAGATCGGATTCAATATTAAAAAAAAATCTTAACAGTGACATTAATAACCTCAGTTCCAAGCTCAGAACTTGTTAGCCAGATCAGCCTCCAGCACAGTATTAATGTATCCATGAAAAGGAGGAAAGAAATTGTAGGTGCTTTTATTTTATATCCATATCTAAGCTCCTTTGCTGGTGACAGCCACTTTAAAGCCGTCAGCACTTGGGAACTGGGTTGTTTTTGTTTTTTAATAACGAGATTTTCAAGCCATGATGGCTGTTCTGTTAATTGGGATGCCATTTGTAAGACCTTGAGACCTGGCTCTGATCATGAAAAAAAGATCAGATCTTATGGACAGAGATACTAGGTTAAAACCTGCATATTTAGGGAAAAGCCCGAGTACAAATTTTGCCAACGTTGTCTAATTTGCTTCAAAAGAACAAAAATCCAAAACCTACTTGCAAAATTATCCTAAGCCTCAGGCATATGAAGCAAGTCCAGAATCTCATTACTAAATTGTCTTCTGCTTTTCACTTGGGCCTGTGTCTGAAAAGACTTTTATGTAACTAAACTCCAGTGGAACTTTATAGGAGTTTAAACTCTGAAAGAGAATATGGGATCTGACCTGTTTTATAAATCCATGAGAGCCTGACTGTAAGGCACCATTTAAAATAGTACTGTTGCATGTATAAATAAAATCAGGCCTGTTAGATAGAGTTTACTTTCACTGGGTTGAGGCTGTTCTGCCGTGTGACATTTATTGGATGACAAAATTAGCCTGTCCCACCTGGTATTGCTCTGTTGGAACTCTTCCCTCTTTGTATTGCAATTAATTTCCTACCAAGGCTGCAGCAGAGCAGTATCAGTGCTTTGATTTTCAGCAATCTTGTGAGACAAAGTTATGGGCTCTCTTAAAGTTCCTATTAATTCAGCTGCTGTGCAAAATAAAAACAAGGCAGCAGTTCCTTATAATGTATGGAGTAGCAGACCTCAAACTTGCCCACTACAGCCAAAGCAAGCTTTGCTTGCAGGGTTAGTCAAGTAACTGAAGTTTTCAAAAGGTTAAAGGTATTTCTGTCATGACCCCTGCTCTCAGGAATGCAGAAGTTGGTGGCTCCTACTGCTTATTTCTTGTAAATTCTCATTAATTTCTTTTAAATTCAAAAGGCTGATAGCCATGAAGTAAGGAGGCGTGGATACTGAAAGGTCTCTGAGCAATAGATGTTGAACAAGTTGTTAAACAAGAGAATTGGATGTCTTTTTTCATCGTTCTGTATGTAGTATTGATTGATTGGAGTTTGAATAGGTATTGGTTTTAGATAAGCAAGACAAAGTGAAAGATCAACAGCAGCCAGTGAGTATGAACACTGAAAAGGACTGCAAAGATGGTATCTTGTAAGGATCTGGCTAGACACAGTTCTGCTCTTTTTTATGCTTCCTTAAATCTAAAGTCTTGTCATAGAACCTGCAAACCTGATGGACTAACTTCAAGGAGAAGATTAATTTAAGAGAGAAACTCAGTTTGGGGTTCTAGAAAGGCCAAAACTCAACAGTTCAACCTATCAAGGATATTATGTCAGTGGGTGTATTTTGATTGCACACAATAACTTTCTGTTAGGTACTAATAATGATATGGAAAGTAGGTGGGAGGTGGGCAATTCTCACTTGAGGGCAGTGGCAGTGAGGGAGAGCTTTGGGTGAGAGAGGGGATCTGTGAGAGCTCTAAAACAGGGAATGCAGATCTAGGCCTCACAGACACCATGAAAATTTGTGTCAGTTAAACCAGACTTATCAAACTCTGATTTTCATTTTTTTTTCCCCTGTCCTGTTCTTTATTAGCAGTTTCTAATAGTGCCTAGCTGAAGGGACTCTCGACTTCAAGTGGAGCAATATACATTTGTTCTGTAATTAAGAAATCAAATTAGCAGGAGTGCGGATGTCATCCATCCACTTCATGCCTTTAGGACATGAAAGTAATAAATTGACAGTCTCTCTGAGCAGAGTGAGATGCAGAGATGGGTGTAGAAGACCTTGCAAGGATAATTGCACAAGCAGCCCATGGAGAAGGAGTTTGTGAGTGCAGTGCTGCACTCCAGGACTGACAGCACTGAGAATAATCAGTTTGTGCTGGGGATCCTGCCTGTTTCAGTAGAATTGGAGAATACTTTAGCTCTGGAGAATAATTTCTCTTGAGAAACAGGGAATTTCTGCTAAAAGTTATTACAAGCTAAGTACTGGGGTAGGTCTTGACTACCAGCACAAAACATCCTGAGTCTGACCTTTCCTAGACCTGCAAACTGGAAAAACACCCCATGGAAGGCACTGGAGGTACCAGTGTACTGTGTTTCTGCAGTGTAAGCAGCTCCAGCCCACCTTCCTCAGCCTCACCAGCCTTTTGTTTTTCTTTTTACTGATATTAGAAAGTAGAGCATGAAACTTTGACTGTGCAGTCCTTTGCTGCATGTCACAACCTCTAATGTTATAAAAGCCACTCCTTTTACTTAAGCACTTAATTCAATTTTTATTGTGCAAATTACGCTTACCCAAGCAGTACTGTTGAATTGATTAATAAATTACCATTGACTGTCAATGTTCTTGGATTTCCTCTCTGTGCTATTGGAAGCACTGCTGACAGTAATTAAATAATCATTTCATCACCAGTGATGATTGAGTTTATCTAATTCAGTAGCTCTCTTATGTACCTAGTGTTAAGTTTGGACTCTTATAGGATTATATTGATTGATGGAGGAAGACCAGAAAGATAGCTACCATGGGCTGTTCCTTGCATTCAGAAGAGGGGGGGAAGAATTGTCCTGCTGGGTTATTTGACAGTTTTTTGAAAAATCTTGATAAAACTAGTGGTGTGACATGGCTCATTTAAAGTTCAGCTCGTAGAACTCACTAATTTGTGTTTTCACTAATGTAGGAAATATATCAAATAAAATGGTTACTGTTCAGGTAAAAAAAGCCTAACAAAAATGTAAGAGGATAAATTCAGCTTAATCACATTATCCTAAGGAAGCCCTTAAAAATAATAGCATATATATCCACATACAATATATTTAAAAATGTATCTTCTCTGTCTCATCAAGTAAATCACTCAATTAGCACTTTCTATTTCATGCACTTCTTAAGTAGCAAGTTGTAGCTCTCCCAGGGAACTGCAGTGACACCAGGTAAGGTGTGCCCCAGTCAGAACAGATATTTGGGTTGGACAAAAATATAACTGAGATAATTGTATTGAGGGAGAATGATGAAATGTGACAAGCAACAGAAAGGGCTCATGGAATTTTCCTCAGAAGAGTTGTCAGGGTACAATTCAAGCCCAATTGATCAGGGATGACTTTAGAAAAATGAAATTAATTCTACCATCAAAACAGAAGCAGATTAAATGAAAGGACAGAAGCTCAGCTACTTGGTGATTAGTCTTGCAAGTTCTCCTGGAGGCAAAAGTGGCATTTCCAGCCAGAAGTCAACCTTTTGCCATTTGAAGATGAGTGCATAGTATCAGTATCTATAATCTGGGTGTAAGGAAATGCTATGGAGAATTGTGGGTGACCCCCAGTTTCAGTGTTGCATTTTTTTTTATTTAGTTTGGGACTAAACTTTCACTGTGTCTCATAAGTGAGTGTGATTGTTGGGAAAATCTGAAAATTAAACATGCAAAAGTAGTGAGTAGCTGATAAAAGATAACCTCAGGGATGTGTTTTTAGAGGAACACAGCAAGCTTTGAGTCTGATCACAGAGGGAATGTCTTTGGAGGATCCTTTATTATAATCAAGGGAAATTTCTCCACAACATGCATTACACGTGACATTTAAAATGAAGACCCAAGTCATGTACAGAAAGTTCCTTGTTCATAAGTACCAGGTGGTTTAGAGTCTAAATTTAATGAGAGTGAAGAGCAAAATACCCTGAAAGGCAGCAGATGAAGCACTCATGCAGCTTTTTGACAGTGACAAACTATCCAAGCTCTGCACTTTTTGCTTTATGATGCTTCTGTCACCTCCTCAATGAAAATGCCATCTTATTATGTACAGTGGGTGTACATTATTCTATATATATTCTAAATCATTTGACTATTTTGGTTCTCCATTAATGGCAAATTACAGTAAAACTCCAAAGGAAATGTCTGTGATGACTCTGTGAACACTGAAAGAATTAATTATGATTGATTTTGTTAATTAAGTTCAGTGGCTAATGTCTTTACAGTAATGGGATGCTTAAAAGACAGAGGCAGTGTTAAGTGTTGCACCTATAGCTGAGTTGAAGAGGTTCATTGCAGAGTGGGTATCCATCTCCATGGACAGGACAGGCTGTCAGGGAATCACTTTTTTAATGCAGGATCATGTGCTTTAGATGAAATTTGTGGTAAATAATTATCATGCAAAATCCTCCTTGTTTATGTGGCTCTGAATATATTACATTAAAGTGATATTTCTGCTAGTTCTGTTTTCTTACTAGGTCTAAGGGCTTGGGAATGATTCTGGTCTAGGCTGTCTGTTTTACTTTCACTCATGTCCAGTTGTGTCCAGTCACCTGCCTAGAGATTCAGTCTTTCCCATTCAACAGTGGTTTCCCAGAATTTGCTTTCATGAAATATTTATTGCTGAATCCTCATGGAAGGTGTCTTTGCCCTCTGGCAATTGCCTTCACTCCTTATTCCCTGTATTGTTCCTGTGTGCCCCTGTTGAATTTAGAAGAATAAAAAAAAGACAGAATCCACCCTGTGCACACATTCTGTATGTATGAATATATGCACATTTGTGCACTCCTATGGAGTTAGAAGCAGCAGAAATAAAAATTTGTAATTTATACATATTTTCTTCAAAAATGCAAAACCACCAGTTTGGCAATGACAGGATCATGCAGCTGGATGGCAAAAGCTGACTTTGTCCTCATGACAAACATACTTCAGATAAAAAGCCTCAACACAGATCCTTCTGAGACATTGTGTATTATCTTGAACAGGCACCATAATGCCCGGTGTAGATTTGGCCTTGAAAATTATTTCTGTAGCTGGGTATATGTTGCTTTAAAAGAAAGCTGCCACTTTTTATCTCTGTACCCTTGCAGAAGCTTGCCAAAAGAGGTTTCCCTCTTTTTCCTGCAGAATTATTTGTTTTTCCTGACACAAAGGAGAGTGCTTTGTCATTGTTTTCTGTATAACATTGATGGATTTCATGTTGAATGGGTATTGGGTTTTAGTTAAACATGACAGGGGAAGAGATTTATAGGCAGTGGCCGCAGAGGTTGTTTGAAAGGCCCAATAATGCTTCAGTGCACAGATGTGTTTTCAGTGTTCTCTGATGGTAAAGAACCAACCAGCTCATATACACTCCACCCTCATTACGGAGCAATCCTTGAAAAGCTGAGTGTTAACAACTATATAGGTTTCTTTCTTTGGAGTTTCAAAGTAAACAGGATTCAAGGAGCGGTCTTATGTCAGGAATGCTGTACTAATGAGGACAAATTATATTCTAATCAGGTTTCTCCATTATTAATTCCCTGTTATTCTGCTCTCTTTTTTTTCCCCCTCTCCTCCTCTTTGTGTCCAATTTAAAGTTGCAGAAGAAACATGGGGTGGAGTGTTTTTCTTCTGGTGCTTGTTATTCATATTAAGTAGTCTATTCTGCCTTTGGTGTGATGGTGGGTGTTAAGAATTTAAATCCCCCCTAATGCATTGGTAGGATAATATGGATCACCACCCAGAAAAAAAAAATCCTATATGGATCTCAGCAGCTAAGGGATACTGGTGTGGTGTGTTATTTCTACACACTGAATATAACTCATTCTGGTTTATCTTGGTCCTACATAATTTAAGGATTTTCTTAGAGACATTTTCATATTTTGCTTCTGTAGGGAAATTTGAAGAAGCAAGTAGAAATATACAATGCATGATTATAATTACATTGTTCTTTGTTCTACTCTTTTATACACATTCTTAAAGCAAATTCTACAACCAAATCAAAGTATTATGAATAAATAAATCTCATTTGCATGCATTGAATGTTGTTTATTTTACTTGTGTCCCTTGGTTTGGCTCGTGTGTATTAAATGCTCCATCAGGAAGTACATGCCAGCTTGGCTTTCTTGGAGGGCAGGTAGTGAACCCTGTGAAGCAGCAGCTCAGAGTGTATGCTCTCTGTGAACAATCCATGCATTTGGGTCTAGGTTCTGAAACTCCTGCAGTTCCCACCAGTCATGTTGTCATGGATCCTTGCCTTACAGTCTTGAGTGGATTTGGAGCACTCAGGGCCTCTTCAGCATCTTCCCAGGAGCTGGAGAGCTTCAGGTAACACAGGAACATCTCAGTGGAAGGAGGTACCTGGGCCACTCAGTCCAGTCCTCTGTCACTGCAGGTACCTCATCATAGAATTCCTTTCCTCAAATGATTAAGGTCCATCACTGCTTAGATTGTTAGAAGCCTCCTCCTCATTCCTGAGTAGGTGTGTTGTCCACCAACACCTTTTTTTCTTATCCTAGCACTGTCCATAGTTTTTTATTTACCTGCCTGTCTCACTTTGTGTTCATCCTCCAGCAATCAACTCCCTCTCATTCTCAAGGCTCAATTGACCAAGCATGTTTAGTCATCTCTTGGAAGATGGGCTCATTTCTTCCCATCATCATTCCCATCTCTTTTCTTCCCATCAGTAGGTCCTTCTTTCCAATGTGAAATACTCTTTACTGGACATCAGTATTCAAATGTTTACAACATAATCTGGGCAAGGAGTCAGATGTGTAAGCATATCCTCACCTTCACTACAGAAATCTAACCTTAGAATAGAATAGAAAAGAACTAGCTGAATAGAAAAGAATTCCTTTGCAGCAGGATATATCATGTTGATGACTCCCAGCAAAAACAGTGACTTATCTCTCCTTACTCATTCCCAGCTGCTGAGAATGAATTTTTGGTGGAGATTCTTCTTGTTAGTTCCCACAAAGCCTTGCACTTGGAATTTTTTAATTGAGCCCCTTTTCTTCCCTGAGGTCATCACATATTAGTAGGATCCTCCACTGTCTTGAGGCTGAGGCATTAATCTCGTGAAGAATACATCCCAAAAGTCTCCCAAACTTGTCCCAAAACTCAAGGAATTTGCTGTACAATGTTGCTTGTACCTGTGTCTTCCAGAGTTAGAACTTAACTGCTCATTGGGCAGGCTCACCTGGATTGAAAGCACACAAAGAAAACTCTTACAGTAATGGAAGGCTCATAACACATTTAGGTCTAAATTTTGGAATAAGATGGATAGAGCTGAATGCTGCATTTTTATGCCTATTAATAACAACCACAATTTCTCATCCAGATAATTGGGTAACAGTTTACCTTCAATCTGTAGATGCCATTCCAAAAGTACAACTGTCATCAAGATAATTCTTTCACATCTTCTGTCATAAACCCAATTATAAAATAATTCTGGGATAAATTGATGTTCTGCCTTTGTCATCTCCATCCTGAGCCTGTGAGATATTTGCATGTTCTGTAACACAGAATGACCCTTCTGGGGTTTGGTTTATTCTTACAGTAGTATTTCATAGTTTTTAATCCCAGAAGTAATTTCCTCAGTCATGTCTTGTGCTTGGTTTAGGGCATCTTGAAAAGAGAAAAGATCCTTAAAAAAGATCTTTAAAACTTAATGCAAGACCCCTCAACTTCCTGAAGAAGGCCCCTCCTGCAAGGCAAATAGAGGTGACAGTCAATGTGGAGCTCACTGCCAGATGGGGTTTTGAGATAGAAATACCCTGATCTGTGTCTGACTTTAGTTCTTAGATCTCAATACTGCATCTATGGTCTTCATTGTTATAAATATTTAAGTATTTATATTCCTATTAATGTTTTATAGTATTATTTATTAAATACTAAATTTTAGAGCAATTTGTCATCTGAATAAAGAGTGCATTTCATTTAAAGTCCAGCTTGTGCTGCAAAGTATCAATGTAAAACAATGTGTTCAAGATGGTTTTTTAATGCTTATTTCCCCCCTCAAATTGGATGCTGGCTTTCAATTTGAATATTGAGCTACCTGAACTGAATTATTTATAAACTTTAATTGGATTTGCAGACAAGTTGGGTTTGCACATTTTTTTAGGAAAAAATGAAATTCTTTCTGGAAACTTTTAAAAAGCATCAGATTGAGGACATAGTTAATTAACTTCAGATTTCCTGTAAATTTTCTCTCTCTTTATCTCTCTCTTTCTTTCTTTCTTTCTTTTTTTTTTTTTTTTTCTGTCTAGAAAACAAAAAGTAGGAAAATGATATTGTAGCTTACTGATTGTAAGCTAGAAGATATCACAGCACACATCTGCAATCTAAAGTTAGGGATTTTTTAATAATGATTATTAATTATTTGTGTTTCTACTTAAATTCTTCAGCTGGGGGAGGAGTCCTGTTGTGTTTAGCACAGCATGAACACAGAATGAAAATCTGTTTCTGAATGAGAAAGCTTATTTAGGCCACAACAGAGCATCAAGCCTGAATCATGCTATTCGCTCTAAATTATATCTGTGTAATTTTGATGAACATATTTTCCATATTTTCTTGCTCTTCCAGTAAGCTCTGGTGCCAAAGTTGGACAAAACCCACTTCTGAGTGGAATCTGTGGCGTGACACCATGGAAGCCACTGGGAAATTTGAGTTTTGTCTTTGCCAATAGGGTGTCCTTCATTGCTGGTAATACAAGAATTGAGTCTTAAGTGTTACTTTTAAGGCATGGGAGATTTGTAGTAATTTCCAAACGTAGCCCACACAATTTATGATTTTAAAAAAGTGTTAATATGTTAATCAAAAAGAACATAAATTTTATGCAGTTACTCATAACTTTATACAATGATTACATGTAACTACGCTGTTATTGCAGTCTCAAAATTACAGTATAATTATATTTAGTTAATTCCAAAAGCAATTGCTGCGTGGCCAGAATTCATTTATATAAACCTAGACTAAGCACTGAATTGACTAGGAAAGTAAGGTAAATCTAATTGAGATAGATTGAGCAAACCTAATCAGCAGGGATATTTAATGGCAAAGAGAACAAAGAATTAAATAAAGCAATGCAAAGGCTATTCAGAAGAGTGGATATATGAGATAATAGGCCTCTCCATCTCTGATGTCATGTCTGATTCTGTGAGTCATTCCCTACTATTTTGTTAGTTGGCTGCCAGTTTGCATTATGTGTGTATATATATGTATTTATATATGGAATACATGCCTCTTTTTTATCCAGGATTTTAACCTGGTGTAACACATCCCACTTCCAGTTGCTGGTGCTTTGCAAAATCAGGAGGGTGATTAAAGACTTGTTTGCTGTCCCACCTCATTTATCATTAACTGTTAATGATTCTGCCGTTTTGATGAGCCAGAACACAAATTCCAGCTGTCTAGGAAAGGGGAACTTGTAGAGCTGCTGTGGGGTTCTCAAGACCTGAATGGGGCTGGAAAATGCAATGTGGAACCTGTGGCAGTTACACACTCCTCTCACATGAAGAGGAGTCACATGTGAAGACCAGATGTGAAATCCAGAGTACCTTCAAATACCATTAGATGGCTGTAGTTGGAATGTGAATCAAACTGGAGGCTGTGATACCCTGGGAGCTGAAAAGGAGACCCAAGACCATTCCTGTGTTTAACACTCCAAATGCAATCTCCAAGGAACTGCTGGGGAGCCTGAGGGCTGTATTTAGATGGATGTTATTATATCAGCTGATAATTTCCAGTTTGCAGAACACAGGCTGGTTCTGACCTCATCCCTTGATTGCATCCTTTGATTGCCTCCCTTGAACCAGCTACAGAGAAGATGGGAGGCACACAGCAGCTTTCCATCAAAGAGACTCTGCGTAGCAGGATATTGAAAGGATATTAAGATGGTTTTAATGTAGGGGAGGATTTGAAGTAAATAACATATAATGATTTTTTTAAAAGAAGGAAATCTGAAAAATCATCTTGTAGGTTCCTGTAGGTTACTTTCACTCTTAAAAGCTGTAAGTTCGTATTGATCTTCCTGTTAGCACACACACAAGGTTTATTACCTTACAATTCTTTATACTTGTATGTTTTGGTTTGGTGGGGGTTTTTTTTGGTTTTTTGGTGGGTTTTTTTTGGTATGTTGATCTGTCACTTACTCCTGTAAAACATCTAATTTAACCAATTTTCCATGTCAATCTTAGATAATATTTTGGTGCTTGGATTTCAGTTACCTGTGTAAACACTGGTTCCTATTTCTAAAAATCTAAAGCAAAACTTTCTTGTTTTGTATAGCAGCATTTTGCAACTGATAAACTCAAACACCTTATTTTAGAAAGAATAAAATGGCATTATTAAACTATGCTAAAACAGGAGGAGACAATATGCATGGAGGAATTTTTAACCACGGATGAGCTGTTGAGAGGCAGAGGCAGAAAGAAATGGAAATCCTAATTTTGATGGCAGAAGATGCAGTACTGAAGTGATGAATCTAAGAATCAATAGGCAGATGGGTTATGTGCATATCCTGGAAATTTGACCTCCTCTGGATGTATAGAGAGAGCAGTGGCAGCTTAAAAAGTTGTATTGATGTTTGGGGGATTCTTTTTTCTATATGAACACTGATCAATGAATCCACATGTTACAGTTCAAAAGGTTGCTTTTTCAGTAATCAAGAACCCAAATATTGTGTATGTGGTAAAGCATTCACAGAGATACACAGCAAAATAATCTTTAACCTTAGAGAAATACTTGGTAGAAGATAGAGCAGGGCTTCCTCTGGGGATTCAGGTTTTCTCTGAAGTACTCATACCATTGTGGATGCTTGTGCTTAAAAATTTGTTTGAACTTCCCTATGATTTTCTTCCATGGCATTTTTCTTAATAGAGCAAGAAAGGCAGATACTACCATACACGTTTGTGTGGAATTAACTTGTGAAAGGGTCATAATCCAGAGTTTACTAAATCTACTTCAATAAATTTGTTGACTTTGTACCTACCTACAGTCTACTCTCTGGAGTTTGAGAAGGAGCTGAAAACAAAGGCTTTAGGGGCTTTGCATACATGTGATGCATTTCTCAAGTGTGTCAACATGAATTCAATCAAGGTGCTTGAAAAACCCATCCAATGTTCTGTTGTATCAATGCTTTTAATATGCACATGGTTGACCTCATACATTTATGGTGTATGTGGTCAAACAGTAGAGCAGAGAGGTGGCTGGAATGACTAATAATTCCAGTGGAGTCATTACACCATAATGGTGTCAATATGTACTGCTAGGAGGCTCTTAATCTGTGGAACATCAATTTACACTGCATGTAACCA
Organism: Muscicapa striata striata; assembly: GCA_030060385.1. Classification (NCBI taxonomy): domain Eukaryota; kingdom Metazoa; phylum Chordata; class Aves; order Passeriformes; family Muscicapidae; genus Muscicapa; species Muscicapa striata. The sequence goes on from JAREIS010000143.1 coordinate 1,616,769, forward strand.
TTGCATGTCAACACAGACCACAAACCTTGTGTGATGCTCAGTCCTGCCTCCAAAAGACACAGGGCTGTGATAGTTTCCAAGTTATCATCCTAATGTTTTGATGTTCCCTGGATGAAATTAAATCCCATTGAGACAGAGAGAAATGGTAACAGCACATGCACAGTTAGCTGAGAACTTGAGTGTGAAATTCAGCAGCGCTGATAAGCATTTACAAGTCACTCACTGAACACACTGGAATAATTTGTGCAAGCAGTGGTTCAATCCAAAAGAAACTGGGTTAGATAATTGCTGGAAATACCAAATATTTTGCTGTGCTACCAACCCTCCCCCCAGTACATTATGAATTTGTACAGTATCTGTGCATCTGTACACAGATGGCACAGAGAATTATGACAGATCTGACACCACACAGGTCGAGAATGCCTAAATGACATTTTAAAAGGTCCCCAAAACTCCTGTTTGTCATCCATGTGAGAAACAAAAGACCTTTAAATCCTGGCCCAGCCCTTCTGGTGGGCTCTGGGCACATGCAGGGGTAAATGCTGGAATGCAGATTTATGGCCTCTGTGTGAGGTGTTCCCCAGGGCTGGAGTCAGCCCCTCAGCAGCCCTGCAGGACTGGGGGACAAAGATGCACAACTGCAAGTCTGGCTCTCAGGACTTCCCTGCTGAAGCCCCAAACACCCACAGCTACTGCTGTTTTGAAGTAGTTTTGGGGTGCTCAACACAGATATAAATCAGGCACTACTTCTGCTTGTTTTTTGTGACTTTCTTTCGTGGTACCACAGGAGTAAACCTGAAATAATTCCAGCAGGTTCAGTGTAGTTACTTTAGATTTATACCCACAGGAGCCCTATTTGTCCATTGTTTCTGAAAAACGAGGCTTCTCTTTCATATCAAACTTCAGCGATTTATTTTATATTCCTTACATCACATTTCATCACAGATAATCCAGGAATATTGTTTCTCTGAGTAATAAAATTGTTCTTTAGTGCATGACCAGAGTAAGGGATATCATGTCTTTTAGACATCACGTATAGACAAGAAGATATAAATGAGAGTTAATAACCATCAAATGTGTCTATTTCCTTTTCCTATAAATTAGAGCATGCTTTCCTACTGAATTTTGCAAGAAGGAAAACAGACTCCCTCCTGCTGATGTGGGGAAGCAATGCTAAATCTCCCTAAAGATTCACTCTGGCTTCTTACAGCTGTATGTTAGTACCTTTTTATATGCAATTTTACTTCATTTAGTCTTTAAGGTTGTGCCTGAGGTTAGTTTAAAAGGTTAGTTAAATGTTAATGGATGTTAATGCTGCAATTAAATTGTTAAATCAATTGAAAACTGTGGCTCCATCTCTATCTGTGTTAGTGCCGGCCTGAGTTGCATTGGCGTATAAATTAAAAGCTGTAAATCTAGTGAAGTCTAATTAGAGACCAAATTTCTCATTTATCTTATTTTCACAGGACTGTAAGCACTGATAGATAATCAACGAAGGGCTAAAACTTTTTAACATTAAAAAACTATTTTATCTATTTCAGGACTCAGGTGACTGATTATAATTCAGATCCAATTACTGTAAAAGGTCATATGTGAAATGAAGTTCTTACAGACACTACAAGTTTTATTTTACAAGTTTGCATACACTGCTGCACCATCTACATCCCAAAAAGCAGAAGTAAATACACTGTACGAGATTATATTAAAAGGCTCTTCAATTAGCCTCCCTCATGTAACCCTTTGAAGTTTGTGATTTTAGTACATGAGCACATCCAGCCTTCAATCCTCAACATCTTTAAGCTTGCCAGCTTATACATGTGCATGAGAATCCTGTTGGTTCTTGCCTTCTGTAAGTAAAAGTAATTAGCAAGACGCTTAAATACATTTGCCATAGATACAGAGACACAAATTCTTGAGTTTGTGAGAATGATTATTTCCATTGTTATGTTTAAATTAGCTGCTGGCAACCTGCCATTTAGGAAAAAGAAAGAAAAAAAAGCCCAGGCTATTTTATCTAGCAAGGTCTTGAGGAAAAGGAAATGCTGATCTTAATCCAACTTGCAGTGCCCCAGTTTTGAGGGTGTTTTCATGCATTAAAAACACATGGTACTTAATGTTAGTTCTTCAGAAGTTAAAAGTGAAATTTAATCATGCTGCTTCTGTTGGCTTATTTTTCCAACACCCCCTGTGATTCTCCAAAGTGTAGATCTTAAAGCTGCAAAAAGGCCAACAACAGATTGCAGCATGAGCATAGGGAGCAGCATCAAGACTCATTAGTTTACAAATAAACCACAAGACAAATGTTTAAAATGTTTGTAGGTTCCAAATCACAGTTCTAAAATTGCATCCTTTTGGTCATGTAGGAGTGTTAGAAATGTTACAGTTTTACATGTTAATTTCTTTTCTAGTGACTGTTCTTGGACCACTTGGGGAAACAAATTTTGCTTTGGGAAATAAAAAAAAAAAAAAAAAATCCTCTGTCCTAACCAATTAAGACTTCACAGAAAGAAGTCATGAGCTCAGATTCTGCTAGAAGGCCTTCGTGCAAGGAGGCATCAGCTTGTGTCCTTTCTAGTGACTTCAGCCAAATTTCAACATTCATTAAAACACAAAATGAGATCAAATCTGAAAATGAATTGCCGAGTGACTTGAATGTTCTGAACTTTTCTCTCTCATAATTTTGTCACAAATTCAGATTTTCTGAAAAACATCTTAATCACAGACTCTGCAGGAAAAAAATGCCATGTTGTAGCATGTCCCCTACAGCAAATGAAAGTATATTCTGGTTTTATTCTGAAAGGTGCACAAATTTCCTGACAACATTTTCTTTCATATTTGCATCATTTTCAGTATTCACAGATGTGATTTACCAAACTGCACCCCCCAAAAATGTTCCAAGTGAATGATGAACAGATATTTACAGGAGTAGGAAGACTGTTGTGTACTATTTTGTTAAATGATGCTCTTCCAATTATTTTGGATAATCTTTACAATAATTACCTTTTTTTTTTTTTTTTTTTTAATCATAGTTGTTTTGTATCTTCATAAGATATGAATAGGACCATTGCTAACAGGGGTCATAAATCACTTCTGCTAAAAGTCTTCTCTTTAAAATTGTAACTTTCTTTCCTTTCACTTCCTTGGTAAGAAAAGACAGTTAAGAATAATAATTCTTTATACTATGTGCTCAGAGTAGTAAATAGTTGCCTTATAGCAAGACATGGTGTCATAAAATAGGATATAAAAATAATAATAGTTAATCATTAAATAGCATGTTTCATCCATAGAAAATGGAGCTCTTAGCAAAGATGACTAAATAGCCCCATCCATTTCCTTAATACATCTCCTTCCTTTAATAGAAATCTGATAAATAGAAGCCAACTTTATCTCACCTTGAAAAGAATAGTCTAGTTGCACCAAACTTTCTCTATTACTTTCTAAAAATCAGGTTTTTACAGAAACAGTGCTTGATTCAAAGAGACACTTGAGAGAAAGTCAGAGTCCTTTCTGTGAAGGAAGGATCAACACGGATACAACCAAATTAATTGTTGAGTCAGTGACTGAATGCATTGTGAAAGAGAAGCTGAAGTTAAGAATTGGAGAGATCCAAGTGTTTCCAATTAGATGTGTGGCCTGTTGAATTCATTGGGAATACTCTCAATCTTCTAAGGTCTTGTAGGCTGGGTAGTTTCTTTGCAGGCCAGTTGGGAGGCTTTAACTGTGGAAAAAATGCTGGCTTTGGGAATGGGTTTCTTGAGTGAGGCATGGAAGGAAGAGGTACTTCCTTGGGAAGTTGATGGAGAGGTCATGGGCTGATGTCAATCACAGCATTTGCCTTTTGAGGTGATTATGAAATTGAGGATGTAGGACAAATTCTAGTTAGGCATTTGCCCTACCAGCTTCTGTTGTGGGTGTTTGATGGTAGATTTTCAATCTCATGAAAACTCACTCTGGTGTGCATTTCTGAAGAACCTGAATGTTCTCCACAGATGAAAGAACACATTATTTTTCCATTTTTCTTGCCTTTTGACTTTCATTTCTGTTTTTGCTTGTGTTTTGGGGAGCACAGTGTTCCTATCTTTTCATGTGCCTTTGCTATGCCCTGTCATTTCTGGACATAGCAAAATATTCCAGCAACATACTGTGGACCCAGTGGAAAGGTAAGATTTGGAGCATTTGGAAAAGCAACTTGCCATGTTCATTCTTTCAAATTTTAGTTTTATAATTCTATTCTGATCAAGTACTAAGATTTGTGTAGGAAACCTTTTCTTTCTCTTTGTTAGCATTCAGCTTTCATGTAAATTTTGGTGAATTCTAAGGAGGTGCCTCGATTTTGTGATTGGGTCAGATGTTGCTCTTGGTCTGTCAGTTTTCATGGCTATACTACATATTCCATGACATTTTGGGGGTCAGGTGTTAGATGCCTGTGTGACTGATATGGTTTAATCAGTTCACCTGTGGCTGAGTCAGTCTGAAGTGGGCTGCTGCTCCTCTTGTGTCCTGCAGTGTTGGTTCAGGGAACTGGATGAGTGAAAATACCTTTCTGCTGGACTCCATCTTTAAGATAGTGCAAAAACAGACATCACTCTCTCTGCAGAGAAGGGCAGTGATGAGGAGACATCATTTATTTCAGTGGCAGTTCACACGTAGGCTCATGCAGCAGTATCATAAACCTGTCTCCCAAAGAGCAGCTTTTATATTTTGTTGCATTTTGTTGGGTGGGTGTGTACTTACTGTTCCAGACAAAAAAAAAAAAATCCTGTGGCAATATCAAAGAGTTGTCTTTCAGACTGGGTTTTATCTGATAGTCCCACCCTGCCTACTGCTAACTTCAGCAGGATTTCTGTAAATAGCTTGGTGCTATTTGCTTTGGCGAGCAAAAGCAGCTCTAAATGTCTGGATTAGAGCACTTGTAAGAGAAAACATTTACAAGTCTAAGTTTGTTCCCCAATGGGTAATATACTGGGAGGCAGATAAAATCATCATGCAGCTTTTCATGACTGGCAGTGTCTGGTGACACAGCAATGAGTGCTGACTGTGTAGATAAAAGAGTGAGGCACCAGAATAGCAGGGACACTGCAGATCAGCACTGAGGGGCATTGATAGAATTACTCCCTGCAAAGGGAACTTCTACCACCTCTGCCTGCAGATACCTGACACTCATCAACATTGCCATTGTCTTGCTTTCCTGGGAATCAGATATTAATTTTACAAAGCCTAAATGCAAGATGAAAACAGGAGAGATAAACACATTTTTAGCTGTCACATTTAGCCTTGTGATGCTCGCAGCAGTGCTGGAACCTCTCCAGGTGGGTGACTTTCTTCAGCATCTCTGTGAGGATGACGGGGGACAGAATGTGTTAAGCAAAAAGCAAAAGTACAGGGAATGTTGCCCATCCATTAGGAGCTGTTAGTGGGATGGCTCCTGGGAGAGATTCCTGTGACTACACAACCTCCAAACTGTGATGGTAAACAACAGAACCCAAGAGCAAGGCAGGTGGCATTTCCTGATTCTGGAGATATCAGCTACCTATTTTTAGGTAACTAAAATTAGTTTTATTTAGGAAATAGTGGATCTCAGCAGCTGCCTGAGACAGGAATGCCTTTTTCTTTTTAATTTTTTTAAATTTTGGCATTCTTTCTGGGGGAGACATATCTGCAGCATGATTATGAGGAGCTGCCCTTCCCTCCATCCCTCCTTCCCTGGTGCTGTGCAGGCAGGAGCTCTCCTCTCTGGCAGCAGGGGCCAAGGTGGTTTTTGCAGGAGAAACTCCACCATTTGTGCAATCCGGCTGTTCCCAAACAAGCCAGGCTCCCGCAAGCCTCACCAGCTGTGACCAACACTGAAGGGATGGGGAAAAAAGAAAGCTGCTTGGGCCTGCAGGCTTCAGACAGGCAGGCTCTGGGGGAAACAAGAGAAAGCCATTAACTAACCACAGTATTATCTTGATTCTCTCAGAGAAACGAGCTAGGGACGGCTAATGAACTAGCCTTAACGTTTCAAACTGAATGCACCTCTGGGAGCTCTGCTAGAACAAACAGTGTGACAGATCAATGCCTGATGCCTATATCAAGAGAAAAGGTTATTTGCCTCTCTGAGGAATTATAGGATTAGTATATCGCTGTGATACACTTTGTGTCCTTTTCAAAATATGGGTTCATACTCTGTGCTTATTTTCGTTTTGTAAGTTGCAAACTCCATTAGTTTGAGCAATAAAAATGAAATCTGTTATTTTCACCTCTCTCGCTCTCAGGATCCTTTATGTCTGAGAGACATGCACTGTTTTCCTGTTGTCTGCACCTTGCCCAAGGAGACACTCACCTTTAGGAAGCTTTTTTTAAAAAAATGGTTCAGAGAAGTGTCATCTGGTTGGCACCCCATGAAAAGTCTTGTTAGGAGACAGTTTCTTAATAAAAGGCACTTTGTGTGTGGAAAGTTTTGCCTTCTTTCTTTTGCTGCCACTGGTGTTTTCTGTGTCCTTGCACAGTCCCATGTGTCCAATCTTTCGCTGCCCACCTCTAAAATGGGACAGTAAAGATTCCTTGTTGTTACTTCTTGTCTGTCTTTGTTTATATTGAAGGCTCCTGCACAGAATGTTCTTCCTATTTGTGCTGTACGTGACACACTGGCCGTAGATCCCTGGGGGGAGTTTTTGATAATTTTCTTAATACAACAATAACCTCAAAGCATGACAATTTTGTACAAGAGATGAAAAGAAATGAAAGGGAGGAAGGTGGGACCTGGAAGACCATATAAATTTTACAAATAAAATTTTGTACGTCTTAAATTTATCGTATAAAATTATTAGAATTGGTAGACTTTTAGGGCTAGGAAGAGGTCAGGCCAGGTTACTGTTCATCCTTGTGCCTTGTCCTTTGATGCTTAGAGTGATACCAAGCCAAAGGGATAAACAGTCCAAGACCTCCTCAACAGGAGGCAGAGTTATTTTTAACTGCTGTGTATGATTTCACTCTATCCTTTGATATTGGCATTTTTCTTTAAAGCCAAAGCCCTTGAAAACTATTTTGATCAATTACCTCATTCAGGAAGCTGCTGTACATATTTAACCATAGATACAAGCTTTGGTCAAGCTATCAAAGTAATTTTCATTTTTACAAATTATTGCTTTAATGGGAATTAAATGAGGACTGAATTATTGTTTCTTAAAAAAAGTAAATCTCCAGGTGATTTGTTGAGGGATAATTGTCTGAGTATCAGCATTTAAGGAGGGCTGCATTTCCTTTTAGGAAGGAAACATGTTAAATGCTGAAATTAAGATAATATTATAACTTTGAAAATGGATCAAAATTACTTTATCTCCCCCAGTAGTACCTAGGTACTGAGTCAGAAAGTGATACAAGTATCCCAACCTAATTGCTTCACATCAAATTCTGATATCTGTATTCTGGTTCAGTAGCCCTTACTTCATCCCTGCTTCTACTGATAGTACACATGAAATAAAGAGTGATTCAGTGTGAGCAAATCCATCAGAGTTTGGCCTTTTGAATTTGGTATGAGCTTTCCTATTGACGCCATTGGAGATGAGAAATTGTTCTTTGATCATCTTCTGAAAACCACAGTTGAGCTTTGTAGGTTTTATACCAAGCATAGCACACTATTGCTTGCTTCAGGACAGGTACTACAGAATTCTTCATTATTCTTCATCATTTCTCATGGATCTTCCATTCTGTCACAAACCCCACTGTTAATAGGACTTTTGAAAGCTAATGTTTACTTTTAGAATTCATTTTCTAATGCAGATTTCCTACAATAAGTTGAAAAAAAAATCATTAATACAAAAGAAGAAAAAATAAAATTACCAATTTCTGAACAGGTCTTTATTTATGTATTTTAAGTCAGGCTGATCCTTCTATAGCCATTGTAAATTGGGGGGAGGAAAATATTATTATGAATGTCACAAAGTCTGAATTTCTTCTACATATAAGAGGAGGAGTATTGATTATTTCAGGAGATATGAAACATAATATTTTGTTTTCAGTCTCTTTCTGTGTGCAGTCAGGCAAAGCTCTCATTCACAACTGAGCTGGGAATTGGCCTGGTCATAATGAAATGGGAAATCTTCTGGTCACAGAAATTCAAGGAACACGCATGTACAAAGAGAAAAAAGTCTAGATTGCTATAAAATGTTGATGTCCTGGAAAAGGGGATGGATGAAGTAATTCTTGTTCATCAAAGTGTTTTGAAAGCCTTGTGGAGCACAAGTATTTTAGTGCAAGACACTAGCAAAGCTTATTTTGTTATTTCGCTCAGAAGAGGTCTGAATCATGTTGATTACTGAGGTAAACTATCCCAAGGAAGCAATTAATGGTTATACTTCTCTCATTGACACAGTTTAGAACCAGAAACAAATTTCTCAAGTCCCCTCATGCTTTTCTCTGACAGGTGGCCATGGCTTCTCCAGACTCAGGGGCTCATTGTAACTTACTGGTAAAGTTATTGTGGTTGTGCCTGGCTGAAGATATGGTCAGGACAAGGTTTGCATGGAGAGGGATCAAAGATTTTGTTGATTCCCACAAACTTTGCCATAGTAACTTAAGCAGAGGAAACTGAAATGTATCCTTTTGTCACTATGCACACATTGCCTTGTTAAAGATTTTTTTTTTTTTTTCCAAGTAGCGAGAAGAATTTGATAGCAAAGTTTTGGAAGCAGTGCTGGGCTGTTGTATCAGCCCAGCTCCCCCACTGAGGAATCACAGAATAGAATCATAGAAGCTTAAGTTGGGAAAGACCTCTAAGATCACTGAGTCCAGCACTGCCACATTCACCACTAAACTGTGTCCCCAAGTGCCACATCTACGTGTTTGATGAGTTTGTGTTACCACATTCTGCAGCTTTCTGGTGAAACAAAAGAGTGTGTGAAATCTCCCTAACTCAGTACAGTGGTCAGGGTGAGTTTTCCCAATAGAGTGAATAAAAAATTGGTCCAAATTTCTACTGAAGTTAAAACTGACTTAGGTGCTTACATGGGCTCTTAGTTTCATTTTACTTCATTATTTTTTAATTGTCTGGCCCTGCATGCAGCCATAATTTTTCAACAAAACCCCCCATTCTCTCTTTCCAGATATGCTTGAATGCATCTGCTAATGTAATTTTCAACAACTCTACAATTTTGCCAAGTAAAATTTTGTCGATTTATAAAATTAAAAAAAAAAATTTCATTAAGCTTTGCCTTATTTGAACATATAAAACATCCATTTTAATGTGCAGCAAAGATTTTGTAATGTTTCAGGGTATTAGAAGGTGTGTTTATACAATCTCTTCCTGTCTCTTGGACAAAGTCAGTTCAAAAGTCCTTGTTTATACATTTTTCAGTGGTCTCATCTTTCTTTGGTGTGGGTGACAACTGGGAAAGGTTACCCAGTGAGACCATTTGCTGTATGGATGAACTTGTAGACAATGGCATATCAGGGAGCTTCTAAAGGAAATATTATATGGTCCATCAAGGCAATCTCAAATTTCCTGATTGCATATATTTAAATAGGATAAGCTCCAGTTACCTAAGCACTTGTTTTGGCTGTAATGGAAAATAGGAGACTAATGTGTGCCATAATGCCTATCTCATCCCAGCCCATCAAGGTATATGAAAATAAATCTAAATATCTGTTATTAGAAGAATGAGAATAGTGGATGAAGAATTGAAGCTACATGGCTATAGACAGAAAAAAAAAAAAATTAACTGGATCTGGTTTAAGATTATACCTGTCCATTGAATACATTCATCAGTGTCTGGTTTTGTATTTCTTCTTCCTCATGATACCCCAGATAAGAAGTGGTAACTAAGTCTTAATGGTTTTAAAACTTTCTGTCTGTAACCATAAAGTGACCATTTACAAATTGGAATGCATTGTTGAGTGGGGATCCAGTTCCTTTCTCTGCCAGACCTGTCCATGCAGGTAGATCTATGAGTTAAGAGAACAGCAGACTGTTGAAAAGGTAGATTTTGTGTGTGTGTGTGGTTTGTTTTTTTTTTTTTTTTTTTTTAGCAGTATGCACGTTAGGAGTTTTATCAGAAGACAGCTGCTTAGAACAGCTGTCTGCTTATGTGCCCATCTTAGGAGAGAATGATTAATGAATTCACTTGGGCAGTGAGAAACTCAGTTCACTGATCCATAGTTTCAGCACAGGTATTGATGTGAAACTAATGAGAAATTTGATGCTCAAATTTGAATGTTTATTCCAATTACCAAACAACAGATCTAAATTAAAAAATAGCTTGAAACCTTAACCTTTTATTAGTAACATTGAAAGCTGAACTGTGGCTGTGCATCCTGTGGTGCAATCTGAAGATTCAGTGTGCTACCACCTGCATTGTTTTGGGGAAGGGAGGGAGAATGGCTCCTCCTGATTGACTCTGCTCCCACTACCTGATAATTGGAATCTTTTTCCTTCCACTCCTCCCACTCCTGTTTAATGTGTATATTTTTCCTAGGAATTAAAACATGTGCTCAGAACTGAGCTGTAGGCATCCCCTACAGCTCTATTAAAATACTGCGTTTAATAAGTTCTCTGAGCTACACTTTTTATCTGATTATAGTGGGGTACATGGAAGTCCCAGCTCTGACCTAGAATGCTTTCAGTCTCTGTAAGCAAAGGATAGAGGGAAAAGGTATATTAAGCCTCTAGCTCATTAGTAACTTAAGTTATGGGGAAATTAAATGACTTTTTAGTTATATACAAGGTTTGTGCAACATTGGCAGTCAACCATTGCTGCCCTTTCAATCCTGGGAAGTGTTGCTGTTCCCCTTCCAAACTTTTACAGTGTTTCTATCAGAAGGGACTGACAAAAACTCTTGCAAGTTACCAAACACACTTAAGGTGCCCTATCAGCCACAACCTGGTGTTTTTGCAAAGGATAAATACTTCTAATTTTCCTACAAATCAGTGACAGTTTGTAACTCTAAATCTTTCACAGTCAAATTATTTAAAAACAAAGCTCAGAGGGGAAAACAGCGTTTTAATCCAGGAGTGTTTCATAAAAGTGCTTGTGGCTGGGCAAGCTTTTTTTGGAAGAATTTATTAACTGCACATTCAGGACTGAACTTGGATAGTCTCAATACCCTTTGCTTTAGATGCCTGCTGTGCTGGCTTTTTCCTTTTCCATGAAGTTATTCCAAAATGTGATGGCAATTCAGTTTTAAAAGAAAGAAGCCAAGGTGCTGAAAATGTGCAGCAAAAGTTGCTAAATTCTGCACAACCAGTCCATCAAATGTGCCTAAAGGAAATGGAAGATGTTGCACTGATCACTGTTCAAGGAAATCTGTAAGCAATTCAGGTACTTTTCCAGCACTTGGGTTCTCATGAATTTGGGAGCAAAACAGTGCTGGGGCAGATGCTGCTTGATACACATGATGGGCTCAGTCTGTAAATATCCAGGCAGTGTCACCTTGGTGCAACAGCTGCAGCCACCAAGGAATGGTGGCATCTGTGGCAGCTGCTCTTGTCCCCTCCTTGTCCCCTCCCTAGGCATTCCTAAAGCTGCCCCTGGCTCTGGAAGTCATGGCAAATTGTGGCACCATGGCCATGTGAAAATTGCAACCCATAGGTCAGGAAAATGATGTCTTATTGCAGTCTTAGGTCAAGCCATGTGTAAGGACAAAGCAAACACACAATAAAAGTTCCATGAGTTTTTGAGATAGCCACATAGATTTGGCTAAAATTAAAAGTCAATGTGTAAGCATTATTTTTAGGTTTGTAGGACTGTGAATGAGCTGTAACACTTTTCAGTTTCAGCCAGCATGGAACAATGTTCCAGGAGCTGGATTAACCTCCCTTTCCTACTGAATTTTAGGAAGACACTGTGCAGTTGCTAATGTTAGCAGCTTATCTTGTCAGTGGGCTAACTTTTGGTGGTATACACTCATTTGGGATTGGGATCAGTGAAAATCCTTGCTTCCTTAGGAAACTTCTGGCCCTGGCAGTCACTGGATGTGAACAAACACACAGAGGATCATGGACAGCAGAATCTGAGGGGTCCTGTGCTGGGGCAGATGTGGTCACCATCTCTGCCTTCATGCATATTGGCAAGAAAGAAATTTTCATTAATTGCTCGAGTTAGTGAAGAAAGTTCAAGCATTTTTGTACTTTTTTTTTTTTTTTTTTTTTTTTTTTTTTTTTAGTGGATGTGGGGCTGGATCTACACTGGCAGTAGCCAAGCCCTGAATCTGCAGCTGTGTGTTCACAGGGTAAAATTCTGTTCCTTTTCTCCCAAGGTCCCCATTCATTTCTATGTACAATAGCCACTGGGAGGATTAGAGCACAATTTCCATCTTGTCCCATTAGTTATTTGTATTTCAACATCAGCTGGAGACCTTTGTCAAGAGCTAGACCTTGTTGTACTTGGTGCTTTGTATATCTATAGCAGAAGGCATTTCTTTCCCCACAGATATTACAGTTTAGAAACCTTGAGGTTTGGAGAGATCTGCTCTATGACATACATAGTGACAAACTCCATTATTGTTTTAAGTCTAGCTAATGCCTAGAAAAATGCTGCTGGATCAGTCAGAAAAAGAGCTTTAATTCCCCTGCTGGGTCTTTCCCTGTTGTGTCATTTATTTGTGAAAAGAAAGTGCTTCAATTTTTTTCTTTTTAATTTTTTTATTATTTTCCTCTTTTGAAACTGAAGGTTTGGAGCTTCTTGGAATTACACAACAACAACAACAACAAAAAAATTCTTTAAGCCTTTGTAAAGCAAAGAAAACTTTGAAAAGAAATGACCCAGTCCCCTCTTTGGTTCACACCTATCTGGTCAAAGGGTTCAGCTCTCCGTGGAGGCTCCCAGACCTAACAGCAGTCATGCGGAACCTGTTTGAGCCTTTCAGGCTCGGCACTTTCCAGGGTGCCCCATCTCAACACACCTGACATTTCTGGCCTGGCAGCCAAGAAGAATAAAACCTTTGGGGAGTACCTAAAATTAAATGACTCCTTTTGGTCAGATCAAGGTTGTTCACTTCAGTAACTCTGCTGCAACTCTGCCCTTCTCTCATTTAGTGGCCATGGAAAAGCTGGCTCTCCCCCTTGCCTCTTTTTCCTTTAGGGGCTTTAAATACAGTCCTTGAATGCCAAGACTAGGAAAATATGCTTCATTTTATGAAGGAATTAATGAGAAAATAATCAACCTCTTGTCAATGTTATAAAGCATTGTTTGTACATGCATTCCTGTATAGATGGCAGAGAGACTAGAGCATCCTCTTGGTTTATGTAAAGCAGTCTCTTGATCAGCCACCTCTTTAGCATGAAATAAATTAAGGTCAGAAGGTCTTTCTGGTCTTTGTTCTACAGCTTTCACAAAACTCTCAGAGTCTGATTTTGTAGGGGAGCATAGGAGATGGCAGAATATGCTTCTCCCCAAGAGTCTTCCCTTTAGTAGCACTTACATCTCCCAGGCTAACACCTACCAGTTTATCTGCATACTTTGGGCAAGGACATTTTCAAAATGGTCTCTTAACTGGAGGAAAGGCCCTGCTCTGCAGCTTTGGTTGTATAGGTGTTCAAGTGTAAGCCTTTGTAGTTGGCTGATTGCTGAAAACAAGTTGTGTGCTGAAATGAGTTGTTCAGGTGGTTTGGGTGACAAGAAACACGTGATGTGTGAGTGGCTGTGCTGACCATTTCTGTGCTCTAGGGCACATTTCTTTACCTGAGCATTTCCCTCTGTCCATAGCCACCATGTCTGTGTTGTTCCTTTGCCACCTGGCTTCATTTTTCACCTTTTCTTTGCTCCCCCATCTCTTTTGATCTATTCCTCCTTTCTTTTTTTTTTTTTTAATCCTTTATGAATTCTCTAGATTGGAACAGAATACAGTAATATTTACACATTAACTCAACTTTTCAAGCCACAATTTTTTTTTGTTTGTCCTTTTTTGATTGTTTTGTTTTTTAATGAGGAGGAATTATCTTGCCCAAGAATTTGGATAAAAATTAAGGTTAAATCAAAATTAACTGAAAAAAACAGAATGATTAACAAAATTAAAATATCCATCAATGCCTTTCTTTAGTTGGATTTTCTGCAGCTTTCTGCATTGATGCTATTCAGTATTAAAAGCCAGCAACGTGAACTCCTGTAAAGATCATGGCCCAAACTACACTTCTGTTTCAAACTAGGGTTTAAACTCTCTGATGGAAGGTCACTGGATGTGGGTTGCAATCTTGTATGAGGCACATCACCTGAGTCTTCCTGAATTCAAAACCAGTGGAGAGTTGAGGATCTGCTGCAAATGAATCCCTCCAGAAGCTGCAGGTGCCAGCCAGAGCTGCCTCTGCCCCTTTATGTCCCTGCCAGGCTGCAGAGCAGACTCTTGCTGTGGGAGTCCCAGCTGATTGCAGCCCATGTTACCATTTTGGGGTATCAGTTTGCAGTTCACTCACACTGGGATGAGAAGCTTTTGCTGTGCCCTGTTAACCCTTTACCAGTCTTTGGGCTGTGTTGCTTTCTGAGGTGAGCAACATCTCCACTCCTGGGACAAGAGACTCAGTTGTTCTCACTGCATTCTGTCCCAGTATCCCAAAATCTTTTTTACCAGGTACTGAGCTGATGCTGCTCCCTGGATTCAAGAACTAGAGAGAGTGAGTGTTTCCCCCTTGGTCCACCATTACCAAAGGAGTGTCTGCTTGCCCCTGATGATGCATGGCTGTCTTGTTCTCCAAGACATGGATTTCTGCCACTCCATTCCTCTATCTAGGTGAAGTTATGCTGATGGTCCCATTCCTATTCTGCAGGATAAAAAAGGGATGCTAGGACTTCTGCAGCTGTTATTGTTATTAATCCTTTCACTGAAAAAAACATCTCTAGCTTACACATGGGCTAATAAATTAAATAAATTAGACATGTCAGTAGTGTTACCGTGCTTTACAGATATTTTCAGTTTGGAAGAAATTGTGGGGTTTTTTTGAAGATGGCAAATTTTTGTTAACACCCCCGCTCTCTCTGCCTTAATAAAGAAATAAAAATTGAAAAAAAAAAAAAAAAAGAAAAGGGAAATTTCACATTGCATACAAAGGAAGACAAAATGAAGCTAAGAGCAATTAGGCTAGACAGATGAATAAGCTGCCTAGTGAGGTAGCTGAGTCACCATCATTAGAGGTGTTCGAAAAACAGGCCAGATAAAATCCTTGAGGGGGTCAGAGTGTATGGGAAAATCCTGCTCGATAGAGGAGGCTGACCTGGCTGACCCACGAGGTCTCCTGCTTCTTCTGCGTCTCTTTATTTAAAAACAGAGTTGAATTCAGAGAGTAACAGAGGAAAACAAAACCCAAACCAGGTGCCTGTGTCTGGTAAACAGTTTTCTTTTGTTCTCAGTGCTGAGTTGTGAAAAAAAAAAAAAAAAAAAAAAAGAAAAAAAAAGAGAAAACAAACCCTAAAATAAAAAATGTATGTGTGCTGTTTGCAGAAGTGATGTGATAAAAGATCTATGTCTGCTTAGCAGAAAGATGGAGCATCTTTCAGCAGACCTGACAGAGTGTGGAGGGGAAATTCTTTCAGTGTGAGGAGCTGGGGAGCACAGGTGAGGTTATGCACCTGTGCAGCAGAGAGGGAAAACAAGCATTTGCTCTCCCTGGGGCCTTCTGGGAGAGGGCCTGTGCAGCCCACAGCAATCCTTTTGGAAATTCAGTGCCTTCACGATTTGTGAAAATTTGACCCAGTGACTGTGGTTCTCAGCTGTGCATAAAAACACAGAGATGGAAGCCTGGGCTCCCAGGGGCGAGGTCCAGCATCCACACACAGGGAAATCCTGAGGCTCGTGCTGCTCCTGAGGTCAAGCTGATGATCAGCACTGGCCATGAAAAAAATTCAGGCTTAAGGCAATAAAAGTTCAAGGAATTCCCAGAAGCCTTCAGCACAAACACAGAACTACCCCTGCAGTGAGAACAAGCCAGCAGCATCTCACAGAAGGTGGCTCAGTTCATCTTTGCTGATGGACTTCTCCAGGTGGGCCTGGGAGAGGACAGAAGTCAACTGCTGAGGACTCCATGGGACAGGTTCCTTTTTGCCCCAGCACTTAGGCTTTGTTACACCTCCTGAGCTGCCCTGAGCCACCCATGGTGTCTGCAGTTTAACTGCCTAAAATTTGTGGTCTCAGTTTGTCAGGGCTTAAAATCTCTTCCTTCTCTGCCTGCCTGTGTCTGCTGCTTTGCAGTGCAGAGGACTGATGCCACCAGGAAGGGCATGCAGCCCAAGACTTTGGAAATGCAGCTGCATGATAGCTTTTTCCTCCAGGATGCAATGACTAACATGAGTTTTACCTCTGTAGGACATAATTGTTGCTGTTAAGAGTAGAAATGCTTTCTCTGGAGTACCCAGTAGTTAAAGGATGACAAGATTTCACTGATAGGCAAGAAAATAAATGAGGAGAGTGTTTTTCTGTCTTTCCACAGCATTGCAGTGAACAGCAAGAAACAGAGGAAAAACTATTTTGTTAAATGCAGAACTCTGGATTTATTTTCTGCTAGGCTCCAGCTAAGGTGATGCCTCCTTATATATTCAGTATTTTCTGAGTGCAGAATAAATAAATAAAATATCCTGCATTCATCAGAAACCTTGCCATACTTGGGTGAAAAGGTGTTATATTCTTGTCACTGGACAGCACTACTTTCCTGCTGGAAATGCAGTGGGCAATGGTGCTGCTCAGGTATTATTACCTGCAGAACAGGAGCTGTGAGCACAACAGAGCTCTGCTGTTTTGCAACAGTTTGGAGTCAGTGTTTATCACTAAGTTACTTCTCAGGAACTGGGCCAGATCAATACTGTATTCTTTCAGCCCTCTCTAAACCCAGCAGGGAAGGCAATCACAGTGGTGCAGAACTCTGCACCTTCTGGAGCAGATCAATACCCTGACAGTGCTAAGCTTTGTTCCCTCACCAGCTTTAAGATGTTCTACATGATTGCTTAACTGTTTGTTTTCTCTTCTCCCTATATGACAACACTGCTCCCTTCCTGATCTTTCCTAATAACATCACTGTAATTGCCTTGACATGGAATAGCAGCACAAACACAGATGCTTTGCTTTGAGGTGTTTTATCTCTTTATGACTGTCTGTATTGGTTGAGGGTGTTGATTTCACTCTAATATGAAATTAGAGCTTTTTTTTTGGTATGTCTTATTGTATTTACATTGTTTTACTAAACTCGATTTTACTGGGCTGATTTTGGCTATGGGGATTGCACAGGGGTTGCATTGCACAGTCTGGTAGATATAATAATATATATGCTGGGAAAAAATACTAGCTTAAACCTTCTGTTGCTGAAGTCTGTTTTAGTGTAACTCCATTCAACCATTTCTTGTTCATCTCAGAAATACTGTGGTGCTGTGACCTTTCAACTAGTGCTAGGTGGAAAAAATCAGCTTCTGTCTTATCCAAGCTGGATCTAGAACTCTTGCCCCACATTTCTCTTTCCTGATTTCATCTGAAGCTGCAGAACCTGTAGCTCTTCTTCAAAACTACATCTCTTTTTTTTAATTTTTGAGAAATTACTGCATATTATATAGTGTTGGCTGATGCTAAATCAGTATTAGCCATTGCAAATGACCGGGGTTTTCTTCTAGAGCTGGGAAGTGGCTTTAATTACAGAAAATTCCCATTCTTGAAAGTGTTCAAGGCCAGTTGAATGGGGTTTGGAGAAACCTGGTCTAGTGGAAGGTGCTCCTGCCCATGGTACACGAAGCTGGAGGATTTCTTAAGGTTCTTTCCAGCCCAAACCTCCTCTGATTCTATAATATAGCATTAAGAAACTTTCCCTGCTGATGCAGGGAAAATGGAGAGTTGTCCTGAGGATGTTCCAGGTTGTACGTGCCTCAAAGGCTTTTTAGTGCTTCTCTGCTACCAAAGATGGGGCTGTTCCATGTGCTGAAAATGTCATAGAAAGGGTGATTCAGAGAAGGCCTTGCTGTTTAATTTGGACAACTGTCAGTCCAGTTTATTTATCAAGGATCTGTGTCTTCAGAGCTGTTTCTCTGAAGCACTGGGAATTATCCCTAGATGCCAGCAGAAATGGAAGAGGGATTTTGAACCATTCTTTCTCTAGCAGAGCTAGCTCAGGAGAGCTGTGCCTTGGAGAGTGTCAGACAGGATGATCACACTGGTCCCTCCTCTACTTCTTATCTGTAAGTTTGTAGTTCTCATTGGACAGATGTACAAAGGGAGTTCTCCCTGAGACTTTGAACTGAATTAGCACTTCATCACATGAAAACCTGCCGTCCTTCAGAGCGGCCGCGGGAATGTTGCTGTTTTGCTTTGATAGTTGACTTCCGCTCCATTTCCCAGGTAAAGCACTAATCCCTCACAGCCCTCTCCTCATTTTGAAAGTCTTTAGCCACAGTTCTCTGTTAGGCTTTCAAAAGCGTGTTGTAAGGAGCACAAATGAGAGATATGCTGCCTTCAAAACAGCCGCTGCCCACTTCTGCATATGTGTAAAGTAGGATAAGATATGCAATTTGTAGGTACTATGATTACTGGCTTAAGGAGAAGATACAGTATTTCTCAACATTTTTGAGACATTAATACAATTCAGCCAGGCCATTTTCTGTAATGTGTGGTTTGCTGTATCTGATGTATATTTTTTTCATCTCAGACATAAAGGTAAATCCTTTTCATTTACATAAGCAGGCTCTATAAACCAGATTACCGAATTAATCATAGATATTTAAGCATATTACATTGCTCTGTACCACAAGCTAGCATTCCTAGAAGGTGGATCAGAGATAAGGGTCCCATAAATTACTGACCAAATCCTTTAGTCCATCAGGCTTTATTTCCACTAAAATCAGTTTTGCTTGAGTAAGACCTTCTGAATTTGGCCCTGATATGCTTTTATATTCATAGACCCTTCAGATACAAAGAAAGCTCCATAAAGCAGTTGTATAATTTTTTTTTTCTGGTCTTAAATTTCCAGTTTCAAATAAAAGTATAGAAAAAAAAAAAAAAAGCTGGTTTTTAGTAATGGTGCTTTTAATAATAAGCAACCCATATCTCTGTCCTGCTTGGCTTTTATTAGCCTTTTAGTTTTTATTTAACGTCTCCATTATGATATTTCCAGTAAATAGATTAAATCGTGAAATGTGGGTAAAATAAAGATCTGTGCACAGTTATTCTCGAATATTTTGCCTCTCTGCTTCCTAGAAGGCTCCAAGTTTCATCTGTCACTTGGAGACCAGTTGGGCTACTGGCAGCCAGCATGCTGTTACATATAAAAGTATAGGGAATATTCCCCCACACACGATTCTTTTACCCTAATCAGACACTGCAGATGCATCTTGTCAAGAGAATGCACCTCATGCTCAGAAATGAGAGGAAAGTGACTCCAAGGAGGACAGAGCAGCACAGCAGCAGCTGCCCCGCAGCAGACCCCGCAGGCAGGTCTGTCAGCAGCGCCGAGGAGCAGGGCAGGCAGGATGAGCTGACACCCTGACACTGCTGCACAGATTCCTCCTGGAGCTGGGCATCTGGGTCCTTCAGCTGCCAGGGGCAGGGGGCACAGCTCCCAGGCCACAGTGGTGGGAGCACAGAGCGTCCCCATCCTCACCCAGCGGGGCTTAGGGACCCTGCCAGGGGCTGGGGACACTCACAAGGGACACACATTCACAAGAGGAGTAGTGTTTTCCTCACCAACTTCCCCTAAATAACATTTTCTCTAATTATTTCTTTTTACTTCTTATTTATTTATTCCTATTTCTTTATTGTTTCTTTTGTATATCTATTATTTCTCCTTATTATTTCTTTGCTTCCTACCTCAGTTTTGTCCAGTCAAAAATGTTTCCAGCAGAGAATTGTTCTCTCTACTTTTAGTGCACAGACATATGGACATATTTAAAAAAAAAAAAAAAAAAAAAAAAGAAGTTATTTTCATTTCAAGCTCCCTTTTAAAAAGGATTTGTCACTACCTGACACAGTCCTTACTCTGGGAGACTGCTAATGATTTCAGCAGGGTTTTTTATGAGAACTGCTGGCTTTTATCATATATTGTGATAGCAGTGGGAAACAGCAGCATCTTTATTTCAACAAATCAGAACTCTGCAGTTCAAAAGAGGTTAATAGAACAAGTAGCATTAAGTATGTTTAAAAAGTAGAAGGATATGGAAAAAAAAATTCTTTTTCATAATGTATTTTTTATATTGTGTCTTCCTTTCCTTTGTCAGAAAAGCTCCAAAAGCCTGACTCAGTCAATCCTCTGGTCTCTTTCAAAGCCCTGCAAGCCTTTCTTCCCCTTTGGGCTAGAAGCAGGTTTTGCCAAATTGTGCCTGCTGAACCAGAGCCCTCTACAGAGAAGCCCTTTTTTTTTTTTTTTTTTTTTTTTAGTGGGGAGGTTATTGACAGCTTGCAAGGACAAAAAATCTTCTCACTTCTGCTTTTTCTTCATGTCTTATTAAACACGCTGCACTCCACAGCTTGCTTAAGAGTGATATGGGATTGTAGAAAGAGGTCTTCTGCTACTCTATTTTTTTTTTTTTTCAGTCCAAGATTCCCCCATTTATATGTTCCTTTCCATTTTGTCCATATCTTCCTTTACCTTCATTGCCTAATAGGAGCTGTGATTCTCAGGTGGCTCTATCCAGTGCTGTGGGATGCAGTGCAAGGACAATATGCCCAGAGCAGTGTCACAAAACCACATTTCATCTTCTTTATCTCTTAATTATACACATCAATTTCATCTCTTAATTATACCCTACCCAGTGATGAAACCAGGACTGGCAGGATTTTTGCAGCTAGCCAGTTTTCTTCTTGTTTCCCTTTTAATGGGGTCTACTTCAGGGCTGTGGTTGACCAGAAAATTGAGAGAACACTGACCTTCTACCACACAAGCACACAACAATTCCTATAAACTCTGATCATTCTGGAAAAGGCTGTGTTGGGAACCAGGATGGGGATGGTACAATTAGTCCAGCTTGTTTCCAGTTTTCAGCATTTCTGGTGGCTGTCCTGAACCAAACAGGGAACAGGCTGGATGCCCCACTTCAAGGTAACCACAGATTTTAGGACCCTGTGTCTCTTTTTTGCAGCATGTCCAACAAAAATCAGGACAGGAATGTGCCAACCTCTGGGATTTCTGTGCTTTTGTAGTTCATACGCCCTTTTCAGACTCTTCTAACAGTAGATGCCCTTCAAAATTTAAGGTTTTTATTTTGTTCTGGTCTTCAAGGTCTGCTCACTTTTGTCTTTGACATTAGAGGATAATAATGAATACTGAGAATAATAGCGAAGGGATACATGTTAATCTGCTGGGGAAGCTCAGCAGTTTCTGTGTTAATCTGGCAACAGAATTGTTTTGCACCAGAGGTGTCCACAAATGCTGAGGCAGATACTTTTGTCATCATTTAAACTTGGAATCTTGAGCTTTGATTCTAATCCAGTTTTCTGGCATGGCTCTGAAATGTGCCTGACCATTGTCATGCTGAGCAAGGCCTCCTGAAACAGAGAGACCAGAACAAGCATGCTTTGTTTTGGGAAGGTCTTGGAAGTCAGGATGTCTTAATTAGTGCCTCCTTTCTCATGGCTGTTCCAGCTCTTTAAAGGTAAAGAAATGCAAGGCATGGGAAATGAGTTCCAGGAGATAAATATGGAAATTGAGAGAGAGAAAGGAGTGCTTATGTCTGTTCTGCACAGGTAAATGGAGTAAAAGCAAAACCCAAAGTGAAGGTCTTGTTTTCAAAGCCCAGCACTTCTGTTCTCTGCCTCTTCAGCTGGCAGAGAGAAGGCTGGTATAGTTCAGATGCTGATAAATTAGTCTAGATAGCACAGTTGTAGTTCATACCAGTTAGAGATTTTCAACCTAAAAACAAGTGATCAAACCTCCTCCCTCTGCTCTGTCCCCCCTTATTCTCAGTCTCACCACTGAGAGACACAGGCAGTTTTTCTGACTGTTATTTTAAATTCTTTTCTCTCTCCAGTGTTATATTCTAGCATCACTGGAGACTTTAGGATAGTTCTGATGGACTAAGCTAACTTGCAATGTACAGGTAGGAAAAAGCAGAACCACTTTTAGTGATGAAGATAATTTTTATGAAGACCACCAATATAAAGAAAATAGTAGAGAGGAAATTGGCAAAATATGGTCTTGTTGACAATGTGTGTTTCTCCTCATATCCATTAGCAAAAGTAGAACACTGACCTGTAGGGTGATTCTAATGAAGAGACAGAAGGACAGAGTAGCACAAGTTTACATTTTATGGCTATGTGCAGTCTTACCATCAAAATGAAAGTTCAGTAATTCATAGTTCACAAAGGTTTCTGGCTTTCTGTATTTTGAATTTTATCATCTGCTTTCTTAATTTATTAGTAGTATCAAGAAATTTTTGGTGGGTCAGATTTTCTGTTCATTTAATCAGCACCAGGATTTTACTGTAAGTAGTCCAGTAAAATCCAGTACTAATTAAATCCAGTAAAATCCAGCTGTCTAAACCCAGGGTGGTTACCTGATGAGTGATCTTCTGCTGGGACTCTGCAGTCAGGTGGGAACATAAAGCTACCTTGACAGTAGCAATGGTCACTGCAAAATGAAATCTGTAGCAGTAGCTAAACTGCAGCCATTAGATGCTATCACTGGGATTTGAAATTAAATTAAGCAGCTGGAATGCCTCCTATCCTGCTAACATCATCAACCATATCAAAGATAATCACTGCTTTTATTACTGCAAGCACAGGATGCAGCTGGAAGTAAAACTGCCGATTATCAGATCTCAGTTTAGCCAATTTTGACTTCCAGTTCAGAGATTTGAGTTGTCAAAAGGGACATTTAAAAAGAGATCAGCGCCTTTGAAGTAATAACACACAGGAGCCTGGGGGGCAGAGTCACAAAACTTCTGTACACTGGGTGGACTAAAACCACAGAAAATGCTTCCTGTTTTATAGGGGTGCAGGGAGAATATTAAAACTGCAAAAGCTTTGCAGACTGGGATGTAGACAGTCTGATGGTGTCAAGAAAAAGCCTTATTATCTCCTCTGCTTTAGTGCTGTGGTAATGTTTTTTCCAGGAACATGAGGATTCAGGGAAAGGAGAAGTTCCAATTACTAATTATCTCCATACTCACATTGCTGGACTCTACATTTAGGGCTCTGCTGTGATCTAAGATGTGTGGTTGTGAATTACCACAAGCTTTGAAATAAAAAGACCCAAACACACCCTGCTGCTCTTGTGGTTGAGACACTCTGTGAAATATGCACTTAAATACCTGGAGCTGGAGTGGCAATGGGGGAAAGTCACAGCCCCCAGTTGAGTGAGGCTCTGCAGCACAACCTCCACAGGACTTGGAACATTCCAGCCTTAGGACTTACATGGCACACAAAACCACCACACTTTTACACTCAGGAATAGTCCTGGAAGTGGAGATCTCATGGAAAAAGACTGAAGAAAACTGAATAGAGCAGGGTATAAAGTCCTTGTATGTAGTATTACTTGTACACTGACTCTCACAGTCAGAGCAGAAGGATTCCTCAACTTCTAACAGCTTTTTCAGGGGTGAGGGGTACATCAGATTTAGAAGAAAAATAACCAAAGTGAAATGAAATATTCAATATTTGTGATAAACCTGGTTTAGCATCACAAAAGTTTATTTTCTGTTGGTGTTAATTTGTAGTTGCAAGTGTTTGCTTGGATCCTGATGAAAATTTCCCTTTCAGAAGGAAAAAGTTATGTACGGCTGTCTGAAAAAATTATGTTTTGATCTGGTCAGGTGCAATCCTTTAAGGGAACAGTTGGTGGAGACTGTAAGAGGAAACAAGAGTCCAGTCCTTTGATCTGTAGCTGACTGTCACTTCTTACCAGGAAAAGCCTCTTAGCTTTATCAATTTTAATCCCCCAAAAGGAATTTTTGTTTGACAATAAAACAATTGGTTCTTTGTTTTCAGTTCATGGGCACTCTGAAGCTGGGCCAGTGTAGGATGTGGAGTGAAACCTCCCAAGGCTTCCTTGCTGTGTCCAGCTGGTCACAGCCTGGGCAGGAAGACTCAGACTGTAACAAAGCCAGGAGAGACCTTGGAAAAGAAAGGTTTAGTTCATCAGTGGCCTTCTCAGTAGCTTTAGAAGGTCAGCTCTTCTCTAAACTGTGTCAGCTTCCTTGGAGAGCTGGTTAAAGAAAATAGTATCATGTGCCTTTTACAGACAGAAGAGAAGAGATCCGGTGCCCTCTGAAGCTAATTCAGAGTTTCCAGTTGATGCGAGCTGACACTGCCTCACGTCACTCCTGTACTGAAGCTGTGCTTATATTCTGTGCTAAAACCCACATGGAAGGAATGACTGAGTTGTCTTAGAGTGCAATCCCCTTAAATGCAAAGCCCAACTGAGCAGGCTTTGTGTTTGGTAACTCAGAGGGCTCAGAGAGAGCAGAGCCCTTGCCCGCTCACAGCTAATAGTTTTTCGTTTTTAGTAATGACCTCAAATGTTGGTGTTTTCACCACCCCAATTAGCTTTACACTTCTCAGCAGCCAGTCTCAGGGTCCATGCCAGGAGTGCTGTGAGGAATAAATGCAAAAGAGCTGTAAGCAAGAAGAAAAATTTCTTTTCCCAGGTGCCCCATAAGAGTTTTTCCCCATGTTCACCCCATTCCAAGTGGGTATTTTGTCTGCCCAAGGGCACCAGGGCTGTATCCCAGGCAACACTTGTCTGATATTTTTGCACTGTCTGTTTTTCTGGGCAGCTGAACCCCAGCAGAGATGCTCTGTCTATGTCACAGCCACCCCCTTGCATGGCAGCTCTCCTAAGAAAGAAGCCAAATTTCCAGTTTGATTGTCTAATTTGTTTTTAAATAATTGAGACAGATTGCCTTTTGCTTTTGAGAATGGGTCCTTGTGTGCAGTCAGGTGAGCTGTTTGCTATCAATGTCTGCTCTAGTATCAGATAAGTAGAAAACCCCCTCAACCTGACAATTCACTTGAGAATAATCTGATCTGGTTTGCTTTGCTGTTTCCTCTTGAAGTGGACAATGGCTTTTCCCCTGTTAAAAAGTTGACACAATGAGACAAGTGTGTGATTATTGTATCCCTTTATGTCATTTGAGTAACTTGAGATAGCCTAGTGTAATGTGAGTAATCTGTGTTCACCACCCCTGAATCTATCTGGAGTTGATTGGCATATCTGTGCATTTTAACTTGTCTGGAAGGCTCTTATCTCCTTGCTGCACAGCATCAGTTGCAAATTTTAAACCTTTCTGTTCAACTTTATGTTTAAGTCTGTTACTCTTCCCCTTTCCTCTTAGGGTCGTAGCAGGGAGCTGTTTTTGCTTTGTTTGGTTGCTGGGTTTGTTTGAAGTAAACCCAGTGACTCCTTTAAAGCAAATGAATCAGGGGAAGGCAGGTAATGCAGCTGACAGACAGGTGATCCTGATAACACTGCCTGGTGCCTGATAGACTGCCCCTGAACATCTGAGCCATTCACACCATTTTAGGCAGTTAACACTGGCTCTCCACTACTGAGCAAATCATTACTTCCCATCCTGACCCATTAAAGTTAAGGCCTGCCTGTGCCTTTGGGGTACAGCCTGTGGTTACAGGGTGATGCTGAGCAGAGCCACCCCCTGAGAAGTGCTGCAGGTGCTGTCCCTCAGTGCCTCCAAGCGTGCATGGGGGCAGGACTGCAGTGCCAGCCCCAGGCAGTTGCCAAAGCAACCTATTTTTTTTCTTCTTCTTCTTCATTATTTTTATTTTTAACCTGTGTTTCCCTTTGAAAAGACACATTAAAAATGAATCTTGAGAATCACCTTTCCTTTAGTGGTGTTGCACTGTAAATGTCACTTCCTTTATTTTGAGTGAAGGTGACAGAAAAGTGTGGTCTTAAGGAACAAATGTCATGCTCCAGGGGAAGAAGAGAGGCAGTGAGATATGTTCTAAAGGAAGGTAAGATGCCACTTTGATACTAAATTTGTCCCATTTATGTAAGCTTGGTTTGAAACTTCACCAGCTGCCTTGGTTTCCCCTGACAGATGCAGAATCCTGTTCAGGAATGTGCAGTGATTCTGAGGGCTCAACATACAGACCCCCAGCTAAATCAGAATCATAGAAAGGTCTGGACTGGAAGAAACTTAAAGATCATCTTGTTCCAGTGCCTCTGCCATGGGCAGGGGCACATTCCACCATCCCAAGTTGCTCCAAGCTGGCCTGGGACACTTCCAGGGATGGGACAGTGTCTGCTGTCTCATCTAGGTGCCTGCTCTGGCGTTTTTCTCACTGTTCTGCTATTCCATGGAACTTTTCTCCCTTTGTGGAGCAGTGCAGGCAGATCCTTTGTCCTTTTGCTCTCTCAGCTGAGTGAGCACCAGACCATCCAGGTAGTGCCCACCGGGACTGCCTTCCAGTCTCCTGCTCCTCTGCCTCGTGACCCTTGAAGGATGTGGGTTACACCTGGGATTGGTGGGGCATTTAGGGTCAGCTCCCCTAAAACAACTGTCTTCCACATCCCTCCAGCTGGCATCTCTCTCTTAAAAATGTTTAATAAAATGTAAGAAACTATGACAGGTGAGTGACTGCAGCTCTTGCCACTGTCAGGCAATGTGGCTGCCTAACAATTTCATGTCATAATGCTCAGGTTAGGATGAGAAGTTGATAAACACCCCCCTATAGAGGAGGAAAGCATTCCTCCTCTATATATTTGAACTCCTGAGGGTTGCTTTGACTCTGTTCTTTTGCATTATACACAATGGGATCATAAGCTTGGAAATGAGAAATAAACGGAGAATACTGTGATTAAAAATGTACAATACATAATATAACCTTGCACAACAAAATTAGTACTTTGCTAATTTAGTCCCAAAGCATATTGATTAAATGCATTTTACCACTTCTGTGTACACTGGAAAATCCAATTAATATAAAAAAAAGAAAATGAAAACATTCAAGTCACTGAACTCTGGATCATAAATGTTAATCCATCCTGCAGTATCTATTGAATAGAACACACACTAATTTTCTCTCATTGTTACAGAACAGATTTCACATAAAATAATGCTGTAATTGTTAGGGGGAAAAAAAAAGTATTTGCCATTTGGTGTTTCCATTTGCTCCTCCTTGATTGAATTCATTAAGAAAGAATTTTTTTTTTTCTATCCATAACAGCTTTCAGCAAAGTCTCCTTAGTTGAGAACTTTTTGTACAAAAAATGTCTGCAAATTCAGTGTACTAGAAATAGAAGCCTCACACAATATTCAACCATAGGTATAGAATTTGACCAAAGGTAGGAGGTTTTTTTGGACTATGTACATGCTAGAGATGATGGTGAAATGAGTCTTTCATAGCAGCTGGCTGCCAAGAGCTCAGCTTTTCTTAGGTGAATGGGAAGAACAAACTTCTGGCTAATGGCTTTGTGCCAGCATTACCTACAGAGAGTGGAAATAATGGTGTTTTTAATTTGGTACCTAAATTGGGGCAGAATATCAATAATCCAAGGTCTATACGTGCTGCCAGAGCCACCATAGAAATTCCTATGTCCTCAGAGACCTGATTTATTTCCTGCTGGAATTTATAATGTTTGAATTCAGCACATTTACTATGGATGAAAAAAAATTTTGCAGCAAATTCTTGCATTTTCACCAAGGTTTGGTGCAAAAAGGGAAACTGCAGCTTGGTCTCAGGATCTCTAGTGAAGGAAGAAGCCGATGGTGCAGTTGCACTCACAATGGGGAATCTTTTCCAGCAAAGTGATGCTACCAAGGGAATGCAGCAGCTGAGTGGAATGATAAGGAATTTAACATTTCCACCACTCTTGAACTCTTATAATTAGTGATATTGTGAAAGGTTTGAGCTGTGTGTTGGTGCTGGGATCATATTTAGGGAATGTTTCTGCAGACAGCTCTTCTATTGCTTTAGCAGCACAGAATTCCTGAGGTGCCCATGGGAATATCTTGCAGTCCAAGGGAATCTGGGTGAGGGGGCATCCCTTCTGGAGCCATGTCTGCAGGGAAACACCTGCACATGTCTTCATTAGTCTCATGTCCCAGTGACTACCCCAAAGACTGTGCTGTGTTGAGTGTTGGCTGTTTCACAGAGAATCCGTGGAAAAGCCCATGTGCTCTTCACCCTGCTGCTTGTGGGTGGTCTCAGAAGGTATTTTCCTCACCCTCCCCTTGTTCTTTCTTGTGGAAAGAAGAGTAACTGAAGTACTGTAAAAAATAAAACGTTGCTCTCAAATGGGCATTAATTCTGGCGCTTTTATAAATACTTTTCGTCCTCAGTCAGGGCAGCATTTACAAGGTTAGCCCAGTAAAAGTCGTGTGAATGTTATCCCATCATAACTTGTTTTTATGTATGTATGCTCAGATAAATACTACTATATGATATATTTGGATATATCTAAGGCTTTTTCCACTAGGTTGGTATTTATGTTTTTACATGGCCAAGACTTAGTACCATTGCAATTGTATTTTGTGCACCAAAAAGCCCATTTGATTTCCAGTGCTTTAAAACATAGAGTGTGAGGAACCAGGCATTTCAGACTACCCCTTCCCAGTTTCAAGCATTTTATATGCATTTTAGGATATGATGTATCTGTACATTTCACCCTATCACTGTACACAGTTGAGTGTAAAGAAACAGCCTTAATATCACAATAATTTATTCTATGGGGTGTGATAATGATGTTTTATGTTATCTATATCTGGGTGTAATTGTGGCTAGGAAATACATTCTTTCCCAGAATGATTCAATTCCCAGTACAAATCAGATGAGCTAAAGACAGATTTTCAGACTGTCCTTTGTTTATTTCCTGTGCTTTTTGGTAAGAACTGATTTTGGTGCCCTATACACTACAAGGAACAGCCTAGAAATTTAATACATCTGAAGAGATAGAAACTGGAATGACAGTGCAGAACAAAGAGAGGAATAATCAAATTCTGCCTGTTCTGGGTGGTGGAGCTGTGATGATCCTACAAATCTTTTGTATTTCTTGATTTTTGGGACAAAATCAAGAACTCCTTGTTGGATAGGAAGGGTTCAGTTAATTTCTTCTCTTTCATTTAGTCTTGCTCTGCACTTTGCAGCACTGCTCCATAGGATTCTGCTAAAAGTCAGATAAATAAACTGGTATTCCCTCAGCCTCATCAATGAGCTGGAAACAGGTTGTATTATGGTCTCATCCTAACATAATGTGTTGCACTTATGAATTAGAAGGATAAATCCTCAGCAGTTAAAAATTTGCCTCATTCAATGTGTCTTTACACAGAGATACTTAATAAAGATAAGTCTTATAGAATTTCTGGTCCCATCTGTTACAAGTGTATAATTTTTTAATACTTTGCTTGTATTTAAGAAAAATTAACTTCATACTATTTTTTATCTTAAGAGAAATGTGTATGTCAAATATGTCATATTAATTCCCTAGAAGATATTCATAAACACACTAACACTTTGGAAGTTAAATAGTTAGCAATAAAAAAATTTGAGATGATAATTAATCCATTCTATATTTATGGGCTTGATTAGCTGTCATACAAAAAACTGTTGGTGAGGCCAAATCAGGTTATTCCAGCTTTCTTTCTTCCATCAGCATGTGCCCAAAGAGAGTTATTAGCTCATTTTGGTTGCTCATTGGCAGTCCCAATGCGGGTTCGGGAAGTGTCTGCCAGCAAATGTCCTTAATATACATGGTTGGAAGGGGGAAAGAAACACCAAACCCATAAATTTGCCATATCCTGCTGAACTGAAAATGTCTTCATGTGCCACTACTGAGATTATATATTTTTTAAAATTAGCTGTGATGTTTGCATGTTATCCTCTTCTCCTTTGCCACCAGCACTCACAGATATCACCTACACAGGCAGGAATTTCATGTTCATATATTATCTTCTGCAGTTTTAATTTTTTTTCCTATGGTGTTCAGAGTTAATTTAGTACTTCAGGCTAAAAACACACGATAAAATTCTTTTTCCTCTCGAATTGTAGGCATAGTGTGTTGGATATTTTGTATTTTGAAGTGCTTGTCTTTTGGAATATGTATGCGTGCATGCTGGACGTGCGTCTGCTAGAACGTTGCAACATTATGTTTGCAAAACTAATCTGTCAGAACTAAAAGGCAAAGGGTGATGCAGATTTCAATTAGAAAAAAAAGGGGGGGGGAGAGAAATAAAAATTTCTGCCGATTCTTTTTCCTTGCATGAAATTCCCTGCATGACAAAACAATGGCAATTAATGATATGATTTTTTTAATAATTCCTTGCTTGTGGAGAGTTATTGTACCTTGTTAAATACCTGTTGTTTAGCAGCCCAGAGTTGTCCGTATTTTGCAGAAGCATGACAGGATTATTAATTGTGCAGTTGTATTATGGGGTTTAACGAACAAATGTTTTTCAAGTCTAATTTATTCTTAACGAGAGTAGTGTTAATTCATTTTGAGCTTTGCCTGGGAGGTGAGACCTCCAAAATTGTCCCAAAGGTGATAGCATACTTTTATTTTAGTGCAATGACTTTTTAGCATGTTGCATCATTGCATATATTTATTCATCATCCTTACACCATCCCCGAAAAGCGAGATTAAGGCGCAGGGATCAATCCAGCCCACCTCTTAGGAGCTCTGCTAGTGCTTAACCACAACCCTGCACATCATCTTGGGACAAGAAGTGGAGAAAACAACAACCATTTGAAACCACGTTAGAGATTAAGGACGGCGGAACTTAATTGCGTGATTAAATATTAGTCAGCTTTCCTATGGCAACAAAAAGTGGCATGGGATTTTTTTTTTTTTTTTTAAATTCCTAGAAATACTTAGTACTTGTTTCTTAGCTTATCAACAGCATGTTGTGGCTGTGTCAGGGAGAAACATTAGCTTGTGAATTAGCCCTGAGGCACTGTCCTATATACCACTATGGAAGCGCCTGGTGTGGGATCCACTGACTCAGAGGAAGAGTGCCTCCTGCTGATTCTGTCTTCAATCCAAACACTGACCTTGCCCCCCTGACGGGATTTGACAGGTTTACAACCCACGGGTGTGGCTGTCATAGCATCATTTTCCCCCCCTTTTAGCTTCTTCTCTAATAAACTTGTTAAACGTTTTGCATTAATAGAGAAACTTATGCAATGGGTGTCTCGCTGTCTTTGACAACTCATTCAATGTCAACCATCAACAATTTTCCTTTAATGGACACGTAACATCCCTGGTGTGATGATTTTTTTTTTTTTAAACTTTTGGTGTCAGATTGATAAGCCTGTGAAATAGAATAGCTACACATAATGCCGCTTTATCCTCACAATTGACAGTGAGGCAGTGAAGCAGAACCTCAAGAAAAGCGACCCAGTTCTGCATGTGTAACCACACAAGAACCCAGACTGGTCCCCAGTCCCAACTAACGTCACAGCTTCATGACATCCGAGCAAATAATAGGCAGAGAGTGTGAGTTTGTGAAAGTAATTATATAAAGCTGAAGGCAGGGGACAAAAAGAAGTGGGGTGGGGGGAGAAAGCGAGCGGTTTCAGCGCTTTGACAATGTCCACAGCTGTGATGTCATAGGCACAAAGATGATAATAAAATTTGGCCAATGTGGTGTCAACTACACCTTGCTCCTTTTGTCTTTTCCCTCGTATAATTTTGTATCCATGTGTGAATCGGCTCATTAGTGGAGGAGAGTGAAAATTGAGGTCAGGGTATTTAAACCTGACCTGTGCAAAGGCCATGCAATGCCTAAGCCCACCGGGGGTTTCACTTCAGAGCCCTGGACCACCCTTGAAGGTGACACCAATTCAAGCCTCATTTTATAAAGGCCTTATTAATTATTGTCTTTATAAGAAGGAGAAGCCATATAAAGAAATGTGTCATTCTTAGAGTAGGAGTAGGCAGAAAAAAAAAAAAGAGAGAGAGAGAGAAAGAGAGAAAGAAACAGAAGATCAAAAGAGAGCTTTTTTTCCCTTTTGCTTTTCATGCCTCAGAACCTCAAAGGAGGTCGGGGAACAATCAGGCTTAGGGGTCTCGTGTGCTTTCTGGCAATTAGACTCAGCTGATGGGCTGAAAGGGATTGAATGGCAGGGTTCAAGGCCCTTCTCCAGAGCTTCAGACAACAGGCTTTTCCAAAGCAGCAGAGCAGCAGACACCACTGAAATAATTTCAAATGGAGACTTACAGCCAGGGATTCATTAATTCACCGGCCTAAACAATTACTGGAACATATAATGTCTCTATATACACTTTGATAAAGACTGTCATCCTAGACCTTCATTTTCCCCATTTTTATTAGAGATTTTTAATGTCAGGTTTGAAAAGAACCCTTTATTTCTTCAATTATCAAATTAAACCTTTTATTTTTTTCAGAGTGGGGGGAATATAAATTCAAGAATTTTTGTTTTATGGCCACAATTGATTTGAATTACAAGAGGAGACTGAGAAAGTTTTGTAAAGCATCCTTAAACACTAAGTCATAAATAGGATGGGAGCCTCAGTAGCAAGAGATCCCATCCTCCTCCTTCCTCTCTTTAAAGAGGGTGGTCTGGGACAAATAGATTTAAATGAGCTTGATGTGAGAGAATTAGCTAATAGGGGACATGCAGCAGAGCACTCTACACAGGCTGCATTTACTGCTGGAATGGTTTGAACTGAGAAAACTGAATTAATGCACTTTCAGTACAGTTTTTAAAATGTTTTTAAAATAAGAGAACATATTATTGTATTTTTTTTTTTAATAGTGTAAGATTAGATACACTCAGAGGTGAAAGGAAGTAGTGCAGACCTGTGGTTCACCTATAAAATGTACCTAAGTATTCTTATAAAGATTAGAGGTAGGTAGGGATAGATGCCTCTAGGGCACTTTGGGAAGGGACCAGGTGTGCTTGGTAGAGGAAACGTGGACCTAGAAAAAACCTGTCCTATGCTGAGGCAGATATAAAATCTAATTTGGCACAGTCAAAAGTGAGGTTTGAATGGAAAATTGGATTTGTGACTAAATTAAATTTAGTGTCTCTCTGTTCCTCAGACACTTGTTTGGTGGTATTTATTTTTTGTTTGTTTTTATTGGGAGAAAGACTGCAAAAGTCAGCATGTTTAAACAGAGAAATATTTCAACTGAAAATGTTTTGACTGGAAAGTACCATCATTATGGCACTTAGGAGTTCTGGTTCAGGCACCCTGCTCAGGCAGGCATCACCTCCCCTGCCCTGCAAGTGCAGTGTGGGGCACACCATCTGACCAGCTGGCTCAGGGCAACAGGAGGCTTTTTACATATGATTTTGAAAGAATTCCCCAACTTGTTCACCATGCTGAATGCTGTGTATGAAGAATCCAGCATCCTCTATCTGCACCACAAGAGTTTGCTTGATATCAATGAGGTCCTTGGCTCATTCCTGTGCCAAAGCCCTGCTGATCCCAAGCAGGTTGGGAAGTCCCAACCATAACAGGAATATTACCAAGCAGACAAACAGTGTTGGGAAATAAGCTTGCCTATGATGTGATTCCATGGTTTAACCTCAGCCAGCAGCTCAGCCCTACAGAGCCACTTGCTCACTTCCCCTCACTGAGATAGGGGAGAGAATTATAAAGGTAAAAGGGAGAAATCACATTGGGTTGGGTTGAGATAAAGACAAATTGAATAGGCAAAGCCAGAGGTGCACATGCAGAGAGAGCAAAATAAGGAATGAATTCCCCACATCCCATGGGCAGGCAGGTGTTCTGCCTCCTTCCTCCTTCTTCCCCAGCTCTGTATTCTGAGCATGGCACACAAGGGTGAGGCACTGAGATACCCTCAGCACAGGCTTGTAGTAACTATAACTTAATTCATCTTGGTCCATTCTGGAGCTTAAGAGGCAAGCTAAATCAAAGCAGATAGACCCAAATGATGCACTTGGGAATTGGTGTAATTCCTGAAACTGGTGCCCATAGAGGGTATCCATCAACCAAGATAATGATGATGGGGATCACTTGGATATTTACTACACACCTAATACACCTGGGAATGCTGGCTTAAGTGGGCTATTTTGGATTCCTTGGAAGGGGAGAAGGAGGGATACAGAAAGGTGGGGTGGGTTAAAGTGAGCCACTGTGAGTAAGAGCCCTTTCCATTACAACAAATGAGCACTGTAATGAGATTCATTGAGGGAAGTTGTAGCTCTATTGTACTCCAGGCTTACTTAATAGATGAAGCTAACAAGCCTAGAGATTAGAGTTGTCTGTTCGGTATGTCTGTATATTATCCAGGCCAAAGAATTTCTTTCCACTGCGCACCTTTGTGCGTGACTTTTGGTTTTAGTTGTCTAGTTATCAGATGAAAATAGTTCTTTTTGATATTTTGGAATTGGAGTATTGGGTATTTATTTGGCTCTCTTTTTTTTTTTTTTTTTTTGTCATGAGTATAAAAATACTGTGCTTTGTTAGATGGTGTATTAAACATATTTTGAGATTGTTAATTTATAACCTGAAAAACTCTTCCACCCAGGCTAGACTACGAGGAAAGAGTTTCTTACACCTTTTTGTCACTTACCTGTTGAACTTATTTTTGTGACCTCTACTTACCTTCATTATACAACTTTTCCCACTGATAGATATTGTTTGAAACTCCACCATGGTCACTGTATCTCTCTTTTCTGAAGTATTAATGTTCCATGTTTGCCACAAGGCTAGAGGAAGAACTCCCATATAATTGCATTTTTGTACTTCCCTATCCTCCCCTGCGGTTGAATTCTTGCATATTGCAAGAATATTGCCTTCTGGATTTAAATTGCATTTTTAATACAAAATAATATGGGTGCTGCCTCAAAACATGGGGAAGATCTTGAAGAAGGAGGTGCAAAATCCCATTTAGCTAACCATGTCAGTCCAGTGGCCATGGGTACCACAAATGTTATCAGCAGACACCTGTCAGGACCATTCTGTCAGTGCTTGCTTCACAGTAGGGGACATAAGTGAAATCACCTCCCCAGAAGTGTCTCTCCCTGTGGTTTTTGAGACTGTTCTTTCAACTCAACCCACCAGCCACCTTCAGCTGTAATCTGTCTCTTCCCTGCCACCCTGCCCTTTCCCAAAGCAAGCCTCTTTGTCCTTGCCCACTGCCCATTTACACCATTCCCAATCAATCTTCATTGAATGCAGTGGTACATCATTAACTTGTCTTCCTGCCAGGCACTTAACCCCCTCCACCCCGGAGCAGATTCATTGCCTGGCACCTTCCCTGAGCCCTGCCATCCGCGCTCGGCTCGGGCTCTTACCGAGGCACACCATTCATCTTCCACGGGTGGTTCTCTGCCCCCAGCCAAATTGGTGTGACATTATCTGGGGCGTTTCACAAGGAGATATCCCAAGGAAAAGCCCCTGCTCAGGAAGTTTGTTCTGCAGATAAAACTCGTGCTGACCCTGCTCCTCTCTGTTGTCACCCAGCAGACTCAGGAGTCGTGATGCAGCCCTTCCTTCTCCATGGTCATGGTTGCTTTTGGCATGCTCTGAACAAGGGCTGGGCTTTGTATAAGGCACATGACGCAGAATGCATCCAAATTTTGTTATTTCTCAAATTTGCATGTTTTCTACTATTTTCTGTATTATTATCCAGACAAATTTGTAAGACTTATGAGTGTAATGCACAGTAGTTTTATACTTGGGTTGGTATCAGACTGGAAATCCAGAAATCCAATCCAATCCAATTCACTCTCATGAATGGATAAATATTAGAACTATTCTTTTTTTGTTTCATCACTCTAGGGGCCTTATTTTACTCATACTTTGCTCCGTTTTTGTTTTTGTGTTTTTTTTTTTTTTTAATTTCTTCATGCTAGTTTCAAAGGAAATTGAGCAGCTGAGGTAGTTCTTTTATTGCTGAAAAGCCCCTTAATAATTCTGAGTTGATAACCCACTGTACAGTCACTGATCTGACTTTGGTAATCACACGTCACATTATGATTACCAAGAAATAACAGAAGAGTGATTATGCAAATCCTGGAGTTCTAATTGGCTAATAATGACTTTAAGACAGAGTACAATGATTCATATGTTGTGTGTTTTTGAGGAGAAAAAATCCAAAGTAATTATGTAAATCATTTGCCTGTAACAACTAGTCAGATGCAAAGCTTTGTTTGGATACGGAGGGCGCTTGGTAATGCATCAAAACTGGAGCATTCCTGTGATGCACAGAGGCAGCTCCATTTCAAATGTGCTGTATTGTGGATAGGGACTGATTTCATTCCTTCAGGCCAACTATTATTTCTTGCACTAACCTTGAGGAAGCTAAAACAACCCTCCAAGCTCACATATATGCTTAAGGTGATTGTTTAGCCCAGGAGATAAATGGGAAAAGAAAAAATCCATTTTCTAGAGAAGGATTGTAAAGAGATAATATAGTTCTTCTTTTTTTTTTTTTCCTTGTTTAAGATTCTGTGTCACAGCCAAATTTATTCACTATTAAAGATACTTTTCATTAGTAACCTTATAATAGAAGCTTCTCTTTAGCTATTCTCCTGCCATGCTGTTATAGGACCTCTAGACTCTCTTTGTAAATTCTACATGTTATTCTTATTAACGCTGATTTTAAAAAATAGTCCTCATGTGGCTTGTAGATTTTTTCTTTGAGATTCATTGAAGAAGTCTTTCTCACACTGAAGACCAGCTATTGGCAGTTTGGTACAATTTCTGTACAAAGCATTAGGAACTGTAAATAACTTTCACAACCTTTTATTCTACTTAAAATAAGCACAGTTTGGGTGATACCATGGTGAATACAAAAATTTCACATCAGGTTTCTCTAAACATGTCTGGAGTAGGGAGCTGGAGAAGATTGTGGTTTCATGGTAGCCATGAAGACATGGTTTAACTTTCAAGAGGTTTCAGCCAAGGCTCTGGTTGAGGGCACTGCTGCCCATTCTTCATGTGACTAACTTCTTGGATGCCCATTATATATATTTAATGGAAAACCTAGCTTGAATACAGGTGTATTCTCTATTCTAGCCCCTAAAGTAGTGTGTTTCTACTGTCTTTGTTGGTCCACTGTGGGCATTGGCTTTGTTGATCTGTCAGTCCTCTGTCTGTCTGTCTCTCTACAATGGGAGAAGCTCAGACTCACAGCAAGATGCATAAGAGAAGAGTGAGGCAACAAAGTCACCACATTCAGAAAGTCTTGTGTGCAGACGTAGACTTTGCTTTTATATTTATCCTAGATTGCAGTTTGGGCCTCTCTGTAGAATGGGAACTTTACAACTTCTGTCTACACCTTCCAAAAAAGAGTTTCCACTTGATATAATAAATCAGACACATAGATGTGAATCCTTAGAGGAGCAGATTAGTTTTTACTTAGGAAACTGGTATCCTTTTAATGCTGCTGATAGAGGGTAAAGAGAAAGGGGAACATGTTCCCTGTGAAGGGCACCTGGGGGAAAAGGTGGCCTTTAAATGCCTGAAAAAAATGTTAAGAGAGAAGACAAGAAATTGGGGGGGAAAAAAAAAAAGGTAGGTGAGGAAAGGTGGAGAGCCAGAATATTGCAAAGCCCCTGCAGGCCAGTGAAGAAGTTTCTAGTGATTTAGTGCAGTTTTGGTCTGACACACAGTAAGCAGTTGAGCAATACCCTGAAGCTGACACATTTGTCTGCACAACATGCAGACCTGGCAATGCCAAAACATTTTGCAGGTAGGTCTGTGCTTTGCTGGATTGATTGTGTAGGTGGGGTTCTTGGATGTCAAAATGAATTTTATTTCAGTCTAAAATTTCCTCACTTTATGTTAAAAAAAAAAAATCAAATTAATCCCATGTGGTGATTGTAAGAGGAATTGAGAATTTATCTACATTTTTGGGCTTCTCCATACAAAAATAATTCAGCATTTGGAAATTAAACATCCATGAAAATTTAATAGCTTTCATTTTTTACTGGAATGACACGTGTCATTTCACAGTTTAGTGGTAATGGAGAAGAGCAGAGATCTGGGAGTTTGTTGTGCAGACAGTGTACAAGTAATTTTATGCCTATTGTATAATGAGGGTGGCAGGACAGGATGTGCATGTCCCACTTTCTTCCTCTAAAGGCACCTGATGCCATGAAGTCTGTAGATTTTATGAGATTGTAGCCTTGCTTTTTGTGCCTTTGCCTCAAATTCGACTTCACTCCCTTTTCTGCCTGAGACTTTTAAAGGAACATACAAATTTCAACAATTTGGGCACTGACTCCTGCTGTCCTCTGGCTTGGCATTTGTGGGTAAAGGTGGATGTGGATGTTCCAGTTGGGATTGGCAGTGCATTATGTTCCCCTGGTGTTTGCTTTGCATAGATATGAATAAATGTGCCAAATTTCAGATATGAGTGATGTGCCTGGAGACTGTACTTCCCTCCCACAGGTGAAGATATCCAAAAATATAGAAGCTATCCATTTTCTGGATATTTTAAAGCAGGAGGAGGATGAAATGTCAGGACCTGAAGCAATCCAAACAGGGCTGCCAACATATCTCTAGACCATCCCACTTTGTAATCAAATTGTGCTCTTTTGATTGATCCACTCAGCCATGCCCAAGCAACTGTCTGCTGAATCAAAGTCAATGCTGTGTGTAGCTCAGTCATGTGAAAATAGTGCCCTGAAAGAGATAAAGTTTAAAATAAAATGAGACCAAAGAAGAGTTTAAAAACCAGCTTTTTAAGAAAATTGATGGGGGCATTTGTTTATTTTTTTTACTTGTTGACCAGAATTTTGTTCTGACATAAGACTACACTTGAGATGCAAAATGCTAGTTTTTCAATGCAGCAGCAGAGGTATTTAAATAAAGAAATAGTTTTGGGGCATTGGCCATTAATTTGAGACATAAACAAAGGAAAAAGATGGAGATGGAAATGAGAGAAGTAGAAGAGCTGACTATTTCACTGTTGTAAAAAGGGTGAAGAGAAGATGACAGGGCTTGTGTGGAACTTCTATGCATAAGTATTTTTGCACTGGCATGTTCCCCAAATTGGCCAGATCCTCTTCCCACGCCCTGCTTCCCAAATCTCACCCCATTCAGGCTGTGCTGCTGTGTGCCCGTTTATTGTGTGGAGCAGTGGTTATGTTTCAGTAATGCTTTATTTATGTCTCTGGCTTGGAAAAGTCTTTGGCTGAAAGTCACAATTTCAATGACGATGCTTTTTTTTTTTTTTTTTTTTTTCTCAGCTTGCCACTTAAAATATGATCAAGCATTACGGGTGAGCTACACAAAATTTTTTTCAGCGAACATTTTAAATCAGAGCAAAACCTGATTGTTCCATCTTATTAGCCACGTCTTGTTTGATGTAGCATGTTTTTCTAACCCGGTATCACTTCCATCTGAAGCTGCACCACAGAGAACACAAAGGTTTCAGTATTGAAGTTGAAGGAGCACTGAAGGGCATCTTACAAATGCTACTTTGTCACCTAGCAGGAGTTCTTGGAAATTTTTCAATGTTTTTCTTTTCTTTTGTGAACGGACATAAAGTGCCTCTTTCAAACCCAGCTAGGGTTTCATTCCTGCTTCTGTGATTCTCTGAGGTGCATTAGTTGAGGCTGGCAAACTTTTAGACTCCAGGGAATACAAAGCAAGATAATCAGTGCAAACTCAGTCCTTGCGGCTACTCTGTTTGGGTGGCTGAGTTTCCCGACAGGGGCTGGGGTGGGGGGAGGAAAACTCCTGCCCTGAAGATGTGGAGGAGCGACAAAATCAAAGCAAGAAGAAATCCCTCATTTGTAAAAATCGGGAAAAAAGACAGAAAAGGATCCAGGGCCATTCAGAGGCTGGTAGGAGCTGAGAAAGACACTTATGCAGGTTTGCCTCCCAGATTTTTTGCTTCGCTCTAAACTTTTATTTATGTGCCTTTTCCTGTGCCACTTTTACCAGTGTTTCTTGACAACACATTAACTTCCCTCCCGGTACAATAATCGACTCCAATCTGCTATTATCACGGAAATAGAAGAGGTAAAGTGCCTGTAATAGGATCCAAATCAAATCACTTTCACTTCAGCCGGCTTTTGCTGTGAAGCCGAAGATTCCCCAGGGAGATTCAATAGAGAGAAACACCTGCAGACACAGGCTGAGCCCGGAGATGATATAGAACACGACAGGCCGAGCTCTGCACTAGCATTTCCTTCCTTACCAGCCAGTCACATTGGCAGTAATAACCAGAGGCAGGACCTGATAAAGTTGTGACTCATTGGCAAAGCCAGGATCTGACTTTCAGCTGATTTGACCCATCCTGAAGCAACACATCACTTGACAATTTACTGTAGAAACAGCTATAGTTAATTTTTTTCCCCTGCCCCCCTGAAGCACTTGCCTTAGTCTTGAATGGTTTTGCATGAATCCCTGGTTGTGTTTAAGCTCAGTCCTGCCTGAAGAGAAAAAATACATCATCCTCTCCCAGCGGCTAGGAAAGGCCAGACTAAATTGAATTTAATAAGCTTCAGGTTTAGGGGAAAATAAACCTAGAATCTTTCCTGTGGCATAGGAAACAACTTCAACAAGGGTTGAAGATGGATATACACATTTGCAGCATGCACTCACTGTAGGTTAGAGTCTTGATGTCTTTATTAAGGAATATTAGTTTTTAATTCAAGCGCTTTCCTTCCACATTTATATTGTTGTGTAAGCACTTTTTAGGGATGCTAAGAGACTCTATGCCAGTGACATGTTATTATTTAATTTTGTGTTTATCTCAGGAAAACACTAATATAATCTTAGCTGGATGAAAGCAAATACAAATCCTCTCCATAACTGTCACCTAAGATTTGACTGGAAAAATAACAATAGTGGTAAAAACAGCAAGAAACACAAAGAAAAATTATTATTCCCAAACTAAAAACCTGTGGGGAAATTTTAGGGGAAGGGAGTTCAGCTGCCATTTTCACTTTGAAATATCTGCCAGTGACCCAAGTTGCTGCTGCAAATATTATTTAGTAGCTGACAGAACATGAAGTTCCTCATGTAGCAGCTTTGAGCACACACTGAGCCAATACCTGCATAAAACACAGCCTTAGCTCCCACCCCTGTAAAATTGGTAGTTCAAGGACAAGGAAATTAGATTTAAACAGATTGGTATAAAACTCAAAAGCAATAGACTGAGGAAAAAAGTGACCAAAAAATTGTCACTATTTTTGCAACTGGCTTTTTTGGGAAAGTTGCATGGTTTTTGATTGTGTCTTCTTGTCTGTGGTGTTTGAGCACCTTTAGTGTATTAGAGAAAGAGAGTGAGAGACATCATGTAGAGTTTGCTCTTAGACTTCTTTTTTTCTCATGAGGAGAATTGATTTTTCACTAAAAGTATGGTTGATAAGGTTTAGTTAAAGTATTTGCTGTAAGGCCAGGATTTTTCATGGAGTAGCAAATGAAAATAACCATTTTACTCCTCTCCCATAGGCTTTTATTATAATATAAAAACTA
This sequence comes from Muscicapa striata striata, assembly GCA_030060385.1. Taxonomy (NCBI): domain Eukaryota; kingdom Metazoa; phylum Chordata; class Aves; order Passeriformes; family Muscicapidae; genus Muscicapa; species Muscicapa striata. The sequence continues at coordinate 1,658,020 of JAREIS010000143.1, forward strand.
TTGGTTTTGTTGTTATTTTAAAAAAGTCTGAGAGAAAGGAGTGCTGTTTGGAAATGTGTTTTGACTCCACATTGCAATCACATTAATGTGATGTATAAAAACCCCATATGTTAAACACTAACATGGGATCAAGACTCCTGCTTTGAGAGATACTGAAGTCACATTATCTTGTCAGTTCAAATGCACATTCTTAATTGCTAAATATGAGCCAGAATCCCATGTCCAAACATTTGCTCACTGGAAACCAAATCTTAATTTTACAGTTCAATTGCAGCTGCAACTCTAAGGGAGTTTGGGAAGGTCTAATGGAAAGGAGCAAAGTATTTAAATTATGAGGCATCAGAATTTGAGGTGATAATTTGCAAAACTGAAAATATGGTGCTGATGTACAGTGAGAACATAGCAAACAGCATTGTCCAGCCTCTCTAATTAGATTTAGGAGCAGGTAGGACATTTAAAAGCAAAATAAAAGAAAGACTGAGAGGGCTAAGTATCAGTTTGTGGATGGATTATTAAATAGTGAAATATTTCTATTCTGGATAATTGGGCAAATCAAAGGTTTATATGCAGAAGAGCAGAGGCAAGGAGAAGGGGAGGAAGTGAGGAATTAGGTCACTCTGTCAAAACATCTTTAGCTTTCCCACATGGAAAAAAAAAAAGCTATATTCATTACAAAAATAATAATTTTTTTTTTTTTAATATAAAGCTGCATGAATTGCATGATCTGAAATTCAACACTTCCTGAAATTTTCAGGGCTTCTTTTTATAGGAGAGAAAGGCAGTAATTCAACTTTAGATTGAAATCTGCCTAATTGAGTGGGATTTTGAGAGTGTTTTAGTCAAACCAAAAGTGCTTTATTTGGCATTAAAAAAAAAAAAAAAATAGTCTGACGACTTCAGCTTGTTATGGTCAGTTTTTTGAGAGCGATGTTTGGCTTGCAGCTGCTTTGCAGGGGTTGCAGTGTGGCATTTCCCAGAGTGAGAGCAGGGACGGAGCCGAGCGCTGCAGGGATGCTCCGGGAGCTGCGCTCGCTCCGTGGGGCTCAGCCACAGCAGGGCTCACACTCACCTGCACATCTTCCCCTCCCTCTCTCCCAAGTCTCGCTTTGCTGACCAAGAAAAAAAACAATGGGCTGGGAAAACAAGGTATTTTTAGTAGCTGCCATCTGTGGTTTTTTTTTTTTTTTTTTTTTAATTTATTTAAAGGCAGCCAGAGCAATGACAGTGTTAGTTTTGGTCTTTTTTTTCGGGGCTTAGAGGCTAAAGCCTGGAGGATTTGAAGGCGTGATCTCTGACACTGCCTCCAAGAAATGCAGAGGCTTCTTTCTCGTGTGTTTCCAGGTGTAGCTGTGTCTCAGGTGTTAGTTCATCAGCTTCATTTATAGGAAGCTTCAGGGCTGAGTGTGAGGAGAATGAAAATGCCTCTTGCAGCTTGACAAAAGTTCCTCTGCCTTTTTCTCGGACCTTACACTCAATATAGCACTGAGAAATTTGCTTAAACATTGAGGGGAGAAAATTATTTTTCTATGCCCCGGCAGTAGATTTCACAAAACCCTAATTCACCTGATGCTGAGTAAGGAAACTGTATTTCCTTTTGCTGTTCCTCTCATCTTAAACAAGATTTTTGAAATTCTTGCTAGAACTCCTTTTTGGACAAACAACCAACTTTTCCTTACAGTGAATTACCCAACACAGCATTTATATTATTAGAAAATTAAACCTGTGACTGAGAGATTTTGACTAATTAGGTTTCTTGGATAATAAGAGCTTTTTAATAAGGTACATATCACTTACAATATTGCTAATGAAATGTGAAAGCGATTCAGTACTCTGTAAGATAATAGCTAACTTGTTTTAATTGTTAACATTTTTTCTTGCCTGCAATGACACAGTCATTATTTCGCAGTCACCGCTTATCGTGAAATCCAAGAGGATTAATGGTTTCACTTATACTGGCGAAAATGTTTAAGCTGTCCCGATTATCAGTGCAGTTGGAAAGAATAATGGTTATTTGTCATTGCGTTTAGCCCTAGAATGAATTGTCCTCCAGCCAAGAGAATCATTAACCCTTTGAGCAACAGTAATAGAGTTTTGCAATTAAAAATAAGGAAGCAAAGATTTATGGCTGGATATTTTTTTTTTCTTCTGTAGGTAGTTTATTAGCTTATGAGTCCCACTAAAACTAAATATATTTCTCCTGGAAAATAAACCACACAATATATCTTATCCTCCAGAACAGCACTTCTGCTAGTCGGAATTAGATTGCACTGAAACATTCTTTTGGTGAAGAAACAAATCTCCCAACTAGCTAAAAAAAGTAAAAAGATTGAACATACATTCTGGAGGGGAAAAAAAAGAAGACTCACTTTGCTTTTTTCTTACTACACTGTTATGTATGTTTAAACACTGCTTTTAAAGGAGAATTTTGTCTGTAAATCCCTATAATTCTAAACCATTTACTACATATAAGCAACCTAAAAACCACAAGATTTCTTCACAAAGTAATTAATATTGTAAATTTGGTTCATCTGGGAAGAGTTTAAAATTGCATTGTGAGTGAATGAGTAGTCTTAAAATTCTGTACATGGCACTGCACTGGCTGCCAAAACTATAAAAGGCATCATAAAACAAACAATTGAGTGTTTAAAGTTTTGGGTATAAAAGGGTAATATAAAAAAGAAAAGAGAGAGAAATGAAACCATTACTTGGGAAGTTATTTTAAATTAGGGGGAAATACATGGCTGTTGGTGAGCTGGTTTGGAATGTTGTAGTTCCTTCCTTGTGGGTTTCTGTTGGTTTATGTTGGGGTAACTTCCAGGGAATGGTTGTGTGGGGTTTGGTTCATCTCTGAAGCAGCATTTTGGAGTTGCTGCTGCACTGGAGCAATGCTGATTTCCAGCAGCACAGAATCCAGCTCATGGCATGGATCTGAGGATAAGGAATGTCTGTGAAATATTTCTCCTTAGACCAATGCTGGTTGGAGTGAAAGCTTTTTTTTTTTTTTTTTTTTTTCATATATTGGTGGGGATGGAAGAGCGATTGGTATTTAACTGGAGATGTTTAGCTCCTTACAAGATTAAGCCCTACTGGAGATTTTTCACCTAAGAAATACACTAAAGTGAGTCTCACAGGATAAAAGTACAGTTTAAAAAGCATAGATCATTTCTGCTCCTCAGCAGCTCCTTCTTGTCCAAGTGTTTGAGGATGCAACAACCAAGGACAAGAAAATTTCCCTGTGGAAGACGTGGGTTTATTACTTTACCTTCCTTCCAAGAAAGATAAAACACAAAGAGAATAAATACTAGCATCAGTGTGTAACTCAGGGGCTGACCCTCAGCCTGTGGAAGGCAATGGGAAGGGCTCACAGTTGGTGAGCACCACACATCACTTGGTGTGCCAGAGCCAGCACCTGGATGAGAGATAAAATGTCATTTATTTTTCTGGGATGGGATCTTCTCTCAGGTTTCTATGGCCTGCTTTTCTAAGGAGGAAAGGACAGCTTCCCCCTTCAGCTTTAATAATAAATATAAATAGACTGGAGTATGAAAAGAAAACTTGCTCATCACTAGAGAGACCACATTAATGAAGTCTGTCTGGGGAAGAGTGCCTCCACATAAGTAGCCAAGGTGTGAATGGAAATTATATTATCCCACAGTTATTTAAAAAAAAAATATCATACTTCAGGTGCTTCTTCAGTCTGTGTGATGAAGATCAGTGCATATGAACTCAGAGCATGATCATTATCATTATTATGTGTGATCTGTGCACAAAAAAATCTTCTATGAGATGGTAAACAACAGTTTACCAGGGCTGAAGCCCCCCGAGTTGTGCTGGAACTGCACACCTCAGCAGCTTTAGATGGGAGAGGTCAGAAAAAAGGCATGGCAAACACACACAACAAAATGATAAAAAGGCTAAAAAAACCCCGATCAAAAAACCCCCACCACCATCCACTCCAAACAGCCACACATGCACAAACCCACACATACATGAATTCCCACTGCTCCATATTGCAACATTTATAGATGCAGGAATGTAGAGCTGCCGAAGTGGATGGTGGAATTTAGCTATAGTTTGGAATTTATGATTGAAGCCCCTGTTAACCATGGCTTTAATGAAAATTGGCTTTGTTCCCTTTGGTTTTTCTTCTGCAGCAGTCCCTGGGTGTATGGTATATGTAACTCCCTCTCCCAGCCCAAAAATGTTGATAATGGTGGCTATTTTGGGGAAGACAATTACTGATGAAAAGAACTGAATCGATTTTCCCTCCTCACTGGATGGGGGTTCAAATGCTTTTCAGAAAGTGTGAAGCAAAAACCCTGCTGTACTTCTGAGGCTGGTCAGCTGGGTTGTCCTTTGGCTCCAGCTGGAATTAGCTTGGAATGTCAACTCCATCTCTGCCTTTTGCATTTTAATTACAAATGAAGCAGCCTACCCAAAAAAAAAAAAAAAAAAAAAAAAAAAAAAAAGCAGTGTACAACTTATAAATGGACCATTTCTTAAGTGTTAGCTGGAGCTCAGAGGCTTAAGATGCAAGAGGTGGGAAGGAGCTGACATCCAGCGGTGAAACTGTTGGAGGAAAAAAAATCAGGCATTCAAAATTAGAAAGAATTCTTCATTAATTTCAAAATAATCTCCCCACTGGATCTGCAGGAATACAGTTAGAAAGAGACAGACACATTTAATGGTAATATTTTGCTCCTTGTAGAGGGAAGCTGGAATCTCTGATCCTTGTGTTCATCTGAAGAAATGCTTGACAGGAAAAATGGAGTTTTTGATTTCTGAGCACTGATTATTTCTGTAATTATAATTATTTTCAAAGGACTGTTCTCAAATGCTCTCCTGTACCCACAGGAGTTCTGTTGCAGGCAGTATTTGGGAAGGGAAGGTTCTCCTGTCTGGGACTTGTAGTTTTTAGCAATTCCTGTCAAATATTGTGGTTTCTTTTGTTTTATTTTGAATTTTTTTAGCACAAATATTGTTCAACATGACACACAAAAAAGACATAGAAACCTTGAAAGAGTAACTGGCTGGGGTCATTCATGTTCTCTGAGCTGGGTAAAACACCGGAAGAACACAAAGTACAGAAGAGAAAAGCATTGATTGGATTTAATTTTGTTACATAGAAATATTTTGAACCGTAACTGTGGAAAGACTTTCTCTGTCTTACAGAAAAGTTGTTGTTATGTATAGAAATAGCCAGTGCAATTTTCAAAACAACTTTTTCCCTGTTATTTAACTAACATCTGGTAGAGAGGTGGCTCTAAATCAGAGGTTACATATTATATATACATTATATATCCTGAAGGGATGGCAGTACTATTTTGCCTCCTATATTCTCCCTTTGTTAGAAGAAACAAGAGCAGGACAATCCAACAAATCAAAGTATTGGAAAACGGAGAGTGAAACCTCTGAGAGTGAGGCAGCAGCAAATAATACCAAGTTCTGTGGGTTTGGGGTTTGTTTTGTTTCCTTTTCTTAATTTTTTTTTTTTTGGCTTCTTTATTTCTTCAAAATTTTAGCCGCTCTTACTGTGCCAGCTGGAAACCAACATTCTGATTTTATTCCCAGTATTTAATAGCTTTGATTTCATAGTCTTTCTCCCCCTCTTCCAAAAGGCTAAAATTTTAATTGACACATTTCTGGAAATGTATTAGGTCAATTTAGAGTAAAGCATGTCATTTACGCAGTTTGTGGAGTCTTGGTTTTCGTGTAAAATACTGCTCTTAATTGATTATCATGTACATGAATTTTCTGCATCATTTACACTTACAAATGTGCGTCGCACAAAAAGCTAATAAATCTCAGAGGTTTGAATATTAACAACATTTTATCCCCCTTGTGTTATTAGCAGAGAAGTCAGCACTAGAGACTGGCAAACTGTTGCTGCCATGAGTAGCCTTTCCCAACACAAGGAGCCCTTTGTCACGGAAATGGTTCAGTTGGAGAAAATGACAATATCTGACCAGTGTCAGCAGCAGAACTGGGGAGAAGCAGAGCTGCTCGTGTGTGTGCATGCATGGAGGTCCAGGTCAGTGTCCTGCTCTTTGCTTTGCTTCCAAGGAGTGAGAGAAAAATCCCTCTCTGTGAAGTGAGATGGAGGAATTGCCCAAACCTTCCAAATATTCTCACAGTGGGACGAGGCTGCAGGGCTGCAGTGCACAAGCAGAAGAGCAGGAGACTGTCCAAAAGGCATGGTGTTACCCCAAAAATCATTACTGTATGCTCAGGGGGAGGGTGGTTTTCTCCCATCCCTGGATCAGCTCAAGGCTGTGCTGCTGGGTGATTTGAGGATGTTCAAGGAGACCATGTTCTTGCAGTTGTACCATCACTGCTTCACAGATTTTAGCTGGAGCAAGAGGCTTTGTGAATCTCTGAGACTCTTGCTAGTTTGGGTTGGAAGGGACGTTAAGGATCATCTCATTCCAACCTCCAAAGGAAGGGGGAATGTCATCTTAAGGGAAATGACAGATCAGGGTATGATCTAGAGGTGATCTCCTATGGACTCTGGTATGGTCTAGGTGGGAATAGCAAGAATATCTTTTAATATCAGATCCTTGTTGGTCATATTCCAGCCCTGACCAGATCCTTCGTGTGCTATGGTGCTGTTCCTGCAGGATTTGGTCACACAGTCTCAGCATCTGAAAGTGTGGGGCTTTGCTTTGCTACTTGATATTGCTGTAATCAGTGGCTGAGGCCAACTCTGTGGTGTCCCAGTCCATGGATAGCTGCATTTTATCACTGGGAATAATGATCTTCTTTTCATATATCTGCTTATTCTCTCTCTTTTTTTTTTTCTTTTCTTTAAATTGCGCAGTGTAATTTACTACAATTTTTTCACAGGACTGAATTGCTGAGAAATAGTTGCCATTAAAACCATGTAAAACAAAGGGAAACAAGCCTCCTCTCTTAGTTTTTCACTTAAAGGCACACAAAGAAATGGGGGCATTGCTTCGCCTGTGTGTCTGACCATCAGTCAGAGAACTCTAAGTAACCCTAATGGAAGCTGAGGATTAGACATGTTTATTGAGGGAGTAGAATTATGCCCCTTAGAACGGATGCTAGCTCGGGATCACTGCGGTATGAATCACTGGGACTGTGGCCAAAGGTGGGAAAGAACACGGCTGACATTCGCAACCCTCCCAGCTATCAGTAAGTACAGCCAAAATAATTACCCCAAGGCATCTGGATAACCCAGCCTAATTAGCGGTGCCTGAAAACGAGTGGGTTGCATGTTTATACCTGAAGAAATCAAATTACCCTCATACATTTCACCATGGGCTCTTCCAATTCATTGCT